>CM016722.1:26768859-27325481 GCA_005771605.1 Scutellaria baicalensis | reverse complement strand
AAATTGCAACCTCCGATCGACTTTTCCAAAATTGACTATAACTCATATGTAAAAAAGATTTTTTTACACTTAATCAATTATAATTAAAGTAAAAAAATCTTTTGTTAAATGCTACCTCCGTCCCAGTCCAAGTTGCGTACTTGGACCGGGCACGAAATCTAAGAAATGCAGTTGACTTGTTGTTTAGGTTACTTTTTGCTTACGTTTTTTATTAAAAAAATGTGTTAGGTTACGTTTTTGATTAAAATATTATAATTTCTTTGTCATTTGGGCTGACAAATGGATTGGGACAAACAAAAATGGCAAGTAGGCAAATTCGATTGGGACAGAGGGAGTAGGTTTTAATAATTTAATTTTGTTTTTTTTAAATGACCTAAAAGTTATGAAAATATAAAAAAAAAAAAAAAAACCCTAACTTTGACCTGAAAATTTTGTAGAGACCGCAATTTGTAAAATTCGTAAACTTCATAATTAGGTTTTGTAAAACTTAATTATCTAACAAGGACGTATGCATAATAATTGGGTTGAAGAGAGTTAGACTACATCGCGGTCGGTCGGCGACCCATTTGGAGGAAAAAGACAAAAAGAAGTTTTAAAAAAAAAATGAAAATGAAAGTTGAGGTTGCAACCGAGGTGACACACTCCTCAATCCCAACCTTGCACTCAACTTGGGTTGGCCAATCATGGAATGACACATGTCATTTTTTTTTATTGGTTCAACTAAAATTTATATGAGTAAAATGTATATTGTAAATATTGTGGATAATATGTATTTAAAATATATATATATATATCAAAATTCATATCTTTTTATTCTCTATAAGTAGACACCAATATTGACATATTTTGGAACACATCTTAAATTATCTATTTTCTTTTCTATTTTTATTATTCATCTCTCAATTTCTATCATGATCCAAATCATTTTAATTATTTTACAAACTCCCAAGATTATTCAAATTCTCAAAATTATCCCAGTTTTCAATCAAAAGCACAAGTTGTTCGCTCAACACCAAGAGACTGCACAAAAAGATGTTGAACGAACATTTGGAGTTTTACAAGCTCGTTTCGCATTTCTTCGACATCCATATCTTGTTTGGGATAAACTGTTGATGGGAAAAATTATGATGGCGTGTATCATCATACACAATATGATAGTACAAGATGAACGAGACACTTACCAAAATTATTTTGATCCCATTGAATTTTTAGTGGATGGTCCTACAAATAATGATCAACATTTTCAATACTCAACTGAACGCATTGCGAACTTGTCCACTTAGCTTATATGATTAATAGGGAAAAACTTCACAATAGAGAAGCTCACAACGCTCTAAGAAACGACTTGATTGAACATATATGACAAAAATTTGGAACTAGCTATAATGAATGTAATTGCATGTTCTGTATTTGATTTTTTTTATTTCATGCATCTACTTGTATTTGATTTGATTTCTTTTCTTTTCAATTTCATTTTTCAACTCTTGTAATTGTAATTTCGTTATTGTATCTTATTCTAAATGTGTTTTAAATTATTTTCCTTAATATGCTTATAGATTTAGAATATAAAATTACTCAAATGTATTTTTTGTAAATTTTAAATATAATAAATATTGATTACAAAATTTATGTAATTAATAAAAAAAACTAATAATTAACTGATATAAATAATTACTATCGATGATATAAGTTCAGATATGAAGTTGAGTGTTAATATTACTATTGATAAGTATTTAATCGTAGAACTGAATATTTTATAGTAATATTTTTTAAATATTAAAAGATTATAATGTACAAATTGTCACTAATTCATAGTTCAATACAAACACAAAAGTTATTATTAATTGTCTTACATATCCTTATACGCAATTATGATCAGTTATAATATGAATTATAACATAATTAATCGGAAAAACATTACTGTAAAATTAACTTTGGACTAAAATTAACATAACATTAATGCTATTTTATATTCTAAAAAAGAAAATTTCATAAGAAAAAAATCACGATTTTTGTGTAATTGCGATATTTGTGCGATATATCCGTGATATTTCTCGATTTACATCCAATTTTGACTACGGCTGATCGATAATGATATCGATATTTTACGATATATCCACGATACTCGAGAAAAAAATTTATCCCACCATATAATATTGCAATATCCAAATTTATGATATCTACCATATTTCTATCAAATTATCTGGAAAACAGATATATCGTGGATATATTGCACAAAATATCGGGATATTTTGATATATCCATGATATATAGCGGATACTCGGGAAAAAAATTGTTTAGCCCCCATATCCATATCGCCAGTTTCAAAAAGGATATATCGCAAATATATCGTGGACATATTGGGATATTTTCATCCTTAAACCTACCATTCTACCCAAATTTCATACCTTAAACTTAAAAAAAAAAAAAAAAACTCTAGGTTTGGCACATGTACTATTACCTTGTATTAAACATACATTTGTGTGATGTTAAATCTACATACATAAGTTAGGTCTAACATAACACAAAGGTAGGTTCGTAGATAGGTTTAACATAACACAAATGTATGTCTAACTATACGTAAAAGTAGGTCTATTGGAACAAATTTGGGTGGGCTTGAGCGCGAGTATTAAACGTGTGCGGGCATGTGAAACGCACGTGGAAGCGCTTTTTTGGGCATTTTGACCAGGTCAACCTTGATGTATCAAATACATTTTTTTATAAAAACATATAACATCAATCAACTTTTTCACAATAATATCAACCCATTTTTCAACATTGATTTAACATTTAAAATATAATTCTGTAGTTTACCTTCACTATAAAATTCAAGATTTGAACAATGGATTTCCACCCAACCCATATAAACCCAGACTTGGAACCCCTACTGAGGCAAAAAAACCAGCAGGAAGTGCTCGGTCTAAATACGGCACTGTTTTCCCTTTTCTTTCATTTAATAAATACTAGGTTTGAACTCGTGCGATGCACGCACGATTTTTATTTAATACTTATCTAAGTATTATGTTAAAGTAGTTTTTTTTTATATGGTAACAATTTTTTTATAAGTGTGACATTTTCTATTTATCATTAAAATAATATTTCTTATTATTCTTTTTTTAATTTGTTCTTTAGCACAAACTTGTTAATATGATTTTTTTTATATGTGTTTTAACTATAACATTAAGTATTTTCATATCTTTCTGTAAAAAGTGTAGAATACATCTCATTTTTATGGCTCGAAGACATCTATTTTGTTCAAATTTTATCTTTAACTGCACTAATTATTTGTTTTACATATTGGTTTCCTTTGTAATTTTTTTTGTTGTTTTGTTTTTATTAATTTTAACCAATTGTTATATTTGTTGTTATAAAATTTTAATATAATTTCCAAATGTTTAAGGGGTGTTTCGACTGGATGTGCACATTTGGATTTTGGATGACCAATATCCTAATTATGTTATTTATTTGTTAAATTCTATAATTCTAATTTTTTTCTACTTTATATCCATTTTTCTTGAAATTTTAAAAACATTTGTTTTTTTTTTCAAAATAAAATAATAGGACATCATCTATTTTTCATATAGTTCCCGATATGATATGATAAATTAATTATAATCTTACTTTATAAAATCTCTTAACAAACCCAAACTTATCAAATTCCATTATTTTCACAATCCACTTTCAAACTTGCAAAATCTACTTATGTCTCACAACCCAAACATATCCTAATTTTTTTAGCACCTATTTTTTTTGTCAGAGTTTGAACTATCCTAAATGCTCGTTTTGTAAAATACTAGTAATTTCAATATTTCCATATTATCTTTTTTTTTTCTTGAATCCTACAAATAAATTTCTTTCTAAAGTTATTTTTTAATTTGAACTATCCTAAATGTTCTTTATAAGGTATTACTATCTTCAAATATCTTTTTTATTTATTTGTTTTAATTCAATGAAAAATAGTAGTATATTTACTCTTCAATTTTTATTTTATTTTTGCATAAGAATTTGCATTTTATAAAGGGTTTATGTAACATGTTGTGGACTTTGTTGTTCTTTTATAAGAATTTCAGATTATATAGGTTTATTTAACATTGTTGTTTATTTTTTTTTTCCTTGCAAAATTGAAAGGGTGAACAAATAATGAGTCAAAGTTGGGAAGCAACAAAGTTGCCATGGAGTGAGGTGAGGTATTATTGATAGGAATAGTGGTATATGTGAGTAAAGAAAAGATGTTTAAGAAGGGACACGTGGGCAGGCGGAGAGAGCTCCAAGGGTCGCACTGAGAGTGTCAAACCACACGGGTATAGTACGACGAGAATGGCGCAGGGTATTTGTCTAGGGATTTTTTTTTCTGTCTCACAGTTCACTAATTGATATCAATAACCTAACATATCAACATTAATATTAATATAAAAATTAGAATCATTATTAAAAATAACATTAATATAGAAAATCAGAATAATTGAAATTGCACATTATAAAATATCATATCCACAATAAAACACAAAAA
This sequence comes from Scutellaria baicalensis, assembly GCA_005771605.1. NCBI lineage: Eukaryota > Viridiplantae > Streptophyta > Magnoliopsida > Lamiales > Lamiaceae > Scutellaria > Scutellaria baicalensis. Next base: position 27,320,971 of record CM016722.1, on the reverse strand, counting down.
ACATCACAAATTGTTTTCGTGGGATGGATCATGTTGGTCCCAACTAGTAATGAACACAACGATTTATAGAGGTTCGAAGGTGGAGTAATCCTTCTACATCCTCTCTTCTCCTACACAAGGAGGAACGTTGTTAGGTCAAACGGTTGATTTACACAAGCCTCGCTTCGACAACTTAAACCTAACAAGAACTGTTAATCTCTCCCACACAGGGTTACTACACAGTGACCAAACTCCTCTAGCCCACACAGGACTTTTGTTCTTTGTAGTACAAAGAACGTATATACTTGATCAGGCAATCCCTCTGATCAAGCAACTCCTCGACAGTCAAAGATGATAAAACGAAAACAACACAGGCAGCAAGCTTAGAACGATTGAGCTCCAAAGCTAAGTATAGCTTGCTGCCTGACTGGACTTGAAACTTCTAAGGATTAAGAGATTGTGCATTCAGGTTTCAAGTTGTCTTCAAGTTCCAGTCTTCTTCTATATATAGGCGAGGGAGAAATCTGCCCGTTAGAGAGAGCTTCCTCCTTGCAGCATGTTCGAGGTGATGTGGCCTCTACTTTTGATTAGTTCGTACGTAGTTGTTGTGATTGTACATCTCTGTTGCTGCAATCGCCATACTTTAGTCTAACATTCCTTCAGACTTCCTTTTTGCTTTATTACGTGGCATCTCCGGATTGGATGAGTTTGCAGTTGTGCCTAACGTAAACCTTGTACATGTACTTCGAGGTACTACTTCCGAGCAGGTTGCTTAAGCTTCCTGGTTCTTCAGTAGACTTTAGCTTACTTGTCTCTCATTCAGCTAGCAAACTCAGCATCCTTGTGCAGTGAGCGTCCAGTATCCTTTCCAAGCAGTCTGCTGCATTGACTTATACTTTATTCAATCTTTAAGGTTTTCCTTATGCAGCAAGGTCTTCAAGCTTTAGTCTTGATCATCAAGCCCCTTGATCCTATACTAAAGATTTTACAATAGAATCTAAATACATAGGATCCTAGGCCCTAATCCATTACATGTTTTGTCTTCATCAAAATCTATACAATGTTCCTTGTTTTCTTGTTTTCTATTACATGTTTCTATATTGATGTGCGCCTCTTAACTCTTGAATCTTAAATTCCTTGTTTTCTTCCTTGCTCTCAAGATGTGGATGAATGCTTCTCTTCGTGTCTCTCCTCCTTTTGTTTTGAGTCACAAAATCTCAATTTATATGTCACAATTAGGTTTGGAGTAGAATTCTAGTCGAAACGGGGTCTGAAACGACCAAACGAAACGCGGCCCGGTCGGATCCGGATGACTCGGCCCATATCGAACATAAAAACAGAAATTTAGGGCATAAGACACGTGATCCGGGTGGGTCACCAGCGACCCGGGTCGGGTCGTGTCTTCGAATTTCACTAGTTACTCAGCTCATGCATTGGGACCCGACCTCAACCGGGTTATGACTTCCAGACTCTTTTTGACCCTTTTTGTTCTCGAATTGGACTTTGACGTCTTCATGAAAGTTGTAGCCCTTGAAGTTAGCTATCCAATGACACTAATTTAAATCCAAGATCCGTTTTCTACACCAAGTTATGCCCAATTTACTTGAATCCTATGAAGACGAAGATCAGGACATTCATGCACTACTTTCAACTTCTTGTGATAATCAGCTTTCTTGGTGGCCGAATTGAAGAAAATGTTCAACATGAAGGTTGTAGAACTCTCTCTTAGATTTCCATCAAGACAAGAATCTTTGAATTTGGACTTCTAGAGATCGAGATATGAATTTTCTTCCATAACTACTCGTTATCGATTCCCTATCTCGACTCCAACTTAATATTAAATTCCACAGGACTTTCATTTTGTGCTAAAATCTATCAAATTCCTTTCAAATCAAGCAAAAACGTGAAATCTTAAAAATACGATGAAATCTAAATAAAATCTCACTATTGCATGGTTTTTAGCACAAAATGATATGAAATTAAACTCCAAAATGCATCAAATAACGAAGTTATCACACATCCACCAACCGGTTGCAATAAATAAATAAATAATTTTTTTTTTCAACTTCTTGTCCAATATGCTTCACATATCCATCATGTTGTTAATAAATATAGTCCAAACCCCTCCCAAACAAACGGCTAAATAAGTTGTCTTTATGCTCCATCAACTTGACAGAATAATCACTCAAGTATCTTTCATTTAGCTTACAATCTTGCAATTTTACATTTGTGGCAAATCACCAAGTTTTTGATTGACATGGACACATCAGAAGGAGGTTTGTGGGTGGCACTGGTGGTCGGACTCGTGCCAATTGCAGGGTTGCTCTTCTGGTGGAATGATTATTGGTATGCTCTGCCGTTCAGTCTCCGGCGATATCGCGGCGGCGCTGTGCTCCCTCCAGGCTACATGGGGTTGCCGTTTCTTGGTGAGATGCTGGCCTTTATATGGTACTTCAAGGTTCTTCGCCGCCCTGATGATTTCATCAATGCTAAACGCCATAAGTACGTTTTGCAGTTATGTTATTATTAGGTTGCGTTTGCTTCAATTATTGATTGAACTTGATTATATCTATAGGGTTATTGAGTTGCATAGAATACATATGATAGACTATCCATCAATCCTCATGGATGGATAGTCATATTACAAGATTTTGTGATGTAAAACTGGTCATTTTTTATATCATGAGCTTACATTTTTCGATCAACTAAGTTAATCTTCTTGATATGGTATCTATCATGCATGATAAGGGCAAACAAGCGGACCCTTAGTATTACTTTGGGTGCATTTACTTCAATTTTTAAACCAAACAAACTATTCTTGTTGATATGGTATATATCATGTCTAATAGGGCAAACAAACGGACCCTTAGTATAATTTGGGTGTATTTACTTCAATTATTGATTGTGTTCGATTGTATTCATGCGATTATTGAGTTGTCTTGAGTACATAAGATAAACTATTCATCCATCCTTATGAGTAGTCATATCAGTGATATAAAACGGACCCTTTTTATATTATGGGCTGACAATTTTTAAACAAACAACTTAATCTTGTTGATATTTTGTATATCAAGTCTATAAGGGCAAGCACACTGACCCTTTTTGTGATAATGATGACATCAGAATTCGGGGTATTTTTACGAAGTTAGATGATGATTTTGGTTTTGAGGGCAAAAATGTTTGCAAAATTGATCAGGTTGGATATAATTTGAATATAGTAAGTTGAAGATTCAAATGTTTGGTGTGGATTATCAGGTATGGTGATGGTGTAGGGCTTTATAGAACACATCTTTTTGGTTCACCAACCATCATAGCTTGTACACCATCTGCCAACAAATTTGTCTTGCAATCGGAGTCCGATTTTCGATTAGAATGGCCTGTTACGGAACTTATGGGTCACACATCTCTGGTTGTTGTGGAAGGTGCTTCACATGCCAGACTTAGAAGCTTCGTTCTAATGGCGATCAATCACCCCGTTGCACTCCGTAGTATCGCCCTCATGGTCCAACCCTGAGTCATTGCTGCCCTCAAGTTGTGGTCGAAGAACGGTAGAATCAGAGCATTCAAGGAAGCCAGGAAGGTAACATAACTAGTTCACTTGAAGATCTAAGCATTTGGATTATGAAGATTATTCATGACTTATATTTTCTAGGTAACCTTTGCAAACATTGGGAAATATTTCGCTAGCTTTGAGCCAGGCGGTGTTTTGGATACACTCGACGAGTCTTCTAAGGGAATACTTGATGGATTTAGAGCTTATCCCCTCGATTTTCCAGGAACTGCTCTGCACTATGCCCTAAAGGTCAGTACTTCTCTAGTTACTACTTTTAAGTGGATGTTACACATAAGTTGTAAGTTATAACAGTGCCTTGTGTTATGAGACCATAATCGGAAGCCAAAATGTATACGCGTTTGACAGTGTCGCAGAAGAGCAGTAGCTGTATTTAGAGAGGAGTTGGAAAAGAGGAAGAGTTGTGAAGCTTTTTCGAATCTGAAAAATGATATAATGGAAGGGCTAATGCAAATGAAGGATGAAGAGGGCAACAAATTAACTGACACTGAGGTTCTTGATAATATGGTCGCCCTTCTCATGGCAGGGTTCGCATCGACTTCTCTTTCGATCATGTGGGCAATCTATTATATTGCCAAGTACCCCCATGTTCTGGAGAAACTTAAGGTAAACCTGCCAAATGCTGTGTTTGATAAGCGATCATCGTCTCTTATGACTCATCATCCGTGTATTTGGTGTATCTGAATTGATCAGCTCCAATAATCGCAGGAAGAGCACACACCGATATCCAAGAAGTTAGATGGCGAGCTCATCACTTATGACGACATTGCATCATGCAAGTATACGAGTAAGGTATATTATAGTTGATATAGACCACATTGCATTATATCTTGAAGCCAAATAACTAACTTGTCTTTTAAAGGTGGTGGATGAAGTGATCAGATTAGCCAACCTAGCAGCATTTATCTTCCGAACAGCTACCAAAGATGTCGAGTACAAAGGTAGAACGAAGCATTGATCTTCGTTTTTAGGACAATGCAAAATCATACAAAAAGTGGTTTAAGGTAATCTAACACCTTCTTTCAAACAGGCTATAAAATTCCTAAAGGTTGGAAGGTGACATGTTGGATTCGATACCTTCACACGAATACAGAACATTTCGAGGACCCCATGTGCTTTAACCCCGATAGATGGAATGTAAGCCAAAAACATGAGACTATACAGATCAAACACTAGTAAATAACTAAAACTTGAATTGCTTCCTTAGGAACCACCAAAGCCGGGATCAAATTTAGTGTTCGGAGGAGGACCAAGAACGTGCGCTGGAAACATGCTTGCTCGATTACAGGTTGCTATTTTCATTCATCATCTTGTCGTAGGATACAAGTAAGTAACAACGAATGTTACATTCAACTGGTCATTGTTTTCTTGAAATTCAGCCGACCTATATATATGTGTGTATAATGAAGTTATATATGAGAATGCGACTTTTTTCAATCTATTTTCAGATGGAAGTTGGTAAATCCTAACGCGGGAATGTCGTATCTTCCTCATCCAAAACCCGAAGACGATGTTGAGATTGATATCAGTGAAATTTAATGAGTGAAACAGGGTTGTTCTGCTTTTAGCTTATCATTTTCCTTTCTTTGTAGTTTCTTCATGCTTTCATCATTGTACTTTGTAATAGACAACACCTTTTATTGCTCAAGTCTTCTATCTCTACATTTAACCTCCTTGTTGTAAAAAGAGAAAGTGGAACAAGAACTTAATAAATTATGATTAAAAGTAATAAATGTTGGTTTAATAAATCCATCTTTTACAAGTATCAAATTCCTTGACTTTGTTTTCATATTTATTTTCTAAATTTATCCTCGTCTTTCTAGTTGATCGTGTGCAACGCTATATTGGATGATGAATGATTAAAATTTTAGAAATGACAAATATAATGTCTATGAGTATTTATTAAAAGAATTCTTATGGGCAAAAACTTTTATGCACCGGTTGCACGGATCTGGGATCCGTGCAACCGGGTCGACCAGTTCACGCGCCCAAAAGCGCTTCCCACGCGCTTAACACTTGTGCTGAAGCTCATCCAAAATTCACTCAAATAAACCAATTTTTGTGTATAGTTAAACCAACCTTTGTGTATAGTTAGACCAACCATATGTAGGTAGGTCTAACTATATACAGAAGTATGTCTAACATATATAAATGTATGTTTAACTATATGCAAAAGTATGTCTAAAATATACAAAGATATGTCTAAGTATACATAAAGGTATGTCTAACACAACGTAAAAGTATGTCTAACATAACGTAGTGTTATGTGCCAAAATTCAAAAATAAAACCAAAAAAAGACAAGACATGAAATCTGGGCAGAACTGATATGTTTAATATAGCTTAAAGGTATGTCTAACATAACCTATAGGTATGTGATTTTTTTCAAAAATCATGTGCCAAAAAAAAAAAGGTGCGGTCCCCCCGACCCGGATCCGACCCTAAGATCCATGCACCTGATTCACAAGAGACCTACACATTCTTATGGCTCTTTATATGATTTTTTTTGGCAAAACTGGAAATTACAAACATTTACCGCAAAGATATTCTAATAAAAACATGTTAACATTGTCTATTGAAAAATTAAGGGGTTAAAAACATTTTCTCATCCCAACCATACCCGATTTTACATTTTTTTGATAAAACTTTTGAAATGTTGCATTTTGTCATGTAAACTTTAAATTTGATGATTTTACAATATTGAACAAATCATATCCATACACATGTCCTAAATCAACAACTAGGATTTGTCTGAATACCGTAAAATATATTAAATTAGAAGTTCATACGATAAAATAAATATTTCAAAAGTTATATCAAAAAGTGTAAAATAGTTGTGATGAGAAATTGTTTTTAATACAAAATTAAAAGTTATCGACGAGGTACGTCCAACGTCTACATTGAGAATATCATATCTTTTCTGTTAAGGTATGTCCAAAGTAGTTCTGGTTGTGCGTCTACGTTGTGTGTCTACGTTGGGAATATTGTGAATAATATGTATTTAAAATATATATATATATATATATATATTAAAATTCATATTTTTTTAATTCTCAATAAATAGACACCATGTATTGACATATTTTGGAACACATCTTAAATTCTCTATTTTCTCTTCTATTTTTTATCATTCATCTCTCAATTTCTATTATGAATCCAAATTATCCTAATCATTTTACAAACTCCCAAGATTATCCAAATTCTCAAAATTACCAAAGCTTTCAATCAAAAGCACAAGTTGTTCGTTCAACACCAAGAGACTGTATGAAAAGATGTTGAATGAGCATTTGGAGTTTTACAAGCTCGTTTAGCATTTCTTCGACATCCATGTCTTGTTTGGGATAAACTGTTGATGGCAAAAATTATGATGGCGTGTATTATCATACACAATATGATAGTAGAGGATGAACGAGACACTTACCAAAATTATTTTGATCCCATTGAATTTTTAGTGGATGGTCCTACAAATAATGATCAACATTTTCAATACTCTACTGAACACATTGCGAACTTGTCCACTTATATGATTAATAGGGAAAAACTTCGCAATTGAGAAGCTCACAACGCTCTAAGAAACGACTTGATTGAGCATATATGACAAAAATTTGGAACTTGCTATGAATTAATGTAATTTGCATGTTCTGTATTTGATTTTTTTTTCATGCATCTACTTGTATTTTGATTTATTTATTTTCAATTTCTTTTTTCAACTCTGGTAATTGTAATTTCGTTATTGTATCTTATTCTAAATGTGGTTTAAATTATTTTCCTTAATATACTTATAGATTTAGAATATAAAATTACTTAATGTATTTTTTGTATATTTTAAGTATAATAAATATTGATTAAAAATTTATTTAATTAATAAAAAATAAAATAATAATAATTATTTTTAGGTTGGGTTGAGTTGAATTAGGTTGTGGATGTAGATATAAAAAAGATAAAATTATGTTGAATTGATGGATAAGAAAGAAGTTAATATTTTATTTTAGATTGTAGTGAGATGAGTTGTTGCCGAAGGTGGTCTTATGGGTTGATGATCACGAAAAAAAAAAAAATAGCCGCTGCTTTCTATGATTTGTGATTGTCGCGCCTTTTAGTCTTTATCTTCTTTCTTCTTTTTTTAATTTATAGTTTTGGATAATAATTTGATTCTTTTATAATTTATATATCCATTTACAAAATGCAAAACTTATCTATCTGTTATTTTATTTTATCAATATGATGAAATAACCATGATTATTTTTTTATTTGTTCTTATTATTGCTTCAATTTGGATATGTACTAGATTAAATTTCAGAAAACATATGAAAGTGTATCAAGCTAAAATGGAGTTGTTATAGCCGTCACAGATAGAACCTTTTGTGGCCATTAATAAATGACTCTATTCTTTTTCTACAAATACATCTAGTTAATTTTCATTTATTCACACTACAAAATTATTTTCATCTCCAATTTTTTTCGTTGGTACTATATTTTCATACTCTTTTTTAATTCACCTCGTCAAATGGACGAGTACTTACTTATGAGAAATTCTACCGCTGTAAGGTTTCTATTCAAATTTTGTGAATGTATTTATTCAATATTGGTGATAGATATTTGAGAAGACTGAATAACAGTGATGTTCAACGTCTTCTACAATTTCATGAGTCAAAACATGGTTTTTCGAGTGCGTTGGACATTCTTAATTGCATGCATTGGGAGTGGAAGAACTGCCTAGTTGCTTGGAAGGGTCAATTTTCATGAGATCTAGACCTCCAACAATTGTGTTTGAAGCGGTCGTATCACAGTGGCATGCCTTTTTTGGTGTTGCAGGTTCTGGGAATGATATCAACATATTGAATAAATCAATTTTGTTCAACCATGTTTTACTTTAGGATGGACTACCGGTACCGATGCACTTTAGTGTGAATGTCACATACTATAATCATGAGTTCTATCTAACATATGCAATCTATTCGAAATGGTTGACTTTCATTAAGGTTTTTTCATACCCATAGGATTCAAAGATGATTATTTAAGGAAAGATAAGAAGCTGCAAGGAAGGACACCGAACAAACATTTGGGATACAAGCAAGATGAGCTATTGCAAGAGTTCCACTCGTTTTTCTAAAGGAAATAATTCAAGTGGATAATGTTATCACGTATTATTTTGCACAACATGATTGTCGAAGATGAGGGAAAAATGATTTCTCATTGAAATTCCGATAAAGTTGATGAGCTCGCACAACCAATACAAGGACCCACACAAGATTTTACCAATTATATGTGAATTTATTCCAAACTACATTCAAACACAACTCATCACCAACTCCGTGCAAACTTAGTTGAGCATATTTGGACAAACTTAGTTGAGCATATTTGGACATGTACCAACAAAGAGACATTAATTTGAAGATACTACTTTATGACCAAAGAATGTGTTGGTCGGTATTTTCAATTAATTGTCTCTAAAGTTATTGTTCAATCTAATGTACCACTTGATTAAGTTAATGTTTAATTTGATCTACCACTATTTTAAATTTATAATAATTATCTACTACTGTAAATATTCTCAATTCTAAAACAAATTGATTTTTAATACTTCTTTGAAACATGGTGAAAAAAATTAAATAATCATTGTTTAACATATAATAAAATAAAATTTATCAAAAATTAATATTTAGTTAATTCACATTATAGCAACTAAAATTATTTTACATAATAAAATGGTCAAATTCAATTCAATAATATTAAATTAATATAAGGTAAATCAATAAATGTGATTTGATTGTAAATTTTTAAATATTGTATAACCAATGATATGGACGTGGAGTTAAAAAGTTTAAATTATAGTTAATGAAATGATAAGGGAGGGGTAGGTGAAGGAGAAATAGTGTAACAATAACTCAAAATTAATTCATTGTTTTAACTATAAAATAAATTTAGAAAAATAAATGAAAACGGGAAAAAAAGATTTTTGGTCTTCTAAGTTTGATTCATTGGATTTTTGGTATTTTTTTATACCTTTTGATTCTTAGTCCTCTATATTTAAAATATATTATTTTATAGTCTATTTACCTACTACAGAAGGTAAATTTTTATTTTAAATTGAATTAAAAATTTAAACATCATTTTTAACATGCCTAAATTAGTATTATAATAAAAAAAATCATTTGTCATCTCGATACATGAGTTATAATAATATTTATTAATTATTAGTATCAATAATATAAACATCCTAAACTTAGATAAAAAAAAAAATTTAACTATTGATATTATTTTAGGCATGATAGATAAAAAATTTGCAATTTTAGTTAGATTATTTTATGTGTTCTCAATTTAAAAAAAATACATTTTCAGTGTTAAAATTAAGTTTTAATTAAACTAATTGTAATTTACTTTCGATTAGAGGAATTAAGAATAACAAACTTTAAATATAGAGAATTCAAAATCAAAACGTGGAAGATAAATAACAAAAAATCTAGTAAATCAAATTTAAAGGATAATTTTTTGAGTTAATTTCAATTTTGGTCCCATATGTATGATCATTTCCATTTTTGAACAACCAAGTATACACATTCCAATTTTGGTCCTATATATTTCTACTTTTTCCAATTTTGGTCCTATATGTTTGAAAATTTTCCAATTTCAATTCAATTTCGGTCGGAATTATCGATATTGCCGATGCCACACAAGATTTCCCAACAGTCATCCTGGATTGAAATTGGAAAAATTTGAAACATATAGGACCAAAATTGAAAATTTTTGAAACATACATTACTAAAATTGGAAAAATTTGAAACATAAAGGATCAAAATTAAAAAAAAGTATAAATATACAAGACCAAAATTGAAAAACTATACTTAATTATCCAAAAATGGAAAGAGTTATACATACAGGACGAAAATGAGTAGGTCTTTTGTGAATCAGGTGCATGGATCTTAGATCCATGCACCCGGGTCGGGGGGCCACACCTTTTTTTTTTTTTTTTTCGCACATGAGTTTTGAAAAAAAATCACATATCTATAGGTTATGTTAGACATACCTTTACGTTATGTTAGACATACCTTTAAGCTATATTAAACATACCAATTCTGCCCAGATTTCATGCCTTGTCTTTTTTTGGCTTGATTTTTTGAATTTTGACACATACCACTACGTTATGTTAGATATACTTTTATGTTGTGTTAGACATACCTTTATGTATACTTAGACATACCTTTGTATATATTAGACATACTTTTACATATAGTTAAACATACCTTTATATATGTTAGACATACCTTTGTATATAGTTAGACCTACCTACACATGGTTGATCTAACTATACACAAAGGTTGGTTTAACTATACATAAAAGTTGGTCTATTGGAGCGAATTTTGGATGAGTTTCAACACAAGTGTTAAGCGCGTGAGAGCGCGTGCAAACGCGTGGGAGGCACGTTTTGGGCGCATGAACAGGTCGAAGTTTTTGCCGACAAAAATAAATTAACCGTAATTTTTTTTTCTTTCAAATAAAAACTATTTATAATTCAAATTCGTAGAAGAGCTAATTTCATCTTTTTTTTTTTGCGCGCGTGAAAATATTACCAATTTAAAGAACCATTTCTTCAAAATTTCTGCAGATTTTCAGACTCGGGCAGTGCATCATTGGACTTTTTCTCTATTTAATGCCACCCAATTCACGCGCCACCTCTCGATCAGTTTCATTACTCGCCTCTCCTCAGTCGCCACGTGTACAATTCTGGTTCTTGATAGAGCAGTGTTCTCACGCGCCATGTTTCGAGAGTAGTTATGCTCCAGCCTTTTGAACAACCATGGACAACGGCTATGCTCTCACACATACCCAGACACTTTCAAACTCAATCTTACACCATAATTCAACAGCAAATATATTGAAAAAAAGAAAAATAATGTAAATTAAATTTTATCAAAAGAGTACAATATCATGATGCGGGTTTATGGTTTATCTTATCTATATTACATGGATGCAAGAATTTAGGTTGTTAAATCTTGTGAGTTGAGTAATAATTATGGGATTTTTGAAGTAAGCACATTTGTAATTATAGCAGTACCCACTCTCACAACCCCACCATTTTTCCCATGTTTCAACTTTTTCATCATAGAAAATACTTATCATCTTTTGCCATTCAAATTCTGCCAAGATAGAAGTTGAAGGAGAAAAGGGATTTCTTTTTGGAAGCTTGGAGATATTCTTGGTATAGATAAAGAACCTTGCATTTGAATCAAGAAATGAAAATGGGTGTTTTAGTTTTGGTGTTCTTAGCAGCTTTCACAAAAACCCTTTTGATGGAATGCTCTTTTGCTCTCACTCCAGATGGTATGAGATGTCATTAAAAAATGTAGTCTTTTTAGCTTAGATGTATACTTTAATGTTGGTGTTTGAATATTTTCTCTTTTAAATGTTAGGTGTTGCTTTGTTGGAAGTGAAAACCAGTTTGAATGACAGTAGGAATTATCTGAGTAACTGGAATGAGAGTGATGGATCTCCTTGTCAATGGACTGGTATTTCTTGCAGCCCACAAGACCAAAGAGTTGTATCTATGTATCTCTCTCTCTCTCTCTCTCTCTCTCTCTCTCTCTCTCTCTGCTCTGTTTCTTCATCCTTTTTGTGCTTACTAGAGATTGTATTTGTGTGCCTTCAGAAATCTGCCATATATGCAGCTTGGAGGAATTATACCCCCTAGCATTTGTAAACTCAATAAATTACAGAGATTGTAAGTTCTTTATGTAGGGCATAACTGTTATATTCTCAAGATCAATGCTTTGTGTAATTTGCTAAGATTTCTTTATTTTCTGAATTAAGGGCACTTCATCAGAATAGTCTTCATGGTTTCATTCCTAATGAGATTGCTGAGTGTTCTGAGCTCAGAGCCCTGTAAGTGGAATTGGAGAATCCCTTTGGATGGTTTGCATTGTTCTTTTGGCATAGAAGTAATTCAAATATATATCTTGTATGTATAGGTATCTTCGAGCTAACTATTTTCAAGGAGGTATACCCTCGACTATCGGAAACCTTTCTCAATTGACTATAATGTAAGATTTATACATGGTTTAGGTTTCGTCCTGTACTCTAATGCCCGTTTGTTTATGTAATTGCTTGACTTATGGATGTAAATCATTGTGTAGGGATTTATCGAGCAATACTCTGAAAGGTGCTATACCTTCTTCTCTAGGTCGCTTAACACGCCTAGCATATTTGTAAGTCAAATGCTTTTTAACATATTTGCTTTCTCTTGATTCATTGATATTTGTATTAGATGCATTTATGAAATTGGTTCATGATTTTAATGCAACTGCTCACAGAAACTTGTCCGCAAACTTTTTGTCCGGTGAAATTCCAGATGTTGGTGTGCTAAGCAAGTTCAAGGATAAGTCGTAAGTTCCTTTCATGAATTAAGTACATCACATTCTGTATTCGACATTTCAACATTCATTGTTTATTTATTTTGGTTAGTAAGGAATTTTTTCGATCACTATATAAAAAGAATCAGAGGGAATGATATAAAAGTTTCAGATATAACTTTTTCCTTCCATTTCTAGTGTGATAGTGGCTTCTTGTCTCAAGTGTATGAATCTGAAAAAATCATAGATTTTAAGATCAGCACCATTTCCTTGCAAAAAGGCCCATGTCTTTCATCTTTTCCTTGTAGTCTCTGGTGGTTTTGCTGCTTGAATTCCTTGTATACTTCATCTCAACGGAGTGGGTAAATGTTCATGTTGATTAAGTTTACAACGTAAATGGGAAACGAAACATCAATGCTTAAGATCCATGATTGAACCATATTATGAAATAAAGTTGGTCAAGCAAGTTCTTGAAAGTGAAATGCATTACTCGGTTTTCCATTTATACTTGGGCTTAATTAGAACAGACAATGTTTGATTTTTCTCTTTGTTATGTCAAATATTTGGAGACCATTCTGAAGTTGTATGCTTTTGCCTTAGGTTTATTGGTAATTTGGATCTGTGTGGCCAACAAGTGAACAAGCCTTGTCGAACTTCCCTTGGTTTTCCTGCTGTATTACCTCATGCTGAGAGTGACGAAGCCACAGGTATCGTCTTTGAAGTGTTGGTATTTCGATTGAAAGCTGAACAGTTTCTGATACCATTTAAAGTAACAGCTTGTGAATTTGCATGTTCTACAGTGCATAAACGATCATCCCGTTATATCAGAGGAATAGTAATCGGTGCAGTATCTGCATTAGGCTTGGGGATTCTTTTGCTTCTTGCTTTTCTCTCGATTTGGTTGCTTACAAAGAAGGAAAGGGCTGCGAAAAGATACATAGAAATGAAGAAACAAGTTCCTCAAGAACCAAGTTAGAACGACTAAACACCTCTATAATTTTCTTCAAATTTCCCTATCTTTTCTTCACTTACCTAATTCTTGAAATCTAGGAGCCAAGCTGATCACATTCCATGGTGATCTTCCTTACCCTTCTTGTGAGCTCGTGGAAAAGATCGAGTCTCTTGATGAGGAAGACATTGTTGGGGCTGGAGGATTTGGTACTGTGTATAGAATGGTTATGAATGATTGTGGAACTTTTGCAGTAAAGAAAATCGACCGTGCAAGAGACGGGTCTGATCAAGTGTTCGAAAGGGAGCTTGAAATCTTGGGTAGCATCAAGCATATAAATCTAGTAAACCTTAGAGGTTATTGTAGGCTTCCCACTGCAAAGCTTCTCATATACGATTACTTGGCCATGGGCAGCTTGGATTACTTGTTGCATGGTACTACTACTCCTTTTTCGAATCCAATAAATTAAGATTTGGTTACTAAAATTTGTGAGACTAATATTCGCTTGTATGGTGTTTATATCAGATAATTTGGCGGAAGAGCGTTTGCTAAATTGGAATGCGCGTCTAAGAATAGCTATTGGGTCGGCTAGAGGGTTGGCTTACCTGCATCATGATTGCTCTCCCAAGATCATTCATCGTGATATAAAGTCGAGCAATGTACTACTTGATGAAAACCTAGAGCCTCATGTTTCGGATTTTGGTCTTGCCAAGCTATTGGTAGATGAGGATGCTCATGTCACTACTGTAGTTGCTGGCACATTTGGCTATCTCGCTCCAGGTTCGTTTCTTTCACTCATTTAACTAACCATCTCGTTTATGCACTTTTCGATTAATCTCAAAGACATTGCTTCCTCAGAGTATTTGCAGAGCGGTAGAGCTACTGAGAAATCGGACGTCTACAGCTTCGGTGTGCTCTTGTTGGAACTTGTAACTGGAAAAAGACCAACGGATCCAACCTTCGTTAAACGGGGGTTAAATGTCGTTGGCTGGGTATGTTCTATCGAAACTATCATTTTTATCTTGATATTCACTATTGCCTTTATTTTATGCTGATAACTACTAACTCCAACATCCAGATGAACACCCTTTTGAGGGAGAATAGGGTGGAGGATATAGTCGATAGAAAATGCAGTGATGCAGACCTAGAAACGGTAGAAGTGCTCGTTGAAATAGCAGGACGATGCACGGATGCTAATCCAGATGATCGGCCCTCAATGCAGCAGGTGTTGCAGTTCTTGGAGCAAGAAGTCATGTCACCTTGTCTCAGTGAGTTCTACGAGTCCCATTCCGATAAATGCTGATCATATAATTCCTACTTGTACAACGATTTGTAGTATTGATTTCTATTTTTTTCCCAACGTAATATCTATCGACTCGTGGATATTATGATTTCTCCTCTATGTAGGATTGTAAATTGCATTCTATGTGCATTTTTCTCTTGCACAATCCTTGTAGATCCTAATGATTATTGGCCTTTTGTATCTGTCTCTAAATTGTTGTGACATTATAGTAATCAGTGAATTATATTTTGTTCAATTACACCATACTATGCATATGAATTCATATGAGCAAATGTAGAGTGTGTGTAGGGTTGATGATAGATAATAATATCCTATTGAAATTATTGTTTATCATAAAACTGGGTAAGTATTCATCATGGGTTTGGCTTGATTTTTTTTTTTTTTTTTTTAAAGGTTGTGTTTCAGATCGGTAGGTCCACGGTAAAGAAAATTGCAAATTTTCTTAAAACTTATTTGACATTGTCTGATGTATCTTTTTACGAGATATATTTTCATGTAGGTTAGCTAAAATTTGGGATAAAACGGAACACCGTTGTAGCTTAAGTGATATCCAACCTCGTGCAAATTGTTATAATATTTCTCACCCCATTCCTTCCAAACTTATTAATAAATAAATAAAAATGAGATCAATAGGCTAGTTTACACATATATAAAATAACTAATAATTGAATATTGAGATAATATTTATTTACAAGAGAAGGTCTTGTGTGTCTTGTGGTATGGATCTTAATCCGTGCTCCCAATCTAACCCGCAACATGCTTTTAGATATCCCATTTATATTCTTAATGTATTACTTACATGCAAAATAAAAAATCGATATCTTTAGTGAATAACCAAGTAATACCTTTAAGACTATACACGTGATACCTGAAGAATATATCTCTAATACCTATCACTAAATATAAAACAATACCTTAAAAATATACACGTATACCTAAAGAGTATATATCTAATATCACACTTTAACATAGAAAGTAATACCTTAAGAGTATACACGTGATATTTAAAAAATATATATGTAACACCACATGTCAGGTCGGGTTGGGGGTATGCAAAAATAATACCTTAACAGTACATATGTGATACCTGATGAGTATATATATGTAACACCACGCGATAGGCAAAGACGAATCTAGGATTTTGTTTCAAGGGAGCGGAAATCTTCATTTTTAGTGTTAGTACGTTATTCAAAAACATTCCCAATTTAAAGTTCATAAATATATGATACTAAAATATAGTGTTATTGAAAAGAAGTAACTTAATAGACTTCCATAATTTGATAAAATATTTTTCTTCTACAATATGTCATAAAATCTTATATATAAAAAGATACAAAATTAAGATAAACCATCATTCTATTTTTCTAAGTTCGACATCTTGAATTGTACTCTGCGATGTTTCAAGAGATCAAAATCATCAATGATAGAATTTATTGAAAATTCTCGAGCTATCTCTTTCTCGATATATGTGACCAAGAAAGTCGAAAGAAAATCATCTTCCATTTTGTTCCTAAGTCGTGTCTTCACGATCTTCATAACAGAAAATGCTCGTTCTGTTGTTGCTACTGAGACAGGAAGAGTTAGCACAAGACGAATAATTCTATCAACAAGAGGATAAACTACAGACTTTTCTGTCTCTGCTAGCACTTGGCATAAGTCTGCAATTGTTAACACATTTTGTAACTTAAGAGTTTTGGTGTGCATCAATTTCAAAATACTCCAATTGAATTTTCAAATGCTCATTTTCTTGTGCTGTAAAATCATCACGATAAAACTTATTCACAAGCTTGCATATGTCTTCAACTTGAAATGATTTATAATCATCTCGTGGATCCAAAGCGGAGCTAAGGACAAGTAATTCCACCATGTCATCCTTAAAACAAAAATCCATTTCTTGGAACAACAAATCCACAACAGAGATGAATATATCAACACGGTAGTGATGCTCAACTGTTGTGTTATCTCTTTGATGGCGAGACAGGCCTCGACCTGCTTTGTACTGAACATTGAAATCCGGAATCTCTACATCATGTATTTCACAAAACAATGTCACTTTCTCAAGTAAGGAATTCCACCCACATTCTCTATATTTTTGGTGAAGTTTTTTGTTGATGACACCAATTGCATTGCATTGAGTATATCTTAAGATTTACGCTCCAAAGCTTGACATAAATCATCAGTAATTCCAAGCACATCAATCATAAAATGCATGACAAATATAAACTCAAAGGATGTCATCATATCATACACTCCATCAACTTCACTTCTTTGAGTTAGATTCCCAGATTTAATGATGTCTCGTAGAACAACACAAACCGAATCAAACATCCTCACCAAACTATGAAGAGAAGTTAAATGAGAGCCCCATCGAGTCACTGTAGGAAGCTGAAGAGTGCCAACTTGATTTTTCCCTTTGCCAGACTCAATTTCACCAGCATTAACGAATTATGTGATGTTGATGCCTCAATGTCTCGTAATTGATCATGTCTTTTGCTCGAACAAGCAACCAAGTTGATAATGGTTGTCATATATGAAAATAATTGATTAACAAAGATATGCCTTCTTTGATGTAGTGACCAGAGTTAACTGAAGTTGATGAGCTAAACAATGAACGTAATATGTGAACAGACACTCTTTAGCTATTAAAACTTACAATCCCTTCAACTCCCCTTGCATATTACTTGCACCATCATACCCTTGACCTCGAATATCCTTCACATTAAGATAATAACGTGAAAGAACTTCATAAATTGCTTTCTCCAATGCTAATGATGTCGTCTCCTTTACATGAACTATATCAAAGAATCTTTCACGTATGAAACCTTTTCTAATCTCAATACAATTGCCATGTTGCTCTTTTTTGGACTCATCACGAGCTTCATCTACTATTATGCAAAATTTTGAATCACCAATCTCTTCCCGAATATATCTTTGGATTTTGGTTGCCATGATAGAATTTCCTTTTGAATAGTTGGACAAACATATGATGCATGTTTTGGGGCATTCTCTAAGACAACCGCTTTAACTTCCTCATTATAAGATGCTAAGAGCTTCAATAGTTCAATAAATTTACCTCGATTTCTTGATTCTTTAGTCTTATCCCGCCCCCTACAGGCACAACCTTGAAAACATGAGCCACTTGACAACATCTATAGACACCTTTAATTGTAACCGATTTCTTGAAACTTGTTGTGAAGTTTGTTTCTCAATAACCCTTTCAATATGTTGCAATTCTCAAGATCAAGATAATATTTCATTGCTTTCTTGTGTAGAGAATTTGCATCTGTGCCCACATGAGTAACAAAAGGGCATTGAGACCCTTCATTTACTTTCTTCCATGATTAAAATCCCTCAACTATAAAAGTACTTCCATGACGACCATATGGTTTGTTGAATAGAAAACAAGGTAAATAAAAAACAACATCCTTAGTTGGTGAAAATTCAAGCCAATTTGGGAATAATTTGTACCAAAGTGCAAGAAACGGACACCCATTTTTATCAACATAATTTGGGAGATTCAAGCCAAACATGATGTAAGCTCGATGAACTTCATCCTGTTGATTAGGAGGACACTCCCAAATTGATTTATGAAGTCCCAGATCATGCTCCAAAGAAGACGTGCCAAAGTCTTTGTTTTCAACTCTAGGAGCCTTGTTTGGGCTCTCACATATTTGAGGGGAAAAACTCTTTTTTGGTCCCGCTAAGAGGCTACTGTCCAATTTTGGTCCCGTTAAAAACCCAAAATCAAAATTAGTCTACTTAAGTTAATTTTTGTCCAATTTCAGTCCTTTCGCCACCGGAAAATCGATTTTCCGACAACTTTCGAGCGAGTGCGATGCACTCGCCCCCAATCCTACAATTCCGGCGATATCCTGCTGACGTGTAATTTTTTAGCCCATGTGGCATTGTTTTTTACATTAAAATATAACACAATAATGCCACATAATTAATGATACAAATAAAATAAAGGAAAAAAACAAGAAAATCAAAAATTAAATCCTAAAACACAATGAAGAAGAATAAAAAAAATAAAAAACAAAAAACTTTATCATCATCATCTCCATCCCCTTTGTTAGATCCCCTTTTTTGCATTCAAAAAACAATTTCTCCAATTCATTCATCAACCACCAAATTCGCACTCAAATCTACGAACTCGATCTAAACATGAGAGCGGGGCTCAGGCAGGAGGAAGGCAGCGGCTGAGAAATGGTCGGAATATGGGTGATGACGTAGTAGTGGCTGCCTTACGGCGTGGGTGAGCGACTGGCGGCGTTGTCTCGCGAAAGGAGGAGAGGTAGCGGCTGGCGGCGCTGCCTTGCAGAAGGAGGAGAGGCAGCGACTGGCGGCGCTGTCTCACGGAAGGAGGAGAGACAACGGCTGGCGGCTTGGAGATGGTGTGGTGGCATCGACCTGGAAGATACAATTCATCTCCACACCTATGGCAAATTTGAGTGATTTGGGGAGGATTTGAATTTCCTTTTTCTTTTCATTTTGTTTCATCTTTTTTTTCATTTTGGGGAGGATTTTTCATTTTGTTTCATGTAGATGATGTGGCTGATGTGGACTTTTAGCAAGAAAATAAATATAAAAATAAAGGCCACATGTGAAATAAAATGCCAAATAAGCACAAGTCATCAGATGCTCAGAATTGGGGTGCACTCGCCAGAAAATTGCCTTCAAATTGATTTTCCGATGGCGAAAGGACTGAAATTGGATAGAATTTGACTTAAGTGGACTAATTTTGATTTTGGATTTTTAACGGGACCAAAATCAGACATTAGCCTCTTAACGGGACCAAAAAAGAGTTTTTCCCCATATTTGAGAAGACTCATTAGGTATTTGATCATTAACTTGAGTAGAAGGTTGTGCAATTTGAGAATCATTATTGATTTTAGAGAAAAAGAATCAATTTTTTTGTTGCCTGTGAGAATATGAGATCCTGATATATAATGAAATACTTAAGAATTAGAAATACAACACTTTTTAATACACATATCACATATATATTTATATATATTAAATTATTACAAAATAATTAACATAAATGCTTCTCCTGTTCATCATTCAAACTTCTAAAGCTAAATTAGTGCTCTGTTTTCAAAATTCTCATCACCTCACAATTTAACTTCCCTATTTCATTCTTTGTGATTTTTTCGAAATTTGCCATGGGTCTGATACCATGAAAAGAATTAGAGCTAGGAAAAGATCATTTATGTTTATTGATACAAAAAAAGGACCAGCCAATGAATACAAGAAGAAATGAACTACACCTTCCTAGAAAACGTACAAAGATTTCTAAAACATAGTCTAATCAAAACACTAACCATACATACAAATAGAACCATATATATACCAAAATTATTCTAAATAACTAAAATTTCTAAATTTTTAGACTTTAAAACTTATTTCACATTTACTATTATCATTATTGGACATTATTTTAGATTTTACTTCATTTCTGGATTAGTAAAATTCAAAATGCATGTATGATTAGAATTGGACGAATTAGAATCAAATCGAAAAAGTACATTTTTACAGGACTAAAAACGGACATTAGCTCTGGGATTACGAAATATCAGTTTTTCCTTTCTTACTTATAAACATAACACACTTTTATTGTACTTTATTCTAAATAGGGCTCATCTCATTGATCTGAGGAGCAAAAGGCTGACACATCAGCGCACCATCAACCACCAGATTATGGCCGGAGACAAAAGCCGACTCATCCGTAGCCAAAAACGCCACCGCCTCTGCCACATGCTCCGCCGTAAGCACCACCCCTTTCAAGCTAGTAAAGGGCCCCAAAAAATTCTCGACATCACCTGCGGTGGCCATTCCTAGATTCACAGCCAGTGGAGTCAACACCAAGTGTTGGAGTAAACCAAAACATTGAATCAAGTCATAGTAAAATATGTCTTTCAATATTCTGGTTCAAGAGTCATCTTGTATTTTGCAATTATTTATGATTTCTATGTCACACAGTAGTATAAGTACGTGAACTTGGTATGACATTTTGTAAGGCAAAAATCAGAACTTGAGTAATACAATCTCAGAAATTGCAAGCCTTCAAAATTATATTCTCTTGCATTCCATCAAACTGGTATCAAGAGCAAGGTTAATAAAAAATGTCAAACAACCTTGTTTCCCTTGTTCCTCGGTTCACCGGTGAAAGGTTTGATTATTGGAGCAATCTAATGAGGCTGTGTCTTGAATCTCAAGACTTGTGGAGCATCGTTGAAGAAGGTGTTGGTGCGCCGGAAGACGAGTCCCAACTCACCGATGCCCAAAGGGATCTCTTGAAGAACAAAAGGCAAAAGGATAGGAAGGCTCTCTTCCAAATTTACCAAGCACTAGAAATTCCTATTTATGAGAGAATTTCAAAAGTTGATAGTGCTCAGAAAGCATGGAGAATATTAGATACAACATATTCTAGACATGATCAAGTGAAAAAAGTCCGTTTACAATCGTTGCGGGCTGAATTCGAAAAGCTTGAGATGAAAGAAAATGAAAAGATCTCAGAGTATTTCACTCGTCTTTCTTCCATTATAAATCAAATGGCTTCGAATGGAGAAGTTGTGGAGACTCAAAGAATTGTCGAGAAAGTTCTACGAAGCTTGCCAATTAAATTTGATCATATTGTGGTTGCCATTGAAGAATCAAGTGATCTTTCTTCAATGTCCCTTGAAGGTTTGCAAGGAAGATTAGAAGCTCATGAGGCTGGAATCCTGCAGAGAAGCACTCAACCTAACTCTTCTCATGATTAAGCTCTAAAATCCCAATTCACATCCACAAATGGTCAGGGGTCATTTCGTGGACGTGGTGGAAAATATTCCTCAAATCAACATGCTCAAGATCGAAGAAATGAAGAACCCAGACGAGAGGAGAAGGTGTCATCCCACAACTCTCAAAGAGGTAGGGGACGAGGTACTTACAAAGGTACGAAACCTTACTTTGAGTGTAATTTTTGCCATAAGCCTGGACATAAAGAATATGATTGTTGGGAGAAATATCCTGAAAAGAAACCCGTAGCTGGTTTTATGCATGAAAATGAAGGTGAAAAATCTAAAACTCTGTTGCTTGCTTCTGATGGAAGTGTTGAGAATATATGGTATTTGGATAGTGGAGCAAGTAGACATATGACGGGAAATAAAAATTTGTTCTCTACCCTTGTGGAAACTAATAATGGTCAGGTTACCATTGGAGATGCAAAATCTTACAAAATTCAAGGTGTTGGCGAAATTGCTTTTAAATCTAAGACGGGAAAAATTGAGAAGATGTCAGAGGTACTCTACGTACCGGGCTTGCGAAGTAATCCTCTCAGCGTTGGTCACTTACTACAGAAAGGATTTGATTTTCAATTCGTTGGAAATATGTGTATCATGAAGAAGAACAATCAAAATGTTGCGAAGATTGTTTTGGGATCAAACAATTTGTTTCCAATCAAGCTTGAGGTTATCAATGACATGTGCTTCATTGCTAATTCTAATAATGAAGTTTCAAAGTTATGGCATGATAGGTATGGGCATCTAAATTTTTGGAGTTTGAAGGAGCTATCCACTAAAGGCATTGTCCAATGATTGCCTAAAATTGAGGAGATTAATGAAGTATGCGAGGAATGCCAATTGGGAAAGCAACACCGTAACTCATTCCCATCGAAATCCAAGTGGCATTCACAATCACCTTTGGAACTTGTCCACACTGATCTTTGTGGACCGATGCAAGTGTCGTCTCTTGGAGGCAGCAAGTACTTCTTGTTGTTTGTTGATGATTACACAAGAAAAATTTGGGTTTATTGTGTAAAAGAAAAATCTGAGGCTTTCTCTTGCTTTAAAGAGTTCAAATTTCAAGTTGAAAAATATTCTGGCTTTCAAATAAAAAATCTAAGGAGTGACCGGGGTGGAGAATACATGTCTTTTCAGTTTGAAGATTTCTGCCAAAATCATGGAATTCGCCGTGAGTTAACAGCCAGGTACTCACCTCAACAAAACGGAGTCGTGGAGCGTAAGAATCGAACAATTATGAACATGGTGAGATGCATGTTAAAGAAGAAAAATATGCCAGCATGTTTTTGGGCGGAAGCGGTGTCTTGTGCTGTTTACCTTATTAACAGATCACCGACAAAGAACTTGGATAACTCTACTCCAAATGAGGTTTGGTACGGTAAAAAACCAAATGTTGGTCACTTGAAAACTTTTGGTTGTCTTGCATATTCTCATATTCCAAATGCTTTGAGATCGAAACTTGATGACAAATCTGAGAAGTGCATTTTCATTGGTTATAGCCAAAGAACTAAAGCTTACAAGCTTTATAATCCAAGAACGAAGAAAATTGTGATTAGCAGAGATGTTTGCTTTGATGAAAATGGCTGTTACAATTTCACAGATTCTTCAGAATTACCCGGATGGCAAACTCTTAATCTTGAAGAAGAAGAACATTTGGAGAATGACGCCGATGTTGGTGTTGAGCAAATTCGGCCTGAATATAACGGGGCTGAACCACAGCAAGATACACCACCAAGAAGAATGAGATCTTTGAGAGAGATCTATGATGCAACTGAAGAAGTGACCACAACAGAGCATGTATACTTTGCATTTTTTGCAGGAGAAGATCCGGTCACTTATGATGAAGCATTAAAAGATGAAAAATGGGTGAATGCAATGAAAGAGGAGATCAAGTCTATTGAAAAGAATGATACGTGGGAGCTTACTTCGTTGCCTTCACATAAATCTGCCATTGGAGTGAAGTGGGTGTACAAGACCAAAACCAATCTTGATGGGTCCATCAACAAGCATAAAGCACGATTGGTTGCGAAAGGATACAAGCAAAAGGAAGGCTAGGATTTCAATGAGGTTTTCGCCCCTGTTTCTAGACTTGATACTGTTTGGTTGATAATCTCTCTTGCAGCTCAAAATGGTTGGAAACTTTTACAAATGGATGTAAAATCAGCTTTCTTGAATGGCTTTCTTCAAGATGAAATTTATCTTGAGCAACCTCCTGGTTTCGTGAAAAAAGGAGAAGAATAAAAGGTTTATAAGCTGCATAAGGCATTATATGGGCTGAAGCAATCCCCCCGTGCATGGTATGATCGAATTAATGAATTTTTCTTGAAGTGTGGCTTTGAGAGATGTCCTTTTGAACACACCCTTTATATCAAAAGAAATTCAAAAGGAGGCTTCATGATAGTAAGTCTATATGTTGATGATCTCATTTTTACTGGAGAAGATATGGAGATGTTAACAAAATTCAAAAATTCAATGATGAATGAATTTGAGATGACTGATTTGGGACAATTGCACCATTTTTTTGGGGATTAATGTGCAATAATCAAAAAATGGCATATTCATCTCACAAGAAAAATACGCAGAGCAAGTGTTGGAATAATTCAACATGAAGAATGTAAATCCTGTTTCAACCCCTTGTATCACAGGTTTGAAATTGAGTAAGAATGGTGAAGGAAAGCTTGTGGATTCAACTTTGTTTCGAAGCCTTGTTGGAAATTTAATGTATCTCACTGCTACAAGGCCCGATATCATGTATGCAGTAAGTTTGATTAGCAGGTTCATGGAGAAACCTTATTCAAATCATTGGGAAGCTACAAAAAGAATATTGCGATACATCAAAGGAACCATTGATTATGGTATCTTCTATGAAGCTTGTGTGCCCGTGAAGCTAGTGGGGTATACGGATAGTGATCTTGGTGGGAGCATCGATGATTCACGAAGCACTTCAGGTTATGCCTTCAATCTTGGAAGTGGAATTATATCGTGGTGTTCAAAGAAGCAACCGGTTGTGGCACTTTCTACCACCGAAGCCGAATACATCGCAGCATCTTTGGCTGGATGTCAAACTTTATGGCTTAGAGGAATATTGGAGAAACTAAATTTCAAGCAAAGTGATCCTACGATGGTATATTATGACAATAGTTCTACTATTTCTGTCTCAAAGGATCCAGTTTTGCATGGAAAGACAAAGCATATTCGTTTGCGATTCCATTTTCTAAGGGAACTTGTTTGCGAAGGAGAACTCAATCTTGAGTATTGTCGAAGTGAAGATCAGATTGCCGATATCTTTACAAAGCCCCTCGGAGGACCGATGTTCTCAAGAAACGTTGCTGCACTGGGAGTTCGACGGAATTTTGGTTTAGGAGAGGCAATGTTGGAGTAAACCAAAACATTGAATCAAGTCATAGTCAAATATGTCTTTCAATATTCTGGTTCAAGAGTCATCTTGTATTTTGCAATTATTTATGATTTCTATGTCACACAGTAGTATAAGTACGTGAACTTGGTATGACATTTTGTAAGGCAAAAATCAGAACTTGAGTAATACAATCTCAGAAATTGCAAGCCTTCAAAATTATATTCTCTTGCATTCCATCACCAAGGACGGTGAGACGCAATTAACCCTAATCCCATGCTCTCCCAGCTGCAGACTCGCTGATCTTACCAGCCTCAACACTGCATGCTTCGACATGATGTAGTCTGTGACGTTCATTGCGCCACTCGCTGCCACCACACTGGCGGTGCAAACAATAACTCCTCAGGTCCCCAGCTCAATCATCTTACGAGCCGCTTGCTTCACACACACCGCCATGCTACAAACATTGACCCGCATGCATGAGGCGATCGAACTGGGACATGTCCAGCTCCACAATGTGTTGCTTCGAGTTAAGCATTCCGGCATTGCTGAACATTATGTCGAGTCCGTCGTAGGTTTTGGCCGTCCAGTCCACCATCCTCCTCGGTGACGTCAGTGCAGATTGATTCCGCCACGGACCGGCCTTTTCCGTCTTGGATATCGGTGATCACCACCGCACGTGCGCTGTGCGCAGTAAAGTTACGGGCAGTGGCCTCGCCAATGCCACTTGCGCCGCCTGTTATAATTGCAACTCTGCCTTCTAGCTTTTTCTTGCTGGGAACAATATCTGCCATTTTTCTCTTTGTTTCTTTTTGATGAATTAAAATTGTACATAGGGAGGATTTCTAAAATACCCATTTTCATAAGCCAAGGAACTTTTTTACCCATTTTTTAGAAAAATAACTTTTTTACCCAATTTTTAAAGTGAAATCTCCATAATACCCTTAATTTTAGTTATATTTACATAAGAAAAGAATCTAAGAGACTCTACTCGTGTCCAGAAACTCTACTCGCGTCCAGGAAACTCGACTCGTGTCCAGAAACTCTAGTCGCGTCTACCTTTCAGATAAGGTTCAACATATCATTAACACAAAATATAATATTGTGTTCACGATATGCTGATATCGTGTTCATGATATGCTGATATGCTAGTATCGTGTTCACAATATACTGATATTGTGTTCACGATATGCTAATATCGTGTTCATGATATGCTGATATGCTGATATCGTGATCACAATATGCTGATATAGTGTTCACGATATGCTGATATCGTGTTCATGATATGCTGATATCGTGTTCACAATATGCTGATATTGTGTTCACGATATGCTGATATCGTGTTCATGATATGCTGATATACTGATATTGTGTTCACGATATCCTGATACCGTGTTCATGATATGCTGATATGCTGATATCGTGATCACAATATGCTGATATGATATCGGAGGTATTTCCACTTTATGTAAATATAAACTTAAGTTGAGGGCATTATTGATATTTCGTCCAAAAAATGGGTAAAAACGTACATTTTTTAAAAACTGGGTAAATAAGTTCATTGACATACGAAAATGGGTAAACGCAGGTATTTCCACACTTTTCTATATCTAGTCTTGAATTTACACACACATATATATACTAATTAATATATGTATATATATTTATATATATTAGTATGTAGTTCGTGTAAAAAAAAAATTAAATTTCATATTTATAAATCATTTCTGTTTATTTAAAGACAAATTCTTGTATGAGACCGTCTCATAGATCCCATTCCGTGAGACGGGTCAACCCTACCCGATCAAAGTCAAAAGTCAACGCCGGTCAACGGTTGGTCAACGCCATTGACCAAAAGTATCACATATTATATGTAAAAGTAATACACAACATACATGAAAGTATTACATTATAAATGTAATACTTTTACTTTTATAAGGTAATACTTTTGTGTGTATCATGTGTGACAAAGTTTTGAGAAATTATGTAATACTTTTGTGTGTTTTATGTATTACTTTTCAATATACTATGTAATACTTTTGTAAAATAGTATGATTTTGGACTTGGTTAGAGTGTATGAAAATATGTAATACTTTTATGTCCAGTAGGTAATATTTTTCTATATATCATCTAATACTTTTGTAATATATTACACATTATATGTATATAATACAAAAGTATTATCCGATCTATATAAAAGTATCACCTAATATACATGAAAGTATTACATTATGAAGTATTAAATGATATATAAAAGTATATTATCTAATACACACGAAAGTATTATTACATTATAAGAACATAACATCATGGAATATTTTTATGTGCCTAGTATAACATGTAATACTATTGAAATCAACAAGTAATATTTTTATATACATCATGTGATACTTTTATGTGTAACATGTAATACTATTGAAATCAACAAGTAATAATTTTATGTATATTATGTAATACTATGAAGTATTAGATGATATATAGAAAAATATTGTCTAATACTCAAATGTAATATTTTTATGTACAATATGTAATACTATTGAAATCAACAAGTAATACTCTCATAATGTAATACTTTTGTGTGCAACATGTAATACTATTGAAATAAACAAAGAATACTTTTATATATATCATGTAATACTTTTATATGTAGTACGTAATACTCTCTCCGTCCCGGTTAATACAGCCTACTTGCAGTGCAATTTGCACTGCAAGTAGGCATATTTAACTGGGACGGAGGTAGTACTAATTTAAAGTATCGCATGATACACATAAAAATATTATGTGAGTAGAATAACAGTATTACATTATGAATGTAATACTTTTATATATGACATGTAACACTTTTATGCATAACATATAATACTTTTTGGTTAATAGCGTTGACCGACCGTTGACCATTGACCGTTTACTTTGACAGTTGACCGTTGACCAGGTCGGGTTGACCCGTCTCACGGATCCGTGAGACGGTCTCACACAAGACTCACTCTTATTTAAAAGTCTAAGTGTTATTTTTAAAATATAATTAAAATTTCTATATTATTTAATAATATAATAATTAATGATTTTATTAAATAGTCATATTAATTAGCTATAATAATATTCAATTTTAAAAAAATAAAACCTAATATGAGCTAATTTTAAAATTGACACTTATTTTAATGATTATTACTACTTTAATATATTATTATTATTAAGATAAAAATTGTTTATTTCATTAAACTAGGGAAGGAGAAAACTCATTTTTCGTCCTCCCCAGTAGCTACGGTCCCTTTTTAGTCTTGTAAGAAACACACTTTTTAGATTTGGTCATATAATTGAAAAACTCGTCCAATATTGATCCTGTAATTGAAAAATTATCCAATAAATGATCATAATTGGGCAAAATTGTCACTCACATTACCAAAATTGAAAAGTTCATTTTTATTATAGGGAAGGATGAAAAATAATTGTTTCCCACTTGGGAAGTAGTAAAGGCCATATCTAGGACCTTAATTGCACTTTATTTAGATTTTCTATTAATTATTCAAAATATTCTTGGTGGCGCTATGAATCTAAGCTACTGTAGGTGTCATTAAGTCAAAATTATAATTCCTTTCAAATCTAATTAGGTATCTATTTACAGTTTAAACTTTTATCTACAGTTAAGTATCCATCTAGACATTGTGATAACAACTAGAAATATCTGATGAAATAATAAAAAATTTAAGTTGACCAACTCATTAAAAAAATGTTTATTTAGCCTTAAACAAAAACTTATTGACAAAAACACTATTATTAAAAGGTAAAAACTTTTATGAGTTAGGTGCATGGATCTTAGATCCGACCCGACCCGTTCACGCGCCCAAAACACTCCTCCCACGTGCATGCACGCGCTCCCACGCGCTGAACATTTGTGCTGAAGCTCACCCAAAATTCGCTCAATAGACCAACCTTTGTGTATAGTTAAACCAACTTTTGTGTATAGTTAGACCAACCATGTGTAGGTAGGTCTAACTATATACAAAGGTATGTCTAACATATATAAAGGTATGCTTAACTATATATAAAGGTAGTCTAACATATACAAAGGTATGTTTAAGTATATAAAGGTATGTCTAACACAACGTAAATGTATGTCTAACATAACGTAGTGGTATGTGCCAAAATTCAAAAATCAAGCCAAAAAAAGACAAGACATGAAATCTGGGCAGAACTGGTATGTTTAACATAGCTTAAAGGTATGTCTAACATAACGTAAATGTATGTCTAACATATACTATTGGTATGTGATTTTTTTCAAAAATCATGAGCGAAAAAAAAAAAAAAATAGTGCGGTCCCCCCTGACCCGGATCCGACCCGGGTGCATGGATCTAAGATACATGCACCTGATTCACAAGAGACTTACTCTTATTAAAATTAAGAAAAACCCGTATATGTACAGATATGGGGAAAAATGGCCAAGATACCCCGTATATATACCACATTTACGATCCGAGACTTTAATTTTACCACTTCCTAAAACTACCCTTTAATTTACACACTTTTGTCGAAAATAGCCCGTCACCTGCTGTAGCATGTCACTATCCGGTTACATGCTGACGTGACCTTTAAATACACATGTGTAAT
Organism: Scutellaria baicalensis; assembly: GCA_005771605.1. Classification (NCBI taxonomy): domain Eukaryota; kingdom Viridiplantae; phylum Streptophyta; class Magnoliopsida; order Lamiales; family Lamiaceae; genus Scutellaria; species Scutellaria baicalensis. The sequence continues at coordinate 27,291,081 of CM016722.1, read as the reverse complement.
CGATTTTTTTTTTTTTTACTGCATCACATGTCTTCTCCTTCCCCACCTCGCCGGAGCAGCCACCGGTCACCAGAATAATCACCGGAAAAACTACTTCCAACCCCTCAATTTTTCATCTAAGTTGAATCTTCTATCACCTCCCACCAAAAAATCCACCAAAATGATACAAATTAGCTCGAAAAACAGCCCCAACAGTCGCCTATGTCGCCAGAAAAAGGCCATGGCAAGCCTCCAAGCTCAAAATGTTGATTTTCTTCATTTCTCACCCAAAACACCCAAATTATATACCAAAATGATCATCTCCTCAAGCCCAAACATAATCTCACATCAATTTCATGTTTATTGCTCAAAACAAACCTCAATCTACCCAAAACCGTTCTAAAATTGCTTTTTAAACCCATTTCTTTGTTCTTCAATTTCATGCATGTTTTCTCAAAATTGAATGAGGGGTTTTAGTTCCCATGTCATGAGGAATAAATCCATTTGATTGTTGGTAAGATTAGTGGAGAAATACAATGTTATTTGATGCTTGTTTGAGATTTCAAATTTTTTGGAAGAGAGGTATGTGGAATTCCAAAAATCCTTCCAATTAATAGATATAGAGAGAGGAGGTGGGCAAAAGGCGACAACCATTTCACGACTATTTCCCGACGAAGGAGGCGACCGACAGAGGTAGTGGAAGGCGGTGGAATAGAGAGAGAACAACGAGAAGAGAGAGAGAGAGAGAGAGAGAGAGAGAGAGAGAGATCAGCTGAGTGGACACCCCCATCTGATGTGGAACAAAAAAAAATTGAAAATTATATTCCACGTCTGAAAAAATCGGCCCTTCATCAAGTTACCTCCTACAGCAGGTGACAGACTATTTTTAGCAAAAATGTATAACTTACAGGGTAGTTTTAGAAAGTGGTAAAATTAAAGTCCCGAATCGTAAATGTGGTATATATACGAGGTATTTTTGCCACTTTTCCCTACAGATATGTGTGGTTTGTGATGCATGATCATAGACTCATGTCGCAAGGGTCATGCAGCTCATGTAATGGGTGAGTATGTGTATCATAATTCTGAGTTATTGATGATTGAAACTCATCTCATTAACTATGTATCAATTAATTTAAAAATTGTTTTGTTATTTTATAACTAGTATAATATCTTTTTTTAGGGGAAATATCAATTGTTATTTTATCATATTTCACTAGTGTTGTAGTTGTCTCTTAGACTTTTATACAATCTTATTTATAAAATTATGCCTAAATTTTTTTATTTAGCTGAAATTTAGGAATTTGAATACTTTTATGGAATTAATTTAAATTTCTTTCCAATTTTGAATACTAATTCAACGATTAGTTGAGGGTATAGTTGCTCACTTTTTATGTTCCATAAGTCATGACAATTACTTTATTAGAAACAACTAGCATAAATCCCGTCTATTACACGGTTTACATAAATTAAATTTATTTAAATCAATTTTTTAAATATTTTTTATATCGAAAATTATATGTATCATTTTGTATGTTATCTATCATCGAGTTGATATTAAATTAGTGTAAGATTCATGTGTCACACGAATATTTTAATAGTACTAATTAAAAAAATTAAAACTTATTATTTATTTATCATTAATTCTTAATTTAATTAGTATTTAAATTAAACTTAGGTAATATGTAAAAAAAAAATCAATTATCATTTTTTACAAATATAACAATCAATTAACTTAAGATATATTTTGTGGTAGTCAAATTTAAGATAGAAACCGAGCTGAGCGAATGAGAGTTGATTCGAGTGTTGGTATGCATGGCCTGAACTCGAAGGTGGATCGAGGAATTATTTGACGAGAGAGAAGAAAGTTTGGGTTGCAATATTTTTTTATTTCTTTTATTTTATTTTTAATTTCAGAATTTTTGAGTTGTGGAGTGATTTGAATTTGATGGTTTTGAAGGTTGAGTGAATATAAAATGTGAAATCTGTTGGATTTTTTGGTGTGAATAATTGTATAACTGTGTATGTGCGTAACCACGATATACAAATTATATGTATCTTATAGCGTCTACACTGATTTGTCTGCAACTTCAATCCTTTACTTTTCCGGCGTCGTTCGAAATTCTCCGATGCCAAATTGGAATTCTCCGGCGTCGAATGGAATTCTCCGATCAAAGAGACCTGCAAAACAAAGAACACCGGGGGTTTTTCCCGGTGAAGGGACTCCGACGCTCAAGTCAGTAATCTCGAAAAGATATTGCTCTCAACTTTTGTTTAATGCTTAATGTGTAAAAAATTGTGATTGTGTGTGCAAAACAGAAAGATAAAGGATATATATATACTCCCTAAAAGAAACGTGATTTCTTAGGAAAGGGATGTGGCAGTTAGGATTTCTCCTAAAAACTTGGAAAATGGCGAGATTCTCGCGATCGTGGGAGTTATCTCAAATTTGAATTAGTTCGTCTGAACTTAGCTCGACATTTAACCTCACAGTTCGACATTCTTGCCTGTGAGTCTGATCAGTTCACTCAGCCTGCCGAACATCCTTGTTCGCTCACACGTTCTCTATTACTTCTTTATTCTGTTCGCGCCGATTGGCCTTCTATTTCGAGCCGGGTTTCCGGGATAGTTCGAATGTGGTTAGTTCGACCACATCAGTACTCCCCCCCTTTCGGAGTGCGTGTGTTCACGCACTAATGCAGTTCGCACTGTTGTCCATTATCACACTTCTTGGAGAAGCATTACATCCCATCAATCATCTGCGTGTGACGTTTTCCGTCACCTCGAGGCGCCTCTTCGTCTCCTCCGTCGGATCGAACTGCATCGGACGGCCCAGATTTAACCTGTCAGTTTTTACCAGTCCCGAGGCCCCTTTTCGTCTTTGCCGTTAGATCGAACTGCATCCAACGGCTGGGACTTAACCTATCAGTTTTCACCAATCTCGAGGCACCTTTTCGTCTTCGCCGTTAGATTCGAACTGCATCCAACGGCTGAGACTGTCTCCGCTGTTTGGATGTGTCTTTTCGTATTCGCCGTTGGATCGAGCTGCATCCAACGGCTAGATTCACAAGTTATCGCTCTCACCATCGGATCGAACTGCATCCGATGGCTGAGATTTCGCAACCTTTCGGTTTCCCCCCAAAACCAAAATTTTTTCCCTATATATACCCCCTCTTCATATTCATAGAACTTCTTCTGCAACAACTCATTCCTCTTCCCTAAAGCAAGAATCCTCCTCCTTCGAAATTTCTAGAGTTTCACCAAAACAAAAACCCAGGTACTCTCTTCTTTCTTGTTTCAAATTCATGGCTTCTTCTTCTCTTCATATCCTAAGGGACGAGAGCGAATCCGAAGAGGGTTTTGAGGAATTTCCTCTACGAACTGCTTCTGGTTCGCCCGTTCCTAAGGCTTCTTCCTTTGGCCGTAAAACATTTTCTTCTCCTCCTACTCGATCTCGCAAGAAAACTGTCCAAAATGTTTTCTCTGCCACCAAAGCCACCCCCACACACACCATGCTTCTAAGCTCGCTTATAACAGCGGCGGGCTATTCCATAGTTATTCCCGGCCCCGATGATCGACCTCATCGGGCTCCCGCTGGGTGCTACACGTGGTTTCTAAGACACGTGACTGTAAGTTTAATCCCTCCCATCCATCCTTTTATTCTCGAGGTCGGTTCGGCCTTTGGGGTGTGCCCCAACCAGTTGCACCCGAACTCCATAAGCTACATCGTAGCATTTTATATGGTGTGCAAATGGATGGGGGTCGAACCGACCTCCGAACAATTTCGTTCTTGCTTTATACTTAAACGCACCAACCCTTTCCGCTTCTATCTGAGCCCACGAAGCGGACAAAAACGGGCTCTATTTTTGTCCCCAGGAGATGAAAAAATCAGCTCCTGGGAAAAATATTATTTTTTTATTCGTGCCCCTAATAATAATACCTTCCGATCTCGCCCTTGGGTTGAGAGTTCGAACCTCAACGAGCCCGCTCCCGCAAGGGACTTCGAACTTGCTTCTTTGGCCAGGCTATTTCGAGGAGGGATGTTCGACATAGTTCGCATGAGTTCATGCGAACCATTGTTGGCCTTTTGGGGGTTTTATCCGAACACTCCGGTTTCCCGCAAGTTCGATTTAGGTTGCTTAAAAATTTTCCTTTGTCTTCCTATCATTTTTTCAAATGTATCGATCTGTGCGCATACTAACTGTTCGTGTTTTATGTTACAGATAGAGAAATGAACAACTTCTTCATTCTCGATTCCGGAGCTTCAGAGTCCTAGAAGCCTGTCTTTTCGCCCGCGGACGATGCAGTAAACAGCCGACAAGCGGCGGCCTTCCGTGAAAAGGAGGAGCGGTGCTTGAGCGAACTGGCACCACGAACCAGTCTTGACTTGGTTGAGGATGCTTCTGTTCGCACTACGGAGACCACCGAGGCTGCCGGCCCCACCTCTGAAACAATCGAAGAGCTTCCTCTTCGGCGGAAGAAAAAGGCGCCTTCCAGTTCGCAGAAGAAGGCACCCTAAAAAAACAGCGAACTGAGGAGGGTACCTCGAAAGAGGTGGTGCGAACTGAGGTGGAGCCCGATCAGGAGAGGGTGATAGTCAAATCGGGCAAGGCGGCGGCGACAGAGGAGGAAGACCGCGAGATCAAGGAGTTCAAGATGAACCTCGCTCGGTTTTCCAGCTTGGCCAAGTACTTCGAGGCTATGGGCGACAGAGCCTTTCGTCGTCGGGATAGGTTGAGGAGCACTCTCCAACTCCGCCTCTTCCCGAGGATATGTTCGAACCCCTCGAGCCAGCTGATGTCCAACCTACTCCCTCTCCCGATCGCACTTAATTTTTTCCATACTTGTATTATTTTTTTTCAAAATTTTTTGTAATCGTTTTGTAATGAATTATCTTTTTTAGTCAAATATAGTTCGCCAATCTCGATGTTATCTTACTTTATTCAGTTACTAACATTCAAATGAATCAAATACTAAGTAATGAATCAAATACTTACTTAGCGAATTGTGAAAGAGTTCCCTTCACTTCGCTTAATCATTAAGTTCGATAGAACTTCTTTAATTTGCATCAATCATTGAGTTCGATAGAACTTTTTCACATCACTTCGTCTAATCATTAAGTTCAATGAAACTTCTTCAATTTGCGGCAAACATTGAGTTCGTAACACGCTTAATCAGTAAATTCCAAGGGAACTTCTTCAATATGCTCGATTCGTGAGTTCCGAGGGAACTTTAATATGCTTAATCATAAAGTTCCGAAGGAACTTTCCGTGCTTAATCATTGAGTTCCGAGGGAACTGCTTCGTGCTTTATCGTTGAGTTCCGAGGGAACTGCTTTGTGCTTTATCGTTGAGTTCCGAGGGAACTGCTTAACCGATTAGTTCCAAGGGAACTTCTTCATGCTTAATCATTAAGTTCCGAGGGAACTTCTTCAGTGTGCTTAATCGATGAGTTCCGAGGGAACTATGAGTTCGCTCTACAATACGAGTGTGCTTAATCGATGAGTTCCGAGGGAACTATGAGTTCGCTCCACAATACGATTTTGTTTTGTAATAGAGTTAAGTAAATCAACATAAAAAGACTCGAGGATTTAACGTGGTTCGGTCAAATCGACCTACGTCCACGGAGCAGGAAAATATCTATTATTTTTAAAAGCAACAACTTAAAAAATAAAAAGCAACATACTGAGATTTAAGACTTCAAGTATAAAATTTCTTCAAGTGGTTGATGTGCCAAGGTCTTGGCAGTTCCTTTCCGTGTTCATCGGCGAGCTCGTAGGATCCACCTGGTAAGACTCTTGTAACAGTGTATGGTCCTTCCCAAATGGCATCCAGCTTTCCAATCTCCAACAAGGCATCCGATTGCTTTAAAACCAAATCCCCTACTTGAAACTCTCTTTTTCGAACTTTTCTGTTGAAGGCCGCCTGAATACGCCTCTTATATAACTCATGGCGAACTCTGGCTTCATCTCTAATTTCTTCCAGAAATAACAAATCTGTTCGAATTAAGTCTTCATTTTGCTGCGGATCGAAATTAGTGATTCGTAGAGCTTCGCCCTGAATTTCAGCTGGGACCACTGCTTCCATGCCAAATGCCAAACTGAAAGGAGTTTCGCCCGTAGTCGATCTGGGTGAAGTTCGATATGCCCACAGAACTGATGGCAGTTCGTCCACCCAGTTCGATTTTTCGAATTCAAGTCGTTTCTTGATCCCATCTAGAATGATTCAGTTAACCACTTCGACTTGTCCATTTGCTTGGGGATGAGCCACTGGAGTAAACACTTGTAAAATTTTCATCTCTTTACACCATCCTGTAATCTTTTTGCCTCTGAATTGGGCTCCATTATCTGACACTAAAATCCTGGGTAAGCCGAATCTGCAACAAATACTCTTCCATATGAAATGGATCATATCGGGTTCGGCGATCTTGACCAAGGGTTCAGCTTCCACCCACTTAGTAAAGTAATCTACGGCCACCACCAAGAACTGCTTGTTTCCTCTGGTTTTAACAAGTGGACCGACTATATCAATTCCCCATCTAGCCAAAGGGCAGGGCGAACATACCGTAAGCATATCTGTTGCTGGAGTGTGGATTCTCCAACCATGTTTCTGACATGCATTGCACTTCCGAACTAGCTCTTCAGCATCATTCTTCATCGTAGGCCAGTAGAAACCAGCTCGTGCGACCTTTCTAACCAATGCCCGAGCTCCCGCATGTTCAGCACATCCTCCTTCATGTGCTTCCTTCAAGACCTTAAGTCCCTCTTCTTGGGATAAACATCTGGCATCTGTTGGTAGGAAGGTTTTTCGATACAACACCCCATCTAGCATATAGTAGAACCGAGCTTGTTTCTCTAGTTTCTCGAGGTCTTTTGCCAATCCATCTCTGATTCCGCCTAAAAACTTCAAGAAAGGAGTTCTCCAGTCTTGTTCGGCCAAGTCGACATTCATCACCTCATTTTCCTTTCCTACTCTCATGACTGTAATACTCCTCTTCGAACAGTCCTGCAGCGAACTCCCAATCTTAGCCAGATAATCTGCTTTCTGATTTTCACTCCGAGGTATCAGTTCGATCTGAATTTTTTCAAATCGCTTTTCCATCTCTCGTATCTTCTGGACATAAGAAATCATGCGATCCTCCTTAACTTCACATTGATTTTGAAGTTGTTGTGTTACCAATTGGGAATCGGATTTAACTATCAGATCCTGAGCTTCAGCTTGTTCGGCAATTTTCAATCCCTGCAAAAAAGCTTCATACTCTGCTTCATTGTTAGATGCCTTAAATTGAAATTTTACGGCGAACTCTAACTCATCTTTTTCGGGACTAATCAATAATATCACTGCTCCTGCGCCCTGGCGAGACGAGGATCCATCTACAAATACTTCCCATTCTTTCTTATCTTGTAGCCTGGTTGTTTCCTGAATAAAATCCGCCAATGCCTGACCTTTTATAGCTGTTCGCGGCTCATATTTCAAATCAAACTGTCCCAGTTCGACTGCCCACTTGACTAGCCTTCCTGATGCGTCCGGTTTTCCCAATATTATACTCAGCGGATGGTTAGTTCGCACTGTGATCTTATAGCCCAAAAAATATGGTCTCAGCCTTCTGGCCGTGGTGACTAAGGCATATGCAACCTTCTCCACCTCTGTGTAGCGGATTTCTGCCCCATGCAGAACTTTACCAACGAAGTACACTGGGAATTGATCCCTTCCTTCTTCGCGAACAAGAACCGAACTGACCGATTCCTCCCCGACTGCCAAGTAGACGACCGTCACACTTCCCTTAACAGGCTGTTTCAACAAAGGAAGTGTGAGGAGAAATGCCTTCAAATCTTCAAACGCTTTTTGGCATTTGGCATCCCAACTAAACCAACCATTCTTTCTTAGAATTTTGAAGAAAGACAAACCCCTGTCCGCCAACCTGGATATAAATCTACTCAAAGCAACAATGCGGCCAGTTAGCGTTTGTACCTCTTTAATAGTTCAGGGAGGTGTCATGTCTTGTATAGCTCGGACTTTACCGGGGTTGACCTCTATTCCTCTGTTCGTCACCATATATCCCAAAAACTTCCCTGCTTTCACCCCGAACGAACACTTGGCTGGGTTCAATCGCATCCCGTGTTTTCGGATGGTTGCCATCGTTTCCTCAAGTCGTCCGCATGGGTGTTCGCCTGTATGCTTTTTACTAGCATATCATCGACGTAAGCTTCCATATTGCGACCCAATTGGTGTTTAAACACCTCGTCCACCATACGCTGGTAAGTAGCTCCTGCATTCTTTAGTCCGAATGGCATAACCGTATAGCAATATGTACCTGATGATGTAATAAAGGCTACATTGGGTTTATCTTCTGGATGCAACATGATTTGGTGGTATCCTTGGGTGGCATCCATCATGCTCAACAGTTCGCATCCAGCAGTGGAATCCACAAGTTTATCAATCCGCGGAAGAGGATAATGATCTTTAGGGCACGCTTTATTCAAATCTCGAAAGTCGATACACATCCGCCACTTGTTTCCTGGCTTCGGGACTAACACAACATTGGCCAACCATCGAGGATACTGGATCTCCTCAATGTGCCCAATCTCGAGCAGTTTCTCAATTTCTTTTTTGATAATTCTGTTCTGTTGTTCCCCAAAATGTCTTAGCTTCTGCCTGACCGGTCGAACATCCGGTTTGATGTTCAATTTGTGAACAATTACCTCTGGATTTATGCCTTTCATATCTTCTGGCTTCCAAGCGAACAGATCCACATTATCTTTAAGAGCAGCCACAATTTCTTCTCTGGTTTGCTCCGACAATTGACTTCCGAGACGAACCGAATGTCTAGGCAGCTCTGGGATCAATTCCACGCTCATTAGTTCGCCTTCTGCGAACTCCACAGTACTTGTGTCATCACCTTTTTTCAAACTTTTATCCCTTCCGCGATCACTATCATCCCTCTGTTCGCTATGGCGCTTGCGAGACTCGGATTGTCGAACCGCAGCGACATAACAACGCCGAGCAGTTTACTGATCACCATGAACAACTCCTACTCCAACCACTCGCCCTTCCTCATTCTCAACTGGAAACTTCATCATCAAATGAGCAGGTGAGATAACAGCAGCATACGAACTCAAGGAAGGTCGACCCAAAATCACATTGTATTGAGAGGGCGCATCTACTATAAGAGAGGTCATCGTTTTGTTCTGCCTCCATTCTCCGTCTCCTAAGACCATAGGCAACTGAATTTTGCCATACACCGTCACAGACCCTCCTGCAAAACCAAAAAGTGAAGTTTCTACAGGTTTTACCTCCACTGTTGATCTCATCTTTCTGAAACAGTCCATGAACATGATGTCCACCGAACTTCCAGTATCTATGAACACTCGTTCAACATTAAAACCCCCTATCTCAGCAACGATCACCATAACATCGAACTGAGGGCTCTGAATAGCAACACGGTCGCGAACTCCAAACTCGATCGCCACCTCTTCAAAAATAGAATGAACCGTATTCTGTTATTGCCTAACAGAATTAAGTCTCGCCTTACGAGCTCTATTAGAATCTCCGTCCGTTGGCCCACCCATAATCATGTGAATAGTGGATCTTTCTTCTTGTTCAGGTCTAGCTCGCGCTGGGGGCGGTGGAGGTGGAGGTAATTCCTGCTGCTCTTGCCTTCTGTCTTGTCTTGGCTCTCTTCGATCATTCCGATGCTCGCGGTTCGATCGATTCTGACCAACAAAGCGAGCTAATTTGTTCTCCCTGATTAGCCTTTCCAGTTCATCTCGCAAATGTAAACATTCGTCAGTTCCATGCCCATATTCATTATGAAATCGACATAATTTACCGTTGCCGAAGGTAGCTGGTTTTTTCGGATTAGGGCTCCAGGTCGACGGCCACTTCAACTGGGGTAGGTTCCATATTTCCATCAATACCTGTCCGGGTGGAGCAAATCTTGTTTGCTGTTCCCTCCATCTCTCTTTCTCGCCGCCTCATGATCCTGTTGCGTCCTGCTCATGCGAATTGAACTTTCTCCTTTCTTCATTCGAACTGGCTCCTCCAAGTTGATGTACTTGGTATACCTTTGCAACAGTTCGTCAAAATTGTTGGGGGTCTTCTTAACCAACGAAGTATGGAGATCCCCCTCTTTCAATCCTTGGATGAAAGCGCTTACAACCAAATCGTCCGAAGTCTCAGGAGCTTCTAAGGTAGCAGTTGTAAATCTTTTAACATAATTCCGCAAGGACTCATCGGCTTTTTGTCTTACGCCGAACAATGTCTGAGTAGATCGCCTCTGCCTTTTAGAACTGGCGAACTGATGCAAAAACAACTCCGATAGTTGTTCGAAATTATGAATCGACCCATCATTCAACTGGCTGAACCATGTCTGAGCAGCCTTAGTAAGGGTAGTGGCGAACACCCTACACTTGATACCATCTAAATACCGGTGCAATAGAGCAGTATTGTCAAATCTACATAGATGGTCCCATGGATCTGTAGTACCATCATATTCAAAATTCACCGGCCGAAAGGAGGCTGGCAACTCATCTTCCATCACCTCCTCAGAAAAAGGATTCCCTCGAGAATTCCGGGGAATCCGTCGAACAGTTCGCTGGACTTCCTGCAGCTCCTTTCCTAAACCATCCACTCTTTCAGACAGTTCGTAATGCCCTCGCTTCTGGCCTCGAGGATGACCAGATTGGCTTTCTTGTTCATCCATTCGAGATCCCTCTTGTTCCCTTCCAACAGGCATGTCAGTATTATCCTGTTGTGAATCAACCTTCTGCTTGCCCAAAGCTTTTTGAACAGCTGCCTCTATCAAAGCGGAGAGTTCCTCCGGCGTCAACGTGACAGTGCCGGGAGGATTAGCTGGTGCCGAATTCTGGTCTTCGTTTTGTCGTACAGATGGTGCTCCTTCGTCCACCCTCCTTCGAGATCCTCTGGTATTCACCATTCTCGCAATTTCTCTACGTCTTAAATGCTCAAAGTTACGAAAATAACCTTCCCACAGACGGCGCCAATTGATTTGTCTGCAACTTCAATCCTTTACTTTTCCGGCGTCGTTCGAAATTCTCCGATGCCAAATTGGAATTCTCCGGCGTCGAATGGAATTCTCCGATCAAAGAGACCTGCAAAACAAAGAACACCGGGGGTTTTTCCCGGTGAAGGGACTCCGACGCTCAAGTCAGTAATCTCGAAAAGATATTGCTCTCAACTTTTGTTTAATGCTTAATGTGTAAAAAATTGTGATTGTGTGTGCAAAACAGAAAGATAAAGGATATATATATACTCCCTAAAAGAAACGTGATTTCTTAGGAAAGGGATGTGGCAGTTAGGATTTCTCCTAAAAACTTGGAAAATGGCGAGATTCTCGCGATCGTGGGAGTTATCTCAAATTTGAATTAGTTCGTCTGAACTTAGCTCGACATTTAACCTCACAGTTCGACATTCTTGCCTGTAAGTCTGATCAGTTCGCTCAGCCTGCCGAACATCCTTGTTCGCTCACACGTTCTCTATTACTTCTTTATTCTGTTCGCGCCGATTGGCCTTCTATTTCGAGCCGGGTTTCCGGGATAGTTCGAATGTGGTTAGTTCGACCACATCATACACAATAATTATAACATAATTAGTACATGTTTTAAATCGTGTATACGATTATCGTATACACAATCTGAATCAAAATCTTCAAACAAGATAATAAATTTTCAAACCCAATAGAAAGATAAAAGATTGATGTTCAAAATCTTAATCCAGTAACAAATCTTAACAAAATGATGTTTAATATCTTCAAACCACGTAAACAAATCTTAGTTTTACTTGTTGTGTTTGAAGAGCAATTGCTAGAAACTCATGTCTATCAAATATTGTAGAGAAATTGGATATAAAATATAATAAAGTGTATTTAATTATAAATTTGAAGTTCATGAAGTAGATTGTCAAGTTAATTTGGGAATAAATTAGAAGGATAAAAAAAAAGTTTATAAAAACAAGGAATTTAAGAGTAAGTTGGCTTATGAAATGGGGCATTTCCATTAATTATTAATTAATGGCCACACGACGTGTTAGTTACGATCTTTATTATCTTCCTTTTCATTAAATCAGTATTATTGTCTTAACTAATCAATATTATATATATGTATGTGTGTGTGTAAACCCAAATTAGAACACAATTTATATTGAAAAGAAATAAAGAGCAATATGGCAGAAGTTCCCTGCAAGAAAAAGCTAGAAGGCAAAGTTGCTATAATAACAGGCGGCGCAAGTGGCATCGGCGAGGCCACCGCCCGCCACTTCGCCGCGCACGGCGCACGTGCGGTGGTGATCGCCGATATCCAAGACGAAAAAGGCCGGTCTGTGGCGGAATCAATCGGCTCTGACCGATGCAGCTACGTCCACTGCGACGTCACCGAGGAGGAGGAAGTCAAGTCTCTGGTGGAGTGGACGGCCAAAACCTACGGCGGACTCGACATAATGTTCAGCAATGCCGGAATGCTTAACTCGAAGCAACACATTCTTCAGCTCGACATGTCGAAACTGGATCGCCTCATGCAGGTTAATGTCCGTAGCATGGCGGTGTGTGTGAAGCAGGCGGCGCGTAAGATGATCGAGCTGGGAACGAGAGGTGTTATCGTCTGCACCGCGAGTGTGGCGGCGGCGCGTGGCTCAGTGAGCTTCACAGACTATACAATGTCGAAGCATGCGGTGTTGGGGCTGGTGCGATCGGCGAGCCTTCAGCTGGGAGAGCATGGGATTAGGGTTAACTGCGTCTCGCCGGGGGTTTTGTATACGCCGATGGCTAAGAATCTCGGAGTTCCCAACGCCGAAGTTATGGAGAAATTTATGGGGCCCTATATTAGCTTGAAAGGGGTGGCGCTGACGGCGGAGCATGTGGCGGAGGCGGTGGCGTTTTTGGCTTCAGATGAGTCGGCTTTTGTCTCCGGCCATAATCTGGTGGTGGATGGTGGGCTGATTAGTACCTCATTTGCTACTCCTTCTTTAGATTAGAATGACAATTTGGAATTGCAAAATAAATGTGGACTCTCTATCTTATGAGACCTGGATATAAGTTGATCGATGAGATTAACTATGTTTAGAATTTTCGAGAAATAAGGGCACCTGCAAAGGGTGTTATAAATATTTATAGTATATACATATAACATATATTATATACATGTTATATAATAATATGTATGACTTAGAAATAAGGGCAGCTGCAACAATGTTTTTAAGGGTGTTTTTAAATATTTATTAATAGGGTTAATTTCAATTTTCATCCCGTATGTACACCACAACAAAAATTATAAATAGCGACGAAATTTAGTGACGAAAGGGGATTTTGTCGCTAATGTAAATATTAGCAACGAAATTTTAGAGTTTGTTGCTAAAATGGCGACGAAATTTAAGATTTCATCACTAACATTTCTATCTAAATTAAAATAAATTGGAGGAAATTTTAGCGACAAAATCTTGAACTTCTCATCACTAAATTAGCAATGAAGTTTCACATTTCGTCAATAAGTTGGCAACAAAGTTATAAATTTCATCACTAAATTTATATCAAAATTTATATAAAACAGAAGAAATGTTAGTAACAAAATTTTCTTATTTTCATCACTAAGTTACTAGCAAAGTCTAAAATTACGCCATTAAAAATCTTTTCCAATTTAAATAAGATATGTTTAGCAACACAGTTTTATAATTTGGTCACTAAATAATTAGCAACGAATTTTTAAATTTCCTCACTAAGAAAATATTTTAATCTTAATTTAAATAAAATGAAGCAATTATTAGCAACAAAACTTAAATATATTGTCACTAAATATGTATGTAAGTACATAAGATCCCGCGTATTTTCTCCCGCAATTTTGAGATTTACCGGCGGCATGTGATTCTCTTGGGATTTTCCGGCAAGTGGCGTCAGCTATATCCTCCCCCTCTCCCTGTGATTTTCCGGCAAGTGGAGGCATCTATTTCCCCGCTCCTCTCCCCGTGGTTTTCTGGCAAGTGGCGGCACCTATTTTCCCTTCTCCTCTCCCCGTGATTTTTCGGCAAGTGGCAGCAGCTATTTCCCCGCTCCTCTCCCCATGTTTTTCCGATAAGTGGCGACAACTATTTCATCCCCCTCTCCCCGTAATTTTCCAGAAATTGCATCTATTTCCTCACCCTCTCCATCACTGCGAGCTGATTCTAGGTAGGGTTTAATTGTTCATGATCGAATCAGGAAAAGAATTGATAATTTGTATTTGTTGCCCTAGCTCTTTATACATTTCATGTCCCTTTCCCTCTTTTCATTTTTCTCGACCTTGAAAAATATCTGCTATAGTGTCCAGTACTTGATTTCTTATTTGTAAAAAAAAAAAAATGAAGATGAGTTTCATTCGATTATGATAGCTGCTATAGTGAGCTTCTCTCATTCTGAAATTTGCCTTGCATGGTTGATTGCACAGATTTATTAGATGGCATGTTCCCATTGGCAAACTTTTCTTTTGACTTGTCTAGGTGTTTGGTCTTACCACTACCACCACCCACAATTCCATTTGACTGCCGTCTGCTTCAACCATGGCCACCAACTTTACCTAATTTAGCAGGATTTGGTCCTTTGTCTAAATTTTCCACAGACAATGAGACGACATTTTCCTCAGGCACTGAGAATGAAGAACCAAGGTTATTGAGATGATCCACAATTAATATAAACATGTGGCCATGGGGACACTCATGTTCAAATCCCAGATATATAGTGGCAAACTTCATAGAATTGGCAGCCTTTATCTGTAAAAACAGCACACACAAGAAGTTAATAGTAAATAATTTTTGCTTAATTGTTTCTACAGGCATAAAGACATAGGTTGCAGCCGTTGAACAAGTGGGTGTTGGATCAACACTGAAAGTAAAAGCTCCTGTTCTTGTTGTTACTCGACCCTCCAGAGGAGTTGGCAAAGTTGTCGCATTGGCTTTTGGGAAAGCTAGTTGTAAGGTACAATTTGTATTTGTTCACATTTTGTTGTATATTAGTGTGTGATGCTATTGGTTGTAAGTTAAAACCACTTATATGTAGACCTTTTCGATGTCATTTTAACATATTCTCCTATATCTATTTATTTCTTCAACAGATTAGTACAAATCATGAATAGAAGTTGGATAGTGAATCCGAATCGTTTAGCTTCAGAATATATAAATGGCCTAAATCAGTTTATAGAGTTTGCTGAAAATTACATGGTCAATGAAAATTTGTCAAAGATTCGATGTCCTTGTCAAAGATGTACGAATTTGTATGAGTTTGTCTTGAATCATGTTCGAGGACACCTTTATAGTCGTGGGTTTTTCAAATTATACAAAGTGTGGACCTTTCATGGAGAAGCTAGGAGACCAGGCGATCATACAAGTTTCACAAATGAACATGAACATCTGAATGACCTCGAAGATGATGATACTTTCTTTAACATGCTTGGTGATTTAAGGGATGCCGAAATTGCTAGTAGTGGGTTTCGATCAAATAACATTGAGAATGAAACTAGAGAGGCTCTAGGAAAAGGTTACATATCAATGTTTGAAGAAGCATATCAAGAGTTGTATCCAGGGTGCACAAACTTTTCTGCAGTTTAGTTTCCTAGTGAAACTAATGCATATTAAAGTTTTGAATGGTTGGAGCAACAAGTCTTTTGATATGTTGCTCGAGTTGTTACGAGAAGCATTTCCAAAACCTAATGCTATTCTTAACTCTCATTATGAATCCAAAAAAATGTTAAAAGAGTTGGGATTGGGTTATGAGTCTATACATGCTTGTAAAAATGATTGCATTTTGTTTTGGAATGAAGATGAGGATAAAGATATATGTCCAATGTGTAAAGAGTCTCGTTTTAAGTATGATGAAACGAACAAGAAAAAGATCCCTCAAAAAGTCCTCTGGTATTTTCCGTTGAAGCCAAGACTCAAGCGATTGTTTTTGTCAAAGCACACTGCAAAAGAAATGAGATGGCACAAGGAGAAAAGAATTGAAACTAATGGTATCTTAAGGCACCCTGCGGATGCTGAAACGTGGAAGGAGTTTGATAAACTGCATAAGAAATTTGCTGATGATCCTAGAAATGTTCGGTTGGGGTTGGCAACTGACGGGTTCAATCCATTTGGAAATATGTCAAATGCGTACAGCATGTGGCCAGTTTTACTTCTGCCATATAATTTGCCACCATGGAAAATGATGAAACCATCTTATATGATAATGTCTCTTTTAATTCCCGGTCCTAAAGCTCCTGGAAAAGAGATAGATGTATATTTGCGTCCCTTAATCAATGAATTGAAGGATCTGTGGAATGAAGGGGTGGAAGCATATGATGCATCAACAACACAAGTGTTTCAGTTACGTGCTTCTATAATGTGGACAATTCATGACTTTCCAGCCTATGGATCAGTATCTGGATGGAGCACTAAAGGTTATAAAGCATGTCCTGTATGTCTTGAAGATACTATATCAAGTCGTTTGCGAAGTAAGATATGTTATACAGGACATCGTCGATTCTTACATTCCAGACATTCATGGCGAAAAAACAAGAGTTTCAATGGAAATTTCGAAAATGAAGGTCCTTCTCGTAGCTTTAATGGTGGTGAAATTTCAAGCAAGTTAAATTCATTGCCTCAAGTTATATTTGGTAAAGACAATTTGGTAACTGGAAAGAGAAAACGATTAACGATGAATTCAAATTGGGTTAAGAAGTCGATCTTCTTTGAGTTAGAATATTGGCCCGATTTGAGATTGAGGCACAATTTAGATGTTATGCTTTAGTTGGAACATTGTTAAGCATTGATGGCAAGTCGAAGGACACAATCAAAGCTCGACTAGACTTGCATGATATGGGTATAAGAAGTGATTGCATTTGAAGAAAATTGGGGATAAAGTCAGTAAGCCACATGCAAGTTATACATTGACATTGGAAGAACGACGAGAATTTTGTCGGTTCTTAAAATCAATGAAGTTCCCAGATGGTTTTGCAGCAAATATTTCAAGGAATGTGAACGTGAATGATGGAAAATTACATGGGTTGAAGACACATGATTGTCATGTTCTTATGCAAAGATTACTTCCCGTTGCCATACCAAAGTTCTTACCAAAGGACATATGCAACACGCTTGCTGAGTTATGTGAATTTTTCAAAAAGCTTACTGCAAAAACTTTAAACGTACATTGCAGATTTGATTAAGATGGAGAAGGATATAGTACTAATTTTGTGCAAAATGGAAAGAATATTCCCTCCAGCCTTTTTTGACATCATGATTCATTTGTCAGTTCATCTACCGCGTGAAGCTATATTAGCAGGACCTGTTTCATCACGATGGATGTATCCATTTGAACGATATTTGGGTACATTAAAGAAGTATGTCCGGAATAAGGCTAGGCCAGAAGGTTCTATTGCGGAGGGATATGTTGTGAATGAAGCATTGACTTTCTCATCGATTTATATGAGTCAAATTGAAACAAGATTTACTAGACAAGAACGAAACAAAGATGTTGATCACCTCATCTCATGCAAATTAAGTGTATTCTCACAACAAGTAAGGATGATGAGTATCCAAAGAAATCACAGGTTATCATGGGAATTGCTAACGAAAGCACATTGGTATGTTCTCAATAACAACAAAGAAATAGAGATTTATAGAAAGTAAGTTTTCTACTTTTCCTACTTTTATTTTTGAAGCTTTTGGTTATATGTTGTAATTATTGTGTTATTGTGCAGTGAACACTTGAGAATTCTTTCAAACAAATTTTCTGATTCGAGTAGCATTCTTCAATGTCATGAATTGGAGTTTCCAAATTGGTTCAGAGACAAGATGGTTAGGTTAAGATCACTTGAGGATCCAGAGGCAACAAATGAATTGTACTCTTTAGCATTGGGACCAGACGCTGAAGTACAATTGTATGATGCTTGTATTGTTAATGGTATTCGATATCATACAAAATCTCGTGATGCTCATCGAACTTCTCAAAATAGTGGGATTAGTGTACCATCATCTAATGAAGGGGATAATTTGGACTTTTTTGGAGTTCTCAAGGATGTTATGGAAATCTTTTATAACTTTGGATACAAGGTCCAGCTGTTTTGGTGTGAATGGTTCCAATGTAGCCCAAAAAAGAAATCGATTATGCAAGAGTTTGGTCTCACATGTATTGATATATCTAAGACATGGTATGAGGATGATCCATTTATTTTGGCTACACAAGCACGGCAAGTGTATTACTTAGATGATATCAAGCATGGGAAAAATTGGAAAGTTGTTGTAAAAGTGCAACAACGAGGTCTATTTGAAATGATAGAAGAATCTGGTCCATCTGAAAACAATTTTGTTAGTGAGCCTAATCAGGAAGAATCTTCATCAAATGGGATAAGTTTTGCAGTTTGTGATGTTTTAGAAACTTCTCAACTTTGCAGAATAGAAGTTCAACCTCAATGTGTAGAATTGCCTAATTCAATATCTAAATTATCTGATGGCATGCATGAATTCATTAATGATGAAGATGAAGATATTGAACTAGAAAGTGATGATGATGCACATATACTTCAATTTGATGAGGACACTAACTAATGCTCGGAATCATGGTATTATTATCAATCTGATGAGCACACACACACACACACACACACATATATATATTATTGTCATGGTATATGTGTGTTTCTCTAGAAAATGATTTTTGCTATTCTTAGTTAAAAGAAATTTATTCAAATAATATATATATGTATAGATATGCCGCCAAAAAGAATTAAAGATCACCCTAGGATCGATGAACTCAGTGGAAGCAATTCTATTGATGAGGGAGCTGATGAGGATCTTGTTGATGAGGGTTCATCAGATGGTATGTATTATGGATTTTATTTATGTAAATAGAGAAACATGTGCATGCATCTAATTATTATTTATTTATCTTCTTATTTATACATATCAATTTGCATATTTTAGGATTGTCTCCGCAAGACATGTCATATATATTTTGTTAATTCATCTTATTTATTTAATAATTGTTTGTTAATAATTTAATAGATGAAGGTGTAAAGACAAGAGCAATCCACACTGTGAAGCTCATAAAACTAGTAGAAGAAAATGGGCCACTAGCACTCACATTCCACAAATATGATGGTAGACCGACTGGGAAGTATGCAACTATGTTTTCAACTGAAATTGGTGTTGTTGTTAGAAGATTCGCTCCTCTGGATGTTGATGACTGGAAAAATATACCCGAAGAGAGAAAGATAACCATGTTTGACAGAGTACAAGTTAGTAAAATCATCTATCAATATTTACTAACTAATTTTACTTCAATTATTGAAAGCGTAAATATTTTTGTATCTTCTCTTGTAGAGTTTTTTCAATGTGGATTTCAGTAAAGACCCAGATTCTGTCAAGAGAGAGACTGATATTTTGATGAGCACTCGATACCGTAATAATAGAGCAAAAATGCATACTCACTACAAGACATTGATTAATTTACCGTGGGCGAAGCGATTGCAAAATATGCCTAGGAAATATTGTAGGGAGAAAAAAGATTGGGAATTCTTATGCAATTTGTTTGAGAGTGAGAAATTTAAGGTAAAATGAAATTTCAGATTACATATTTTGCCTATTTGAATAACCCTAACTATAATTTTCTTAATTTTTTTACAGGCTCGATCTAAAAAAAATGTTGAAAATCGATCAAAATTGTCTTTCAATCATTGTGGTGGTTCGAAATCCTTTGTGCAATATAGCTATGAAATTGTACGTATTAACATTAAAGTTTTCTTGAAAAGTAAATATATCTTTGTGGCATAAAATTAAGTATTGTGTTTTCTTTTAGGGTGGTGGACCAGGAAAAGCTAATCGTGTTGCATTATTTAAAAAAACACGTTGCAGCGAGGCAAAGGGTTGGGTAGAGGGTGCAGAGCTTGTTTATGTATGTAATTATCTTGTTTTTATATTTATTATTTATAAAATATATTTTGTTCTAATATATGTGTGTATTTTCTTTAGAATGAAATGGTTGAACTTCAAGAGCAATACCGACAGACACAAGTGGATGATGGACAACCTATAGATGAAGTAGAGATATCTGGACGAGCTTGTGATACAATACTTGGGAAGCGGTCAGGATATATTAAAGGACTTGGAAGTGGACCAAAGCCTACCAAGTTGACTTCTGAAGTTAGCTCTGGTCGAGCATCTAGTGTAGAGCTGAAGCAGGAGCTTTCATCTACTAGAGATAAGTTGGAGAGAACTCAAGCATCATTGAAAATATCGAATGAAAAAATAGAACGTCTTAAGGCAACTCAAAGTCTGATGATGCAACTTTTCCAAAAGATTGCTCCTGATGCACTACAATCTTTAATTGGGCAGTCTTCCTCCACAGCTTCCTCATTGTAGTTTAAGGTATGTCCGAATTAATAAATACATTTAAGAATTTTGCTCTTGTAGCCCTTATTCTGGTTATGTTAAGTACTTTTTCTGAATAGCATTGTCTATTGTTGTAAATATGCTATCAATGGTCCACTTAAAATGGTTGTTGATACTGACTTTCCTCCAAATTTTTTTACGTTATGGTAGAATTGAAGCAGAGTCGTAGTACTTCTCCTTGCATTAGTCTTAGGCTATATTCCCTTTATTATTTAATGTTGGCCATATATGGGTATTCTTGGCACTTACCTTGAATTCTAATTTGTGTCTAACTCTTAATTATAGTTGATTGAGATGGAACTGAAATTCCTTTGTTTCTGTCACTTCAATTTGGTGTTGTCTGGATCAAATGTGTGACTTTCTAACATTGATCTTCCACATTTGGAGAAGTTATGTTGCTACTAAATGAGGATTTCTACTTTTAGGAGTGCATTTTCTAGATAATTTCGTCTAGAGTAAGGTCTTGTATTTATAACTTGTGAACCTTCTTTTGAGATTTGATGCTTATTTATTGCAAAAGTAAAGACTCAGCTATTCTGGAAGTGGAACTAGATATTGAAGAAATGGTGAATAGTTTTAAAGCATAGAGAACGTATCTTGGTATAATCGAGCATGAAAGTATCTTCGTAGATGTTTAGGACGAAATGATGGATAATAGGCTCTGCTTCAAACAAGGTGGATTGATTCATTGATTCATTCATTCAAGTTTTTTCGGATCTTGAGAGAAATTCTACTAGTCTATTAACACTGCTCATCATCTCTGTCAAACTCAATGCACATTCTTTGCATATACTTTTTTTTTCCAAATGCTTTAGCTTCTGATTACATTCTCTTCATTGTGTACTTTTCTTGTATGTCTCTGTGTGAATTTAGTTTTTCATATCTCTTGATCATAATTAATGATCTCTTTTAGGGAGAACAAATATTCATTTTTGCTTCTAATTTTCGATTGATATGTTGAGTTAAAAGCATGTCCCGCTCAAACCATTTAATACTCAAAAGCATTTCTGGTGAAAAATGAGTACTCTGTATGAGCAATATATACAAATAAATGTTGACTGTATACATATGTTATGTGTTAAGGTAGAACATTGGAAGCATTCTTGCACTAAGCTGACTCGAGGTTTTAGTGTTTCTATTTTCAAGGTTTCATTCATGTAGCTGGATACACATTAATGTTGTCCAATGTCTTTTCAATACTTCTTTTCCAATGCATCTACCTTTTACATAGTGTTTCAATTGTCTGGATTATTATACTGGAATATTTTTGTTCTTTGTCTTATGTTGTTTCTTAATACTAAGTATGGTCTTTAATATGAGTCTATACATGCTTGTAGTGTGGTAAGTTCTATGGTGTTTAGTTCAATAGTATGTTATGTTGTTCTATATACTAATATTTATTCTATATCTTTTTTACAAGTTGATGATCAATTGAATGGAATGTAGTACAATTGATTGGCTTTTGTATTAGAACACATTTGAAGTGTTAACTAAAGTTGTAACTTTTAATTAGAAGTTGATGAATTGTGTTGGATTGAACATACTCATTTTGACTTTGACCTTTATAAAATTCATCCAATATCTTGATATAATTTTATTATCAAATATCACATATTATCAAATATCTCAGATATAAATTGCATAAAATAAATAGAATTGAAGCAAATAATTCTAATTTTAGCAACGAAATGCATAAAAGTCGTCGCTAATAAATAAGATAAATATTCACATTAGCGACAAAGTTTAAAAAGTTTGCCACAAATGTTAGTGACAAAAAGGAAATATTATTGTTGCAAACAGATGTTAGCAACAAAATTATACACATTGCCACTAAATTAGCACCGAGTTAATCAAATTATGTTGAAAACTTAGCGACGAAAATGTTGTATGATTTTTGTTGCTAACTCTGACATTAGGGATGAAATTTTTTGAGTTTGCAACAAAATATGTTTGTCGATAACTTTGCAATGATAATCTAATATTTAGTCGCAAAATGTGTTTAGTGACGCTTAAATAGCGTCGAACCTGGCGACGAAAATAAATTGTCACTAAATCATATTTGCGACAAAATTTATTAAGTTAGCGACGAAAATTTTCGCTGCTAAATTTCATTTTTCTTATAGTGGTATGACTCTTTCCATTTTTGGACAACCAAATATATGTTTTTCAATTTTGGTCCGGTATGTTTCTACTTTTTTTTTTTTTCAATTTTGATCCTATATGTTCCAAAATTTTCCAATTTTAGTCAATTTTTTTCAATTTTGTCCTGTATATATGTTTCAAATTTTCCGATATTGGTCCTGTATGTCTCAAATATTTCCAAATTCAATTAAGGATGACCGTCGGGAAATCTTACATGGCATCGACGATTTTGATAATTCCAATCGAAATTGGACATAAATTGGAAAAAAATGAAACATATAGGACCAAAATTGAACAATAGGACCAAAATTGGAAAAAGTAGAAACATACAAGGTCAAACATGCTTGGTGGCTAAGGCTCTCTCGATTTATGACACCCTTCACGGTGTCCCCCGACTTTAACATGGTATCAGATCGAGGCCCATGCTTAGATCAAGCTGGGTTATCCTGTTCAGATTATATTTGATTGAAGAAGGACTCATATGTGAGGGGCGTGTTGGAAATATTCCAATTTAATTGATGAATGATCACATGTGAGTTGTCCCACATTGATAAAATACGTGAAGAGAGAGTTTCTTATAAGCCTAGTGAGCCACTCCTCCTATCACCAATTGGTTTTAGGATGGATGCTCACTTTGTGGCTAAGGCTCTCTCGATTTATGACACCCTTCATGGTGTGGGACAGTATCGGGCGTCCCCTGACTTTAACATCATCATTTCTTCCAAGGATGGATTGGTAATTAGAAACTTTCCATTTAACATGACTTTAACATCTTCATCATTTCGTCCAAGAATCTTTAACATCTTCATCATTTCTTCCAAGGATGAATTAGAATTGTGTTCGAATGGTTGCCCTTGGTAATTAAAAACTTTCCCTTTGTGATTACGAATCATTTCTTCCAAGGATGAATTAGAATTGTGTTCGAATGGTTGCCCTTGGTAATTGGAAACTTTCCCTTTGTGATTACGATTTCTCAAGAGTTGTGGGGGCTTGTTGTTAGAATTGTGTCCAAATGGTTACCAAGACTTTAACATCTTCATCATTTCTTCCAAGGATTGATTGGTAATTAGAAACTTGGATTGGTAATTAGAAACTTTCCCTTTAACATGACTTTAACATCTTCATCATTTCTTCCAAGGATGAATTAGAATTGTGTCCGAATGGTTGCCCTTGGTAATTAGAAACTTTCCCTTTGTGATTACAATTTCTCAGGAGTTGTGGGGGCCTGTTGTTAGAATTGTGTCCAAATGGTTGCCCTTTGTAATTAGAAACTTTCCCTTTGTGATTACGATTTCTCAGGAGTTGTGGGGGCCTGTTGTTCTCTCCATTGTAGACACCTTGTTGATTTTCCCATTTCAAGTTTGGGTGATGTCCCCAACACGAATTGTATGAGCTAGAGAAGGGGTCGTATTTTATTCTTTGATAATTCCAACTTTCCACGAAATTGACATGAAGTACGTTGTTGATTTTCCCATTTCAGATTTGGATAATCTCCCCAACACGAATTTTCCAAGGATGGATTAGAATTGTGTCCGAATGGTTGCCTAAGGTAATTAGAAAATTTCCCTTTGTGATTACGATTTCTCAAGAGTTGTAGGGGCCTGTTGTTCTCTCCATTGTAGACACCTTGTTGATTTTCCCATTTCAGGTTTGGGTGATGTCCCCAACACGAATTGTATGTGTTGGAGAAGGGTTCGTATTTTCTTCTTTGATAATTCCAACTTTCCACGACATTGACATGAAGTACGTTGTTGATTTTCCCATTTCAGATTTGGATGATGTCCCCAACACGAATTGTATGTGTTGGAGAAGGGGTCGTATTTTCTTCTTTGATAATTCTTATTTTCCATGACATTGAGATGAAGTAAAATTCGACACGTATCCGTGGTATGATCAATGGCGTAGTAGATACAACACGTCCACTTGCATGAATTGTATGTATTGGAGAAGGGGTCATATTTTCTTCTTTGATAATCCCGATTTTCCACGACATTGAAATGAAGTAAAATTCGACACGTATCCGTGGTATGATCAATGACGTAGTAGATACAACACGACTCCACTTGTACGAATTGTATGTGTTGGAGAAGGGGTCATATTTTCTTCTTTGATAATTCCGATTTTCCACGACATTGACATGAAGTAAAATTCGGCACGTATTCGTGGTATGATCAATGACGTATAGATACAACATGACTCCACTTGTGGAGCACCTGCAACTACTTGGCTAACAAGGGAAGTTAATTCAACTAATTTATTATCAACAGTAGATTCACTCTCCTCTTTGACGGTCTATTCTTAATAATTACAGTTGTCATATTGCTGCGAACTGATGGTCATATTCGAGATGAGAAGTCTTGCCGCTGAGGGTGTCTTATCCATCAACGTCCCACTACTACCTACATCAATTCCATTCCCCTCATAAAAATACTGGATTAGAAGCTGTTCAGAGAGTTGGTGATGTGGCTAGCTTAATAAAATTTCTCGAATCGTTCCCAGTACTCATAGTGTTTCCCCATTCAATTGTCGGGCTCCAGATATTTCGCTTTGAAGGTGTGCTGCTCGAGCTGCAGGAAAATACCTTTTCAAAAAACAAATGTTGTCATCCCAAGTACTAATGGAGCCAGATGGAAGGTAGTACAACCAATCTTTTCCAGAATCCTTCAAGAAGAAATGTAATAATGAAGTTTAAATTGCTCATCCATTACGTCTTTTGGTTTCATGCTCGAACAAATTGTATAGAATTCCTTCAAATGCTTGTGGGGATTATCACATGTATGACCATAAAAACAAAGATGTAAGTGAATCAAAGCAGACCACAACTTAAAATTAACATCTTTAGTAAGATCAGGAAAAGTGATGCAAATAGGTTGTTGAGTACAAGCAGGATTTGTTAGCTCCCTCAATGTTCGTTCCTCTACTATTGCTTACTCCTTTTTTTCAGGTTCAATGATATTAGATTCGGAAGAATGAAATGTAAACTCCAAAGTTCGCTTAGCTTCCTGCCTTAGAACTCGATCTCTTCGGGTTATCTTGGGTAGAATTCCAAATCCTTGTTACCCTAAGAACGAGTGCACATCCACACCTGAAATCACAAAATTCAAGTGAAAAAATTCAAATTTTAGCATGGAAAACCAGAAAATTTCACTAAAGCAATTTGCAGAATATGAGATTGAAAAACATGAGTCACACAGTGCTGCCAGTGTGAAGAATAGACCAGACTAACAAACAACAAAACTAAGCAAAAATTTAAAAATTGAACATTTTTTTTCTTTTACTTAATAGAAACTGTATAAATAGAAAAGGATAAAAGATCACACAATTGAATTGAAATCACTCCCTCACAACGGTGCCAAAAGTTTGACCGCGTTGTTGTGACACTTAAATTTACTAACTCTTCCCTAACCTAAACAACTAGTAGTTAGAGCAAGTAAGAGTCGATCCTATAGAAAGTGACAAACCAAGTTGCTACTTATGTTTAATTAAATGAAAATAGAAAAAATTGGTGGGGGGGGGGGGGGGGGTTACACTGATTAATGACTTACACCTAACTAACTAATTGATCCCAAAACAAATGAAACATGAAAACAATTAATGGATGAAAAAAATTCATTTAATAGTTTAGCTATCCCCCAATATCAATTATAATTTAATCAATGTAACTCCCTTCTCTTAGATTATCATGGAATTATAACCCTTAGTCTAATAACAAGTTCTGTTAAACCCGTCTTTTAAAATTAGGTAAATTAGGATAAAATCACTAATTTACCCTAGTTAATCGAATAATCCAAAATAAAATCTCTAAATTTAATTCATTAAATGCATTTATCTCCAAAACGATAGAATGAACTAGACTCCAAATATACAAGCTCGATGATAATTTATGATTATGCTACCCTAGAGATGGACGACCTCTAGTTTACTACCAATGAAAATTAAATCACAACAATTAGGATTCAAGATTTAAAATTCTAGCAATAAATTACCAAATACTTAACTTAGGAGGTCAATCCTAATAAAGCATAAATTCATTAAAACATAAACAACAAAACTTATATGCACTTGGATCCATGCCCCTGACCCGACCCGGTGCGTGGGCCGCCTCCATGCGTGCCCACGCGCGCCCGCACCTGATTTGGTGTGCACCCACGGACACCAGATTTCATACTATGTTATTCAGTGATAGGTGTTATATATATACTCTATAGGTGTTATATATATACTTTCTTGAGGTATCACATATATAGTGATAGGTGCTATATATACTCTATATGTGTTATATATATACTCTTTAAGTGTTACATGTATGTTCTTGAGGTATCACATATATAGTGATAGGAGGTGTTATATATATACTCTATAGGTGTTATATGCATACTCTTTAGGTGTTACATGTATGTTCTTGAGGTGTCACATATATATTGATAAGTGTTATATGTATATTATATCGATGTTATATATATACTGTTTAGATGTTACATGTATGTTCTTGAGGTATCATATATATAATTTTCATATTATGTGATTCAGTGATAGATGTAATATTATATATTGTTAAGATCTCAACCTCTATCTTAGCCGATCAAACCAATTAGGAAACCCCCCAAGTTTAACTCTCAATCAAACGATAATGGCAAGAACAATTTAAACAAGATCAATAATAAGAAAAATACACCAGCATACCAGTGATTACGTGGTTCGGTGATTAACACCTACATCCACGGGGTAATAGGGGAGGGGGAAAGCTTTATTGAATCGAATTGAACCTCTGTTTTACAATACACATGAACATAAGAGAAGAAAACCGTAATCTGCTACTCTACTTTCATATCGACTCAACTCACACTCTACTGTATGAAAACCCGTGACCTAAACACCTATTTGTAGAACATATTTAGAGCTAACACCAGAAACAAGAATCACAGGAAACCACCAAGAATCGAGCAAGATATGCTAGCTCAAAGATCTAACCCCAAAACTGATATCTTAACTACCAGACTTAGCCACAGCTGTAGATCTAATCTACGACCAAAATCACACCTGAGCATAACGGCTATAACGACTAGAAAAGTGCAACACTCCAAACCCGCTTTTATGAGTAAAAATGCACCTTTTCCTATGTATAAAACTGAGATAAAAGCTAGATCGTCGGATCTGATCGACGGCTGTGATAACTCCTAAACTAACTAAATAAACGGCCTAAGAGACGCGCTATAGCCAATGCGCTTTTATAAGTATAATAGCACTTCTAACTTTACTTAGCAAAATTATAAGGTTTGAGCTGAAACTATTCACATATACTCTATAGGTGTTATATATATACTCTTTTGGTGTTACATGTATGTTTTTGAGGTATCATATATATAGATTCCATATTATATGATTCAGTGATATGTGTAATATATATACTCTATAGGTGTTATATATATACTCTTTAGGTGTTACATATATGTTCTTGAGACTCAGTGATATGTATATATAAATAATAGATTGTGAATTGCGATTTTATCATCTTCTTCTCCAAATTTTCTGCAAATTCATCAGATGTTGCTACATGGTTGACACCATATGACTCTTATTACAAGAAAGTAGACAAATCAATGTTTCAGATTCAACCATCAAAGATTACATGTTGGAATCAGAAGCTAAAGACCAATAAACTTGAACACAGACAAATTCAATAGATCAAAGCTGACAATCATTACCATGATGAATAACAGTTTTCTCAAGAAGAAGAATGATGGGAGAGAGAAAGAGACAACTTGAATCTTAAGATATTTTCACTAAAAAAGTTAAGATTAAAAAAGTACAAAAAAATAAAACTGGGTTACATGTCATGAAAAAGATGGATCACCAACCACTCAAAAAGTGAAGCAAAATCTGTGAAGAAGAAGAAGATGAGGAAGAGGAAGAAAAGAAAAGAAAAAAAAAAAAACAGCTTTGTGAAGAAGAATAAGATGATGAAGGAGAAGAATGAGAAGTATTGAATCAATTCCATTTGCCGATCCATTGGTTAGCATTCCAGGTCTGTTATCCATGATGAATTATGAGACGAAATCGAGATGTAAGAAAGAAAAATTATGGTAGAAGAAGAAGAAAGACGGTAGATTAGGATGAAGCAAAAGAAATTTTCTCACACAAGAAGAAGATAAGGCGTGAAAGAGGAGTAAAAATAATATATATATATATATATATATATATACATATACTGTCTGGAGCGGGTCGGGGGCACTACAAAAAAAATTGTTTCTTGTGACAACAACTTATGTGACAACCGAAATATTGTCACTAAAAACACCTATTTAGTGACAATAATTATGTTTCTCACAAAATATCATAAGTTGAGATTATTAGTGACAACGTTTTATGTTGTCAATATTTTTCATCCCTAAAAACTTGGAGCCAAAATAAAATGATTTCCCGCCAATGTTTTTTGTCACTAATGCAAAGTTATACAGTGACAACATTTTCAATCATCACAAAAAAAAAAAAAAATTAGTACCAAATAATTAGTAACAACATTATATGTTGTCGATATTTTTCATCACTAAAAATTTGGAGCCAAATAAAATGATTTCGTGCCAATTTTTTTTGTCACTAATGCAAAGTTATATAGTGACAACATTTTCAATCATCACAAAAAATTTAGTACCAAATAATTAGTGACAACATTATATTTTGTCAATAATTTTCATCACTAAAATTTGATGGTCATTTTTTTTTTTTGTCACTAATCAAAGTTATATAGTGACAACAATTTCAATCATCATTAATTATACAATAATCCTAATTTTTAGTGACAACATGTGTCACTAAAAATTCATAGAGTAGTGATTGATTATGATAATATCTTTATCACACTAAAACAATTTTATATTTATGAAGAGTAAAATATCCTAAAATAATAAGATATTATTTTGCATAATTTGTAAAATATTTTTATTTTATTTTAATTTATTCCATATGTAATCAATTTTTAAAGTTATAGTTAGGCTATTCCAAAAAAATGGAGAATATGACAATGGATCATTTAACACATAATTCTCATCCATTAAATAATGTGGACTTGATAATTAAAGTGACAAGTGTATTAGTAATTTTTATTTTTGGTAATTAAAAAAGAGTTAAAGGTTAAGAAGAAGAAAATAAAAGAAAGAAAAAAGTATGACAAAGCATATATTTCTATTGCCAACATAGTGGTGAATTATCAAACTGTAGGAATTCTTGTCACTTCTCTTTATTAAAACTTATTTCATCCAAACCCCCCATGAAAATTTATAAATAAGTATGTATTTTATTTTTATATACAACAAAATGTCATTTTATCTTTTATTGAATTAAGTTTTTTACGTTTTATTGTGAAATCTCTAAAATACATAACCACTCAATTCAGTGATTATTAATTTTTTTTTTTGTTTAATTTGATGTGAGCCCCAAAATATAGGTTCAAATCCTATAATTGCATCACAATAATTTTACGAATTTTTATGGGCTTAAAGATATTTTAGAATTTAATTATCAATATATATATAATCATTTTATTTCTTTAACGTTCGTAGTGTTTTCGGCCCAGTTGTTTTTACCCAACCAATTCAACTGAAAGGTCGTGAGTTCGAACTCTATAAGCGCCTACATTTTTCTTTATTTTCTCTGTATATTTATTTTTAAATAATTCATAATATAATAATTAAGTTTTAACAATAATTTTTGTGTTTTATTTTCTATTAATCTAATCTATACGTTTCTTAACTTAAACTTTGAGTTTTAGTTAAATTTATATTTCTGAATCAAATTAGATTTAGTAATTCATTTTTAATTCATTTTCTCTATTTTTTATTTCAAAAATAATTCATAATTTATTAATTAAGTTTATATTGTCGTTTATATTTTTTGTATTAATATGTAATACAATTTTTGTGTTGATCAATGTATGTTTTTACTTTTTTATTGTTATCATATTAATTTAGGGAAAAAGGTTCAAATAAGCCACTAATGTTTACCCTTAGGTTCAATTATCCCATTGAAGTATTTTTAGATACAAAAATGTCACTAATGTTTACTTTTAAGTACATATGACCCCCACTTAACACTTATTTATAATATAATATACCAATAATGTTTTAAATTTAAAATAACTTAAACACTTTAATATATTTTCTTCTTTGACCCTCATATTTTAACATATCTTAGAATAAAACAACTATTTCATGAAAACATAATACAATTAGATTATTATATATACATATGAATACATATTATTATTATAAATAATATTTATTATCATTTACACTACTAAATTATTAAAAAATTAAATTAATTTGATAATATAAGAGATATTATTATTTTTATTTAAAAACAATTTAAATCTCTATATATAAATAAAAACTAAATTATTAAACAGCTAAATATATTAGATAATAATTTCACTATGATGTTATGGATATTATTCTTTAATTTAAATACAACTTAAATCTTTATATTTAAATAAAGACTAAACTATTAAACAACTAAATTTATTAGATAACAATTTTATTATGATATTAGAGATATTATTTTTAAATTTATATACAACTTAAATCTCTATATTTAAATACAACATAATTATTAATTATTATTAAGAACAACTTGTATTCTCACAAACACACATAATAAGCTATTATATTTACCTAATTTCATGAAATAAACCTTTTACATATCTTAGAATAAAAAAACTATTTCATGAAAATGTAAATAAAATATCTTATTATGTGTGTATGTCTGTTAGAAAAAATAATTATTCAAATATACATGTTATTATTAATAATAATTAATATTTATGTTGTATTTAAATGTAGAAATTTAAATTGTATTTAAAATTTAAAAAATTATTGAACAAAATAATGAATCAATTAGACCAAAAGATGAACATTACTTAAATGACAAATTTAAATAAAAATGAAACACATTAAAATCGGCCATTAATTTTGAACAACCAAATTTTGTTTTTTTTTTTTACAGTTTCACCCCCATGCAAAATTCAATTTTATTACATTTTTTGCTTTGAATGTACTCCGTAGCATGAATACCACTTGTGGATTTATAGTTTTGAATTTGTTGACTAATGTTTGCAATTTGACTTAATTTGTGTGTTAGTTCCACCATTGCTTGCTTCGGGTTTTTTAATTTAGTTAGATTTAAATAATGGGCTCTCACTAATGAATTGTATATTGATAGTGGTTCGATTATTAGGGAAAAAAAGAGGGTCGTTTAATTACAAGATTTTAAAACGAATTTTATTCTAGTATTTAAATATTCAAATGTGTTATAATTTTTATTAAAATTTCTACATTTTATGTTGTCACGTATATATATTTTATCATTGGTAGTGATTAAATAATTGTGTATATTTTAATTTACTTTAATGTATACTGATTGAATTTTAATATATAGTACGAGCCGGTATGAGTACGTGAGGCTTTACAGGGATATATAGCCTACTCAAATGGCTATGTTTGTCTCAGTATCATCGATGATATCAGGGCACAATTGCGACGCGTAGGACGTCAGTGTGAGCAGAAGTTTTTTGGGACGTGTTTTGGACACTTCCTGCTGTGAGACACCGATAGAGTCACTTGCAAGCAGTTTCTACATGTCCTTATGACACGCCAGGTGTATGGTGGAGCCATTCCAACAGATGAGCGATGGTTCCATGTTGGCCGAGATCGTCGCCTTTGCCGATTCTTGAAGAGAGAGTTCGCACTAATTACTGGTTTGCGTTTTGGTGATTCCGATTTTAACCTGATGGGAGACTTAAGCCAGATGAGGACTCACTCTACTACAAAGTTCACGCTAATTTCTCTAGAGTGAGTGTCAGCGAGTTACTAGATAGATTCAACAACGAGGACTGGAGACGTTCTGTACAGGATACTATAAGGATTCCGAAGATCTTGATACTGCAGTGCATACTTCTCGGTGTGGATCCGGGGAAGTCTGTCGTCGAACCGTGGGTGTGGGTTCTGGTCGAGGATGATGAGCAGTGGGAGAATTTCCCATGGGGAATGTTTTCGTATCTGAACCTTTTAAAATACATTGACAAGGTTCCGAGAGGTTCGTTGCCCCAACGACGAGGAGTGCCCTCCTACCACTTCCATGGATTCTCGACAGCCCTACTGGTAAATTTGATCATTTTCATTTCATCTACATTACATAAATTTCATGCGTTTTTCAATAACAGGGCAGTTACGTAAAGTCATGACAATAGATATGGGCTTTTGAGGCGATCTCATTCACATCTACCTTTGCCGGGCACCGGCTGGATACGAGCATGTCCATGCCTCGATATTTAAAGTGGTCCCTCAAGAGGTCTGAGATTGTTGGGTCGACCATACTAGACGGTCAGGTATTTGCATGACCCTTGTGGTTCGTAAAATAGACTCTTTACGTTTTATTTAATCTTCTTTGATTATTAATGTGAAATTATTCTGTTCTACAGGGTATTCAGTGTTTTGAGACCCTAGAGGCGACACTAGAGGAGTGGGTCAAGCCTTACTGGATGGGCGTCGACCTCGACATATTCACAGGCGTTCAACCCCCCCTCGTTATGGTCTATGACGTGGTATAGTGGCCCGTGAGCGAGCACAACATAGAGGAGCTAGGCACCCTGTGCATTCAGAGGCTGAGGTCGATATAGATCGTCCTTCCACTTCCCAGCCTGCTTGTGCTTCTAGAAGGCCAAGGACTCACGCACTTCCGGCAGTGCAAACACCAGTGGTGGACGAAGCAGAGTAGTCCTCAGATGGGGGTACACCGGATGGACCAGCTGCGCACTTTTCCCAGAACGATGGAATAGGTTTTTTTGACATTCCTGTTGCAGCAGAGCCGCTACGTCAGAGGCACCCGACTCCTGATCTTTCACAGCTTGAGGCTGCTCCCGATGACTAGTTTTCTCGTGTGACCGGTTATATATATCAGAGAATTGAGCATGTTAGTGCTCATCTGCAACAATACTATGACGAGCACAATAGGCTACTCCGGGAATATGTGTATTCAGAGGCCCATCGGTTAGAGTCTTACGTAGATAACTTATTCAGCTACGGGCATCAATGTCCCATTAGGGAATCCTATCACGCAAGGTTCTATCCATCTACATCGTGGACCAGCCGGCTCGGGATCAGCCTGGTGCAGATCATGATTGGGGGACTTGGCCGTCTCATGTTGTACCTTCAGCTGATGCACAAAACGGTCCAGCTCCTCAGACTGTCCCAGCTGCACCCTTTGAGTCTCCTACAGTTGTGCCCTTCAAGCTGCCCACACCAGTCCAGTTTAGCCCATCGCAGCTCTAGGATGCTCATATTTCCTATACCAGTATGGTCCCTGATCGTCCATCTGAGACACCGCCTGCTCGTAGACCACCCACTAGTAGGGCGGTCCGTACTGTGAGAGAGCGTCATCCGTCTCAATATGTGTGCAGTCCCTTCCTCCCGAATGAGCCTTCTAGAAGACTCAATACCAAATTACGGGAATTTCGGGCGTACTGTGCGACACATGACCGACGCGCTGAAAAGTACGCTTTCAAATAACTTTCTATTGTTACCCTATAGATACATTCAATAATCACATTGCTAATATATTTGTGTTGTCTTGCAGGCAAAATATGGGGATTGGTCTCGCTGTGGGCCTGAATTGGTTTGTTCATTTCTTGGACGTTAAGCAAGCTATGGAAAACACGGTTAGTATGAAATGGTTTCTTTAAATTGGGTGTCTCAATATTTGGCTAATTTTAATCTTGATTAATTACATTTACTTCATGATAGGAAATTAATGCGTACCTTGGCATTCTTTAGAGTCACCCAGAAGTTATTAGTATACAGGGTGGATTTCAAGCCCATGTATCAGATTGTCGACACCCGGTTCTGGGTGAGTCAATCTTTTCAAGTTTAAATGAATTTCTCATAAAATTTGTTGTTGCAAAAAAGTTTCCATGGCATCACTTATTTCCTTTATGCTTTACTTCCCATACAGATTGTGGCGCAAGCTATTTGGTATGAACGCCACAGTGGAGAAACCGATGTCCAGAAGTACATGCCCAATGTGGGCGGAATTCACGCACTCAAATCTAGGTGGACTTGTTAGCTACGTACTTAGTACGAAGCCACGGTGGTTGGACGTGAAGGCATGGGCGGAGTTGACCCATGGCGTAAGTCTCCTTTTTTCAATTCAATTCCAGACTCATGTCAAGTCCTTCATAATTCTACTAATGGTGTGTATATGACATGTACAGTTTGTTAGGTTTCATTTAAATAAGGAAATGATATTTTGCTTACGTAATTTGCATGACCCTTTCACCAGGTGATCACCGTTTTGAACCTGAACGGTCACTGGGTTGTTTGTCTCATTTACATCAAGAACTGCTTCGTTACTCTCTACGACAGCATGTGACATGTGTACACAGAAGACGTAGAGCAGTTGCAATGACGTCAGACTCTGGGGCTACGTCGTATTTTGCCTAGGTTGGTCGATATATGTTTTTTTTTATGACGAGGCGAGGCGACATGGGACTGGTCATATCGCGCCTGCAGGGTCTGATATTGAGTGGAGTGTGGGACTCGCGGAGGCTGACCAGTGTTACAAGCAGCAGGATCATATATCTTGTGGGGCATACGCTCTGTTGCAGGTTGAGAGTATGATAACAGGGCAGTTCCCAAGCCCACAATTAAACGACCGAATTTAATTACGGTTTGAGAGTGAAATTATAAAAATTCATCCTTTAAACGACCATTTAAATTGCCTACTTTACTTAGAAATATATATTGGAATTATTAATATTAAAATACCATTTTAAGCACATGAATTTTTTTAATAATATACATTGTAAAATTCTTTAAACGAGAACTCTTAAAATGTAATAATTCCACTAATTCCACTATTTTAATAAATACTTACTTTGTTATACGGACAACTATAGCTACGTTTGATCAAACAAGAAACCCAAACATTTGCCTAATTTAAATTTACATGAGCCACTACCTATAAATTGAAACAAGAAACCTAAACGAGCCCCTGCCTATAATTTTAAATGATGCAAATATTCAAAACAAATTATATAAAAAACAAGAGAGAGATAAGTTACTTGATAATTCTTCAAATTCTTCACACCTTGTCTAACTCACGACTTTGTCAAATTTTGTGCTATGAGTGTTGGAAACTCATTCTCACTTAAATAGATGAGAAATGAGCAACCCGTGAATGAATGTTCAAATCAACAGTAAATCCAACATGTGAACATCTGACTATGAAATGAAAGGAAATTAAAGTGAAATATACTGTGACAACAGCTGAGTTACTACAAAATAAAAAATAAAAATAGTGCGTGCACTATACTATTATAAACGAGCCAATTTTCTTTAAGTAACCGCACAAAATTGGTTTTTTACACTATTAATCGACATAGTGGTTCGAGTAAATCCTACAAAATTGGTTTTTTACACTATTAATCGAACCACTATGAGTTTGACATAGTGGTTCGAGTAAATCCTACAAAATTGGTTTTTTACACTATTAATCGAACCACTATGTATTAGACATAGTGGTTCAAGTAAATCCTACAAAATTGGTTTTTGACACTATTAATCGAACCACTATGAATTTGACATAGTTTGTCGATTAATAATGAAAAAATTGGTTTTTTACACTATTAATCGAAACACTATGTATTTGACATAACGGTTCGTGTAAATCGTACAAAATTGGTTTTTTACACTATTAGTCGAACCATTATGAATTTTACATAGTGGTTTGATTAATAGTGAAAATTTTGGGTTTTTACACTATTAATCGAACCACTATGTATTTGACATAGTGGTTCAAATAAATCCTACAAAATTGGTTTTCTACACTATTAATCAAACCACTATGAATTTGACATAGTGGTTTGATTTATAGTGAAAAAATTGGTTTTTTACACTATTAATCGAACCACTATTATTTGACATAATGGTTCGAGTAAATCCTAGAAAATTGGGTTTTTACACTATTACTCGAACCACTATGTCTTTGACATAGTGGTTCGAGTAAATCCTACAAAATTGGTTTTTTACACTATTAATCGAACCACTATGAATTTGATATAGTGGTTCGATTAATAGTGAAAAAATTGGTTTTTTACACTATTAATCGAAACACTATGTATTTGACATAACGGTTCGTGTAAATCGTACAAAATTGGTTTTTTACACTATTAGTCGAACCATTATGAATTTTACATAGTGGTTTGATTAATAGTGAAAATTTTGGGTTTTTACACTATTAATCGAACCACTATGTATTTGACATAGTGGTTCAAATAAATCCTACAAAATTGGTTTTCTACACTATTAATCAAACCACTATGAATTTGACATAGTGGTTTGATTTATAGTGAAAAAATTGGTTTTTTACACTATTAATCGAACCACTATTATTTGACATAATGGTTCGAGTAAATCCTAGAAAATTGGGTTTTTACACTATTACTCGAACCACTATGTCTTTGACATAGTGGTTCGAGTAAATCCTACAAAATTGGTTTTTTACACTATTAATCGAACCACTATGAATTTGATATAGTGGTTCGATTAATAGTGAAAAAATTGGTTTTTTACACTATTAATCGAACCACTATGTATTTGACACAGTGGTTCAATTAAATCCTACAAAATTGGTTTTTGACACTATTAATCGAAACACTATGAATTTGACATAGTGGTTCGAGTAAATCCTACAAAATTAGTTTTTTACACTATTAATCGAACTACTATGTATTTGACATAGTGGTTTGAGTAAATCCTAGAAAATTGGTTCTTAATACTATTAATCGAACCACTATGTATTTCACATAGTGGTTCGAGTAATTAAAAAAAAAGGGTTTTTACACTATTAATCAAACCACTATGTATTTTACATAGTGGTTCGAGTAAATCCTACAAAATTGGTTTTTTACACTATTAATCGAACCACTATGTATTTGACATAGTGGTTTGAGTAAATCCTAGAAAATTGGTTTTTAACACTATTAATTAAACCACTATGTATTTCACATAGTGATTCGAGTAAATTGAACAAAAATTAGTTTATTACACTATTAATCGAACCACTATGTATTTTACATAGTGGTTCGAGTAAATCCTACAAAATTGGTTTTTTACACTATTAATCGAACCATTATGTATTTCACATAGTGGTTCGAGTAATTGAACAAAATTTGGTTTAATACACTATTAATCGAACCACTATGTATTTGACATAGTGGTTCGAGTAAATCCTAGAAAATTGGTTTTTTACACTATTAATCGAACCACAATGTATTTGACATAGTGGTTCGAGTAATTGAACAAAATTTGGTTTAATACACTATTAATTGAACCACTATGTATTTGACATAGTTGTTCGAGTAATTCCTACAAAATTGGTTCGATTAATTGGTTCGATTAATAGTTCGATTAATGGTTTTTTACAAAATTGGTTCAATTAATCAAAAAATTGTTCGATTAATCAAGAAATGGTTCGATTAATGGTTTGAATAATGATTTTGTACAAAATTGGGTCAATTAATCAAGAATTGGATAAATCAATTTATATGATTTGTTGGATAAATCAATTGTTATATAATAGTATAAATAAATAGAATATATCATCACTCGATCAATCATTGTTCCATAACCGAGTCAAAATAGTGTAGAAAATATCACTTTATTATCTTTTTTGATAGAAAAGTACTTTTGTTAAATTAAATGGTAGAAAAGTCAATTCCTTAAATATTTTCGTGTAGTTTGGCACATTTCCTCATATATATATATATATATATATATATATATATATATATAAACACACACTAATATGTAATACATAAGATTAAAAAACACTAAATTACTTAGTAAAACCAGAACAAATTAATTGTTATTTATATAAGAAAATATATTTATATATAAACACACACTATATGTAATACACAAGATTAAAAAACACTAAATTACTTAGTAAAACCAGAACAAATTAATTGTTATTTATATAAGAAAATATATTTATAATTTTATGCAATATATATCATTTAATTTAGTATTAAATAGAATAGAGTTTGATTAGTACTCCCTCCGTCCCGATCTAATTTGCCTACTTGACCGGACACGGAGCCTAAGAAAATGCAGTTGATTGGACGTGTTAACTTTATACTTTTTGCACTTTAATTAGAATTTAAAAGGGGAATTGGGGTGACAATTTTATAAAATGGCAAAAATGTAGGGGTAAGGAAAGAATTTTTCTTTTGCCATTTATGGGTTGACAAATTAGAATGAGACAAACAAAATGGCACGTAGACAAATTAGGCCGGGACGGAGGGAGTATAACCCTAGCATGTGTTATTTCAATAAGTTTAGTTAAATTTTCTATATTATGAAATAACGTATATGTTTGTTTCGAGTGATAAAGAGGTTTAGAGGGGAGCGGTAAATAAATCTCTCCCGATTTATCAAAACTTTTGAACTTGTAGTGCTGAAAGTTAGAGAGCTTGCAACAAAGGTTATAGCTCAACATACAACACTATCAAAAATTCAGCTTACTTACTGTCAAAATTCTTTGCGGTGGAAATTTAACTTTAGAGATTCACGATCCTTTTAAAAAGCTTGATATGACGTGTAGATAGCACAATTTTTTACACAATTGATAGATGTATTTATGATGCATTAGATAATATATGAGCAAATGCAACAAACTAAATACATGGGCTTATAGTGGTAGGTATAATCTATCTACGTCCACTCTACTCCTTCATAAAAAGGAGCTTTATTAAACTTGTTTCAATTACAATGCCGACTCCTTACAAACACTAGGCCTAACCAAAGACACCTACTAGATTTCCCGCTTTCACACAGGTTATACGACAAACTCCAAAAGCTGAACCACACAGGATCTTCACAACCCAGACAGGGCTTGACCAAACACTTGATAACTACACTCAATAAGGAAAACTTCATGTTGGTCCCAAGTGGTAAAAAGGTTCAGGGAGAGGAGTTGAATGAACCTCCATCGATTTTTGAAAACTTTTTAACTTACAGCGCTGAAAGCTATCATAGCTTACAACACAAATTGCAGTAATATGAGAAAGTGGGGAAATTTTCATTTTTAGCCCTGTCCTAAAGGTGTCATCCGTTTTTGGTCCTGTTAATTTTCGATTATTAATTTGGAAACATATATGTTAGGAATGGAAGAAAAATATTAGTTTATATGAGACAAAAACCCTTATGTATTAGGAAATTAGAGTACCTTTTTCTCACTTAGTTTAATTGAGCTTTTCCAAGTTTACTTAGTCTGTTTTTCAAGATTAAGAGGATACTCCAGCAACCTCGATAGGTTACTCCAGCATGCATGAAAGGATGCTTCACCCTGAATCGAAGGAAGCAACCTTAACAAATACATTTTCTCCAAATCACAAGCAATCTCAAATGATGAGTTGGCTGTGTTGTCAAGGCACACAAAATTAAATAATACCTTTTTACCTTCAACTAACTTGTAGAAGCGGCAAATAAGGTTCGATCCCATAGAGAACAGAGAATCAATTGAATTCATTGGTGCTAATAAACAAGATAATTAAGGAGGTTTGGTTGGAAAATCATCTAATCTAGAAATTTATCAAACTAATAAGTAAGAAAGATGAAAATAAACAAATAAACAAGAATCAACTAATAAACAAACATCAACTCTCAATTCAGTATTCCCTTCTATTCTTGACCAAGTGGATTAATTAATAATGTTTCTTTCAATCTGTCTCTCAAATCTTCGCCACTAAATTAGCAACAAACCTTGCTAACCCATATCGTCTCTTAAGTTCAGTTTACTAAAACAAGCTCTTTAATAAACTTTGTTCAATCAGACAACCTAATAGGCATGAACGACCTCTAGATTTAGTGTGATGAACGCATTAATCTCTAAGAAGATAGGACGAACTAGACTCAAAGTTCACAAGCTCAATTCGGATAATTTAGATATGTGTTGACCCTAACGATTCCGACATTTCTTACTACTAAGGAATATAAATTCATAACAATTACAGATTACGGTTCATATTCTAGCAATAAATATCACATCAATTTAATCTTATTGGTCATGCTAAATCGAATCATGCAATATATGTATATCATAGATCAATTAACCAAACAACACAAATCATTCAAGAGAAAGAAATAAAGAAAACTTTACTAATAATCCAGAGTAAATCAGAAATAGAGGTTCAACATCTCTTCAAACTAACTAGCGTATGAAAGGGAAAATTGGCCAAAATACCCTGTATATATACCCTATTTATGATCTAATCCTTTAGTTTTATCAGTTTTTGAAACTATCCCGTAGGTTTCACTTTCTTGTTAAAAATACCCCGTCACCTGCTGTAGGAGGTAACTTGATAACGTGACCTATTTTTTCACACGTGGAATATAATTTTCAATTTTTTTTTATTCCACATCAGAGGGGTTTCCACGTCAGCCCCTTCTAATCCTAACCCCACCCCTGAGAGAGATCTAAGAGAGAAACAAAAAAGTAGAGAGCCAAACCATTCCCACGGCTGACCATCGCCAGTGACAAGCTACCGCCACCGCCAACAACAAACCATTTCTTGAAACAAGAGAATTGTTGAAAGTAATTAATTTGTAATCTTATCTTGAAGATTCATGAATGAAGAAGATTGAAAGTCATCGAGTCAAAGAGTCAAGTTATTAATTAGATTCTTTGTATTCTACCTTTCTAGAGCCTTTACTTAAACACTATATATAGTGATGTCATTTGTAATCCAAGTATTAAGAAAAAGAGTGAAGTGAGTAATATCTACTTTTAAAAGAGAGTGAGCTGTAGCTACTCCTAAATCTTAGCAAATTTGGTATCAGAGCCATCTATCTCATGGCTTCCTCTCTTTTCTCATATTCTCCAAGTGGAGTGCCTATATTTGAAGGAGAACACTATGACTATTGGAATAGTCAAATGCAAACCTTTTTCATCTCTTTGGATCTTTGGGATGTGATCGATGATGAAGAACCAAACATGGAGCAAGAAGGTTCTGTAAAAGCACAAAAAGAGTTAAAGAAAAGAGATGCTATGGCACTTCGGTATATTCAACAAGGCATTGGCAAATCTATTTTTCCTCGAATCTTTGGTGTAATGAAGGCCAAAGAGGCTTGGGAAATTTTGAAGTTGGAATTTCAAGGTACGGAGAAAACAATTACTTTGAAGCTACAATCCTTATGGAGAGATTTTGATAATCTCAAAATGGAAGATCGAGAGTCGGTTCGTGATTTCTCATCACGAGTCATAGAGATCGTTAATCAAATCAAAAGTTGTGGAGATACAATTTCCGACAAACGAGTAGTAGAGAAAGTGTTACGGTGCCTTCCTCCTAAGTTTGATCATGCTGCTGCTGCTATTGAAGAATCAAAGGACTTGTCGAAATTGACGATGTACGAGTTGACGGGATCACTTCTTGCACATGAGCAAAGAATTAATCGCTCAATCAATCAATCAACCGATCAAGCCTTCCAGTCTAAGCAGATTTCAAAATCTAATTCAAGCAGCCAAGGAAGTTCATTTCACAAGAAAGGAACATCTGGAAATTGGCGACAAAATGGAAAAAAAGAGCAATTGGAGATCGATGCAGCCACAAAGCTCCAATAATGATTCTTCTTGTGTTATTTGCAAAAAAACAAATCATGAATCCAAGGATTGCTTCTTCAAGTGCAAAAGATGCAGGATTCCTAATCATTCTCAAAGGGATTGTTGGTTCCAAAATAAGGAGAAGAACAAAGAAAGGGAAGATGTAAACTTTCTAAACACATCAAACCATGAAATTCTGTTTTACTCCAGCAATCAGTATGAGTCTGAAAATGTGTGGTACTTGGATAGTGGATGCAGTAACCACATGACGGGTAATCGAGATTTCTTTGTGGATCTTGATCCGAACGTAACTTCACAAATCGTTCTTGGCGATGGCTCACAAAGTAGTGCAAAGGGAAAAGGAACCATTGTTGTCCACACTAAGGAAGGTAACAAAAAGCTTATCACTGATGTTCTTTATGTGCCAAATTTATCACACAATCTCCTTAGTGTCGGTCAACTTATTCAAAAAGATTTTTCTGTCCATTTCAATGATGGACAATGCAAAATTCTTGATAAAAAGTTGAATGTTGTTATTGCAAATATTGAGATGAAGAACAAAATTTTTCCTCTGATATGCCACTCTCTAATAACCGTGCTCTCAAAGTCAACAATATGGATTTATCTCATATTTGGCATCTGCGATATGGGCATCTCAATTATAAGGGACTTCTTTTGCTCAAAAAGAAGAATATGGTAAGTGGGCTACCCGCTATCCATAAATCGATTGAAGTTTGTGAAGGCTGCATTTATGGAAAAATGCACAAACTACCTTTTCCAAAAACATCTTGGAGGGCAAAAACACCATTGGAGCTAATCCATTCAGACATTTGTGGGCCAATGCAAACTCCTACTCCGGGCAACAAGAGATATTTTATTCTTTTTGTTGATGACTATACACGGATGATGTGGATTTACTTTCTCAACCAAAAGTCCGAGGCATTTTCCACCTTCTTGCAATTTAAATCTCTTGTGGAAAAAGAAAGTGGTTTTCTTATTAAATCCTTGAGGACTGATCGTGGAGGTGAATTCCTCTCCAACCCCTTCATGGAATATTGCAAAAATAATGGAATCAAGAGGCAGTTGACTGTAAGCAAAACACCGCAGCAGAACGGTGTAGCCGAAAGGAAGAATCGCACTATTGTGGAGATGGCAAGGAGTATGCTAAAGGCAAAGGAATCCCAAACTTATATTGGGCAGAAGCTGTACACACCACTGTGTACATTCTAAATCGATCTCCAACAAAGGCGGTCAGAAACAAAACTCCATTTGAAGCTTGGCATAAGAAGAAACCTGTTGTTGATCACTTCAAAATTTTTGGCAGCATTGCTTATGCTCTCATTCCATCTCAAGGTCGCGAAAAATTTGATGAGAAAGGCCAAAAACTCATTTTCATTGGCTATAGCGATGAGTCGAAAGGGTATCGTCTTCTTGACCCTCTATCTAATAAAGTAATTGTTGCACGAGACGTGATTTTTGATGAAGCTGCAACATGGGATTGGAAAGGAAAGCAAGTTATGGAATCCATAAATTTGCATGATCCATTGAAGTCTCAAGCTAGTCCTTCTCAAGCCCAAATTTGTGAAGGTCAAA
This sequence comes from Scutellaria baicalensis, assembly GCA_005771605.1. Taxonomy (NCBI): domain Eukaryota; kingdom Viridiplantae; phylum Streptophyta; class Magnoliopsida; order Lamiales; family Lamiaceae; genus Scutellaria; species Scutellaria baicalensis. The sequence goes on along the minus strand of CM016722.1, from coordinate 27,247,324 downwards.
GAAGTGAAGAAGTAGATGAAGAAAGTCCTCCAAGAAAAACTCATCTGCTAACTGAAATCTACGAGTCTTGTGAATTTGGCTTATTCTCTGTTGAACCTCAAACCTTTGAAGAGGCATCAAAGGACGAGCAATGGACGAAAGCGATGAATGAAGAAATGTCTAATATTGAGAAGAACAAAACTTGGGAGCTCGTTGACTTGCCAAGAGGAAAGAAAACCATCGGGGTGAAGTGGGTCTACAAGATCAAGTTCGATGATGAAGGGAAAATTCAAAAATACAAAGCCCGACTTGTTGCAAAAGGGTATTCTCAGCAACCTGGAATTGACTTCACAGAGACATTTGCTCCGGTTGCTATAATCGAGACCATCCGAACGGCTCTTGCCTTGGCGGCTCACTTAGAATTGAGTGTTTATCAACTCGATGTAAAATCGGCATTTCTCAATGGAGAAATTAAGGATGAAGTCTATCTTGACCAGCCAGAAGGATTCAAGGTGAAAGGCAAAGAAGACAAAGTTTGTCGATTAAAGAAAGCACTATACGGCTTGAAACAAGCTCCTCGAGCTTGGAATAGCAAAATTAGCAGCTATTTTCAAGAAAATGGTTTCGATCGCAGCTTAAGTGAGTCATCTCTCTATGTAAAAAATGTTGATAATAATTTTCTTGTTGTATGCTTGTATGTGGATGATCTTATCTATTTTGGGACGAATGCAACCATGGTGGAAGACTTCAAGAAGAAAATGATGGAGAAATTTGAAATGACGGACTTAGGACTCATGCGATATTTCTTGGGAATTCAAGTAAAGCAAAGTCCGGGAAGAATTTTCTTACACCAAGAGAAGTACATTGATGATCTTCTTAAGAAATTCAACATGAGCCAATGTAAGCCAATCTCTTCACCTATGGCTTTGAACGAGAAATTGCAAGTCCATGATAATGCTGAAAAAGCTGATGAAACTCTGTATAGGAAGCTGATTGGTTCATTACTCTACCTCAACACAAGGCCGGACATAACTCACTCTGTTAGCTTCCTGTCTAGGTTCATGAGTGAACCAAGCAAAATTCATCTTTCCGCAGCAAAAAGAATTTTGAGATACTTGAAAGGAACAAAGAATCAAGGCATTGAGTTCAAGAAGGAAAATAATTGCAAGCTTGTTGGCTACACTGATAGCGATTGGGCTGGATCTCAAGATGATCGAAAGAGCACTTCCGGGTACATCTTTTGTCTTGGGACAAATATAATTTCATGGAGTTCAAGAAAGCAAAAAACAGTTGCATTATCTTCTGCAGAAGCTGAATACATAGCAGCCACAGACGCAGCATGCGAAGCAGTTTGGTTGAAAAGAATTTTGAAAGATTTGAAGTTTGAGCAAAAGGAGCCAACCACGATATATTGTGATAATATGTCCACAATTGCAATGACTAAGAATCCAGTTTTTCATGCAAGGACTAAACACATTGAGCTCCGTCATCATTTCATCCGAGAGTTGGTGAATCAAGGAGAAATATGTTTGGAGTTCCTCAACACCAATGATCAACCAGCTGATTTTTTGACAAAGGCGGTTACAAACGAAAAGTTTGAGAGATTCAAGAAACAACTCAAGATTACAAATTAAGGAGGGGTGTTGAAAGTAATTAATTTGTAATCTTATCTTGAAGATTCATGAATGAAGAAGATTGAAAGTCATCGAGTCAAAGAGTCAAGTTATTAATTAGATTCTTTGTATTCTACCTTTCTAGAGCCTTTACTTAAACACTGTATATAGTGATGTCATTTGTAATCCAAGTATTAAGAAAAAGAGTGAAGTGAGTAATATCTACTTGTAAAAGAGAGTGAGCTGTAGCTACTCCTAAATCTTAGCAATATAAAAGTTCTTTCGAGTCCATTATAGCTTCCGCACCCAACAAGAATAGCATCCACTAATTCATTAACTTTGCTGAAATCTATTCTGGGCTTAGCTGAAAAAATCTCATCTTTTTTGCAGATATTATGGAGATTGGAAGGGAAGAAGAGGAATGGATTACCAATTAATCCTCTTCGAATCAGCTGAATTGCAGAAGCAGTTGCCCCACCGTTCATCTTCTTCACCGAGATGTTGTATCACGGAGGTTTTCGATACACATCTGAAGGGATCTCCGGCGAGCGGCGGGAGCAGCGGGCGAGCAACGGCAGCGCCGCCGAGAGAGAGAGCGCTGCGGGCGAGTGAGAACGGGTGGAGCGACAATGGGATAGGCGACAGTGAGAGCAGCGGTGAGCAACGCAGGCGAACCAGACCCATCAACGCAACATCGAACCAGAACAGCTACCATTTTCACTCTCTCAATCTCTATGTGAGGGGGAGGCGAACCAGAACAGTTTCTCCCTTTTCTGCTTTTCTCTCTCTCTCTAAGCCGAGTCAGGTGGTGTTTGGGCTGCCGTTAAAAGGAGATGGGAAGTTTCCGGCAACTTGCAGTCACCAGTCGGAGATACGAGGTTAGGGCAGTGGATTAGGAAGGATTAGAAGGGGGCGACGTGGAAACCCCTTTTCTGACGTGGAACAAAAAATAAATTGAAAATTATAATCCACGAGTGAAAAAACCGATCACATCATCAAGTTACCTCCTACAGCAGGTAACGGTGTATTTTTGACAAGAATGTGTAACATATGGGATAATTTAAAAAACTGGTAAAATTAAAGGATAAGGTCGTAAATATGGTATATATACGGGATATTTTGGCCAATTTTCCCCGTATGAAATTAACCTTTCATCTTGAGAAAATTATAAAAACAAATCCTAAACTATCGTGGCAGCGCCCCTCTCTTTCACGCCTCCAATATGTGGCTCCAATCTTTTTCCAATCTGCCCAATATCTTCTCTCCAAATCTCTCTAATAGGTATATGTACTTCCCCTTCTTAGAATCATGGGCTAAGGGTCTCAATTTAGGAAATAATGTGATGAAACTTCATTGATGGGCTTGTAGGCTCTCTGCTGGCCCTGTGCTAATTTGCCTCTCGCTGGCTTTCACTTCTGGACTTTGAATTCTGGCACATTGGATCACTTAATGTGAGTTTTGGATCCAATGTGTCGCACTTCATCTTCAAACTATACCAGAATTCGATCCGGCTTCAGTCTTCATCTCCAAAATTACTCCAAAAATCACTAGATAAATCAAGGAAATAAACAATTGGACTTTTTGAACATACAATAATCATAAGTACAAAAATAGTACGTGCAAATATATAAAATGCATATATAAAATGCATTAAAATTAATACATTCTAGACTAATCAAATTATGCACATTTTTCTACTCATGAGTCAAACAACAAGAAGAACATATTGTGTTACCAGGAGAGACAAACAAGATGAAGCCTATCAAAAGTAGACACTTGTCAAGGATAGGTGACTACATCTTAGAAAAAGTAAAGAGCATTTAATGGAACTATACTATGAAGATCAAACGCATTTAATGCTGAAGATTTGCCACCTTCAACAGGTAAATTTTCAAGTTTATAAATATAGATGAGTGCAAACTGAAACAACTACTAAAACTCCAACTGATCTACGTGAACTCTCAATCTAAGCAAGCAAAAATATCTCAATTTTCAGCCACTCAATCTAAGCAAGCAAGCTACCTCACCTACTCAGAAAATCAGAAAGGTTGCTGCAATGACGTTGAAGACAAAACTCAAATACTTTTTTTACCTTTGATTGTTTTATGAGTACATAGTAGAGGAATCTGATTCCTATTAAGTTTTTCACTCTTGTAGTAAAAGTAAGAGTCCTGTGTGGGCTATGTCAATATTGTGTGGATCTTGATCAATAGTTGCAACATTCTTGTCTGTTTGTTGTAACCTTCAACTTGCAATTTGCAACTCTATATAATTATCTTGTAGGTTGCTTCAGTTGTTTATAATATCTTGTAGCGTAAACTTTCTGATCTTCTTCGACTAGACTCAAGACTGAAAACCTAATGTAAATTCACTTCAATACTATGAAAACTTGAGTACTCTAAATTCCTATTACTATTCCAACTATAGGAGTTTATGTATTCAGCAAACACATATCAAATGCCATTAGAAAAAAAAAAAAAGAGTTTAAAGATCATATTGCAAAATAAAATTATCACCTTTCAAAAATTTAATCCTAACTTTTGATTTCATAAATCTTTTTTAAATGTTGCAATTCGAATTTATTACTCACTATTCAAATTAATATTTCTAGTCATGAAAATATAATATATTAAATGATACTCATCTTCCTTCAATTTTAATCAATTAATTATCAATTTAAAATTTTTGTCAAAATTAATATAAAAAACTGGACAAATATACTTAAATGAATTATTTAAGATTGAAAATTAAGAAGATATTTAAATTTAATCCATAGAAGATATTATATCGAATCTTTAAATGTTTATATATATAAAAACACAAACATTGCTAAAAAAAGTAATGTAAGATTTTCCCGCCTAAAGTTGCATTCCACTTCTGGAAAGAAATATTTATATATCAAAATTAATGTAAATTAATTTTTTATAGGTGTAAATCATGAATCATGCTTAATGTGTAAGAAATTATTGTTAAAAAAATCTATTAATTAGCTTAAATCATGAAATCTTTTTTTTTGGAAAGAAGTTATTCTTTATACAAAAATGGAAAATAAATTAATGTGATTATATAATTAGCATTACCATATAAATTAATTGGCAAAAACTTTTATGATTCAGGTGCATGGATCTTAGTGCATGGATCTAAGATCCATGCACCTGACTCGACCCGTTCACGTGCTCAAAATGCGCCTCCCACGTGCATGCACGTGCTTCCACGCACTGAAGACTTGTGCTGAAGCTCATGCAAAATTCGCTCAAATAGACCAACCTTTGTGTATAGTTAAACCAACCTTTGTGCATAGTTAGACCAACCATGTGTAGGTAGGTCTAACTATATACAAAGGTATGTCTAACATATATAAAGGTATGCTTAACTATATATAAAGGTATGTCTAACATATACAAAGGTATGTTTAAGTATACATAAAGGTATGTCTAACACAACGTAAATGTATGTCTAACATAACGTAGTGGTATGTGCCAAAATTCAAAAATCAAGCCAAAAAAAGACAAGACATGGAATCTGGGCTGAACTGGTATGTTTAACATAGCTTAAAGGTATGTCTAACATAACGTAAAGGTATGTCTAACATATACTATTGGTATGTGATTTTTTTCAAAAATTATGAGCAAAAAAAAAATAGTGCGGTATGATTATCTAAGATCCATGCACCTGATTCACAAGAGACTTACTCAACTTAATTAATATATTTCTAGCCAATATATTAGAGGATTACGCTTTTGTTTATGGTATGATTGTCTACATTAATAATATCATTAACTATAATTCAATATTTTTGGAATCATTGACAATTATAAATTAGGAAACACCATTTTTTGAGTTGCACCAAAAATTAGTCAATCAATTTCTCTCATTACTAACAAAATATATAAATTACAAGAGATTTCCTTAATATAATATTTCATATGAAATATTTATTATTATTATTATATACACTGAAATTGATTTCAATGTTAATTAATGTGTAGATGAAATGCATATACGATATGTTTAACTAATGCATATATGACTATTATATATAATGATCCCATATTTGGATCATTAATTATAAATTAGTTTTGTTAATATGAAATGTCAAAATGTTAATTATGATAGTCAATTATTATGACATATTTTGGGTATGGAATATTTATAAAATTTTAAGTTGATATAAGACTACATTTATCGGTGACCTCCACCATTGGGTCATCATATAAGACAAAAAAAATTATATTAAAAAAAAAGGAAAAATCAAAGGAAATGGATGACCGGTCGATCTTGTGGTTGGTTGGCCAACCCATGAAACAACCTAGAGCATCACTCTAATATTCATTTTTTATGCCACATGTCACTTTCTTATTGATGATGATAAATATTTCATGGATTTACTGTACATTGGTCATATTGTAGTTAATTTTTATTTAAAAAGAATTGAAACCATCAGAATTCATATATTTTTTTCTCCTCTATAAATAGAGACTAATATTGTTATATTTCAAAGTACAATTTGAATCTCTCTATTTTCTCTATTGCATTATAATTTGAATTTTTTCCTTTTTTTTTTCAAACTCCAAAAATTATTTTTTTTCAATTTCGTATTTCACGCATTTATTTGTAGTTTGATTAGTTGTTTTTTGATTTTTTTCCAAACATTGTATTTTAATTTCATTATGTGTTTTTAGCATATTTTAAGTGTATGGTAAAAAATTTCTTTTTATAAATATCGAATTTAGAATATCAAATATTTTTAATATATTTCTTAATAGATCCAATACTTTCACATCATCTACATACGAAGTTTTTGTAAGATTTTTTCAGTATAAGTTTACTCTTTTATGCTCTGAATAATATAATGTTGGCATTAAAACATATTTAAAAAGTGACCATAAAGGAAATACACAGAAGAAATGTTATTTTGTAGCCTCAGCCAATAACACATATATGCTTGTAGTCCTAATTGATATCTTTAAGTGAAATTCATTGACTCAATTGAACTGATCATAAGCTTAATGTGTATTTCCCAAAAATGACAATTTCATTTATTATAATGGGGATGAATAGTTCTGAAATTTTCTCTATTGAATGCATTTTCTTCCGTTTAATTTATTCATATCTAATTTTCTGCATTTTTTTTTCATATATAACATAATTAACTTTTCACTAGATTAATATATCCTCAAAAGGGTCACATATTTGTAGAAGGTTAGCGAGACAGGGAAATTAAATGAGAAGAGGCTGAACCACCATTCAAATTTATGCCATATGTAGGTTTAAAGACATGGTCAAAACATGTATAATACACTATATAGCGTACCATATAATATATAAACTGCCTTTTCAACAAATATAACCATCTTTCTTCCCTTGCCTTCCACATGAGATAAGTCTTTGGCAAGTTGAAATTACCTTACATTGCATTTATCCAATACGTGTTTCTTTATCTTTTTTCTTCTACCTAAACCTTTGTTCCTTCTTATATTATTGTTAACATTCTTCTTTTAATGTTCTAACTATTACTAATATTTGGATCCTTAATACTCTTCAAATGCAGGTCGTATCCTCTGGTTAAGTTTTAGAACATCGGGCCTGGAAATACTCTCCCCTGCCAATTAATACCTTCTGCTTGTGGTTTCCCTACTAACACAGGTTTCATGTTATTCTTCCACGTTGTACAATTTGCTTTCCCGTAAATGCATTTTGAAACATGAAACGACTAGTTTCTGTTTTGCTTTATGTAGATCTAGGTATTAGAATTGCTTGCTGTAGTTCTAGGAATTTCATGCTAGCCCACAATAGGAGAAAATGGTTATGTTAAAAGACTGTTTAAAATCACTGTCTATGTGCAAAGGCTAATTAAACCTTTGTGAAAATTATGCTAATTTTAGGAGATCCTCACTAGATGGTATTCGCTTTTTAATGTCGTGTTTTATCTTTGTTTGACTTATTTTGTTCATCTAAATCCAGTTTGGTGTGATGCGAGGCCATCAATATATACATTGTTGCGTCCCATATTATTATCCTTCCCATACTTTCGGATGAGTAGCCTTAAATGGAATAAATCATCGACTCATTATTTTAACATAATACGACATCTTTGATACTTGGTATTTAGGATTAACATGCATTCACGATGGACTTCTCGAAATTTAATTGACAATTAGCAAATGTATTGTTACATTTCAGCCATAACTTGCATTCGGCCATCATCATCGTTGTTAGATACACACAAACAATGTCGGATGACTCTGATTTTGAAGTTTTTACTCATGCGCTCAATGCAATGAATGCTAGATTCAAGTCATTATTGACCTTGATGACATTTGCTTACATCTTTAGGCGCCATACATTTCGGTCAAACTCTCATTGGGTCCGTAGAGCTAAAAAGTACTTCGTGTCTAGTAAAATACCCCGACAGTTGGATCACATACGTAATCTTACACTTATAAGTGATATCACCTGCATCAACCAGCTTCGTATGAGACGTGACACATTCAGCCGTTTGTGTTTTCTGTTGGAAAATCTTGGGGGTCTTCAACCTACTAGATACCTACAAATTCCTGAACAAGTGTCCATTTTCCTATCCATTCTAGCACATCATAAGAAGAATCGAGTTGTCATGCATGATTTTGATAGGAGTGGTCACACAATAAGCACACATTTCCATTCCATCCTTCGCGCTTTGATCTCCTTGCACACCTTTCTTTTGGTTGAACCTAGTCCGATTGTAGAAGATGAAGACTCTGATCGTTGGAAATGGTTTAAGGTAATTCTCTAAATTCAGAATAAGAGTACATCTATGTGTTGTCTAAGGTTAAACACTACAACCACCATAATGACTTTTAGTTTTTGGGGTTTTAGGGTTTACTAATGATTGTACATCTGCCATCATCTATAACATCTTCTGTAGGGGTGTCTTGGTACCCTAGATGGTATTTACATTCCTGTTCTCGTGCCTGCTCACGATAAACCACGGTATCGAAACCGAAAAGGTGTCGTATCTGTGAATGTTCTAGGGGTATGCGATAGGAACATGAATATTGTATACGTGCTGACGGGATGGGAGGGATCAGCTGCTGATGGTCGCGTGTTACGTGATGCCATATCTAGACCCAATGGCTTGAAAGTCCCAATCGGTAATTATTATAACTATTTCCACAACTTTTCATATAACACCGCCTAAGTAAAGTCTATTACTCAACAATGTAATCAAACATTGGGCTTTGTTCAATAGAGTTGTGTCGTAGAGTATTTATGTCATACCAACTAATGAGCTTTCGTGGGCAGACAACTACTATTTGTGTGACGGGGGTTACACAAATGGAGATGGATTTCTAGCACCTTATCGGGGTGTTAGATACCATCTCCAAGAATGGCAACATGCTCCACAAGGACCACAAACACCCCAAGAATATTATAATTTGATGCACGCTAGAGTCCGTAATGTCATCGAGCGTTCCTTTGGTTTATTGAAAGCACGTTGGGGTATTCTATGGAGTCACTCTTTCTACCGAATCAAGGTGTAAAATATGATCATCTTGGCATGCTGCCTCTTACACAATTTCATTCGCACTAATGCCACAATAGACCCCTTGGAGTGTGAGCTGTCTGACTTCTTTCTTATTCCTGATTTCGAACCCCCTCAGGACCTTGGCTACGTTGGTCAGGTTAAGTCGTCGACAGCATGGACAGCCTGAAGAAAACGTGTTTCCTTAGACATGTGGGCACATAGGCACGCTTGACCTTGGTGTTTCTAGAAAGACTGAATTTTATATGATAATGCAACCCATGTTTTTCATAGTTGACTATGTATTGTAACAATGTTCTGTGTATTTTAGTTAAGTAATTCAATTGGAGATTTTCATATCAAAGTTGATTTTCTATTTTCAACTTATGCGCTTTGTGATACGGGTGATTTGCTATGCTTTTATATCCCACATATAAAAAACACTTGTTATAGTACTCTTCAATTTACAGAATGTATTTGTTGTAGTAGCAATGAATAAACCAACTACAAACTCAAAAAGGACAAATGTCACTCAATCAAGGCGGACTTGAAGTCATTTAGAAGAGCAAAAACTAATTGATTCCTTGAGGGAGTTGGTAGTCAAGGGCTATAAGTCTGACAACGGCTTTCGGACTGGGTATCTAAATCTGTTGGAGCAGTCTATCGCACAACATTTTTCGGGTACTGACTTGAAAGCTGAACCTCATATCTCTAGCAAGATACATGCTTGGAAGAAGAATTTCAACGCACTGTCACAAATGTTTGCGAAAAGTGGCTTCGGTCTGGGGCCTCATTTCATGATTGATGTGCAAGATGATGTATGGGAAGCATATGTAAAGGTAATCAACTTCCCGATGATGTCATTAACCACTATGAAAGACTACTGATTTGCATATTACATGCATTCCAATATCATTTACAAATGAGTTCAGCTCTTGCCAATTAATCTTTTTTAGAGTGAACCCTCTGTGCGCACTATGCGTTTCAAGACCTGGCCATTTTACAATGATTGGGCAGAGATTTTCGGAAATGATCGGGCAACGGGTGAGAATGTCATTGGCTTTGTGGATGCCATGCAGGACTTCCTTAACACTGAGAATACTGAGCCTTCTTTATCTCATACAATGCCAACTCAAAACTACTTTGAGGAGTCCTCCACTGCCACCACAAAGAAGGGCAATGCTGAAAGTTCACAAACGTCATCTCGCACTGACAAGTCCAAGGCCCGGAAAATTCAAAAGGATGACCACGATCCACTCTTGGAGAAATTTGATGAGTACATAGACCGCAATGACAAGACCATGCATGAGATAAAATACGAGTTTAGTTCTCACTTACAAGAGAAAAAGGAGCAGAAGTTGGAGGCCAAACGTAAAAGGAAACAAGTATACAACATGCTAGACGGCCTTGAGTTTCCTTGCTTTGAAGCTAAGGTGCATGTTGACTTATACTTGTGCATGAATGACACTGAGTTGGACTATTTCGAGAGTGTCCCACAAGATGCAAAACAAGTGCTTGTGAGGGCAATCATCGAGAAAATGTAATCCTCTCCGTTAGATAAGGGAGTGTCCTATTTTGTAGCATGCGTTTGTTGGCAGCCTATTTTGTTAATTATGTTGGCTAATGTTATGGATCTGCATGTATGCGTGGTGTATGCTAGTATGTAGTGGGAAGATACTTGACCCACACTAAAGAATAGCCATCTCTGTACATTTGTAGCACTATGCGCATAAACGTATATATACCAACTAAGATGGGGTCAAACCATCAGCTTTGTGTAAGAACTGTTGTCAGAATCAATTTTAACAAAGTTTGTTACATCTATGTGTTGATGCACATTGTAAGACATCTACTTAAAGAAAATAATAGTTGCAAAAAGTAGATAAGTAATTCACATACAACCCATAAGTTGCATACAAAACACATGAAACAAGATAATATGCACTACACGTCTGAGCATATTCGATGCCCATAACGACTTTTAGGGAAATATAGAGGGACAACATACAGTTAAACACACGATTAACTAAGTACACATACACATGATGACAATGGGCACATTGTGAAGGCATCACCCGTCCTTGGATGCGGGCTTCCAGAATGCCCGGTAACAACTATCCCCGGACATTGGGGCTTTTCCTTTGGTCTTCGAGTTTGGAGTGATAGAGCTTATCTCGGTTGTCAAGGAGGGAGACCTAAAAGACCCATTATCATCGGAATCACTGTTCTCAACGTAGCCAACCTCTTTCTTCAACGTGTTAGAATGGGTTACCGAAACATCACTCGAAATGGTAATCACTTCAGTCAATGGAGTGTAAACCAGGATGGCTACGTTTGTTTGATCGTCGGAGATGACAATGATATCCTTCTCATGCACGGGCAACTCCATCTTCACTTCGTGTTGTCCCGGATCTCCGAAAAGCACCTTCAGATCATCCCACAGTGGTTCACCACAACTAGCATATGCCCACGCGAAGGGCATGACCTGTAGACACAATAAAAGCAAAAATACTAATTATGTTGTCATCTGTCTCAACACATGAGCTGCCACATAGTGAAAAGTCCACATGAATATATATTACCTTGACAATCTCATCCCAAACCTCGTCGCTGCATGCTATCTCATTGGTGCCCTCAAGTACCACCACGTCACCACGAAGAACTATACTTGACCATGTATCATGTCTTTGCCGTAGCAAACGCACCTGCCGCAAACAATCCTTCAAGGCAAAGTTCTTATGGTTCAACTTCGAGATCACATAGTGCGCAGTCTCGATGTCATGCTTGTTGTTCCCTCCTACCTTGAAATTTCCCATTCTCGCCTGATCGGCAAGGACCTCCGCGAACAGGCCTACAACGTTAGCATCCCACTCCAAATTATAGAAGTAGTCTTCCTACCGTAGACCATGCTCATTTATGCGAGGCATTATTTAGGAAAAAAATCTTGGCAGTTGGATATGAACTTGGTTTTTGTTTGCCGGAATTGTCTGCACTCCCCCACATACATATATAAACAAATTTTATGCAGTGATGGAGATAATGGTTGGGCCACAAGTGGTAGTTGCATTAAATGTTAATGCAAATGAATAGCAATTGCATGATTCACTTTAGATCTAATTGCTTTATTCACATTGTGTGCATTCACTGCATATGACATGAATGGTACACAACTTCAGAAGCTTCTCTTGGACATGACATTTCAATGCAAATCTTGGGAAACAATTTATTATGACTCATTAAGACCAGTTGTTATTTGCATTAATTTGTAATGGTGGGTCAAACAAAGCTTACACCATAAATGTTAATTTCATTTACACAGATGTTACAAGTCAAATAATTGACAGAGCACTATGCATAATATTGTTTGGTGTAGATGGCCATTCACATTATACACAACATATCAGAATTTCTACTTTCACTACTACTATTTGCTGTCATCTCCGGAATGCATTTTTATGCACTTATGAGCTTTATATAGTACTGCCATATCTGATTTTCTCACGTTTTTTTGTTTTGTAAATGCAGTGGGAAGATGCCTAAGATGAACAAAAAGCTGAAGACTTTTTACGGCACACTAAGCCATGACGAGGCTGTTGAGTTGGGAGACCGGATGTTTCGGATTGGTTTTAAACGAAATTTGAAAGATTCACTCATACTCACAAATGTGTGCGAGGTCTTCGCGGGTGAGATATCGGCGGAGACTGACGATGCTAAATGGACGGCCATTACAGTCAAGGAATGGGTGGCCAACAATACCCGTCTGTGGCCGAAGTTCATCTACTATGTGAGCAACACCGTGGGGGTCAAATACAATGAAGAGCGCAACCGGGTTGTGGTTTCGGGAGAGTATTGGAGCTTTCAAAAAAAGGTACATGGGCACATGTATTTGTTGCCCAACTTCCAGGCTGCTTTGTTATAGTTGCATGTGGAATACAATTTATGACTCAAAATAAATTTATCTCTAAATTAGACTTTGATAATCATTGTAGGAGAGTGAGGAGCAGAGGCTCTTTCGAGAGTTCGGGTTCTCGATGTACAAAGAATGGACGAAGATAATGCAGGTCCACCAAACAGCTGAAGTTCTGATGATTGAAACGGGGTCAGCTCCATCCACTCCCATTGTTGTGCAGGATGGTCCCTTTGATCCCGAGTGCGCGGACACCATTGATGTGTATTTCCCGAAAGTGAAAAGGCCAGATCTAATCCCATTCCACAAGCTGACGAAATTCGCATGAACTTAATTACCTAAGGAAGAAATGTTATGCAAATATTAAGTCGTCTACCTATTTTGAACGTTGTGCTTTAGGTATGTTAAGCACAACAATTTTGCTTCCGGACTTGTACATATGATCACTAATGTTCATGTCCATTGCGGTGGAGACAAATACGATGTTTACAATTCACGCATGTCTATGGACCTTTGTACTAACAACTTTGAATTGGCTATGAAATTAAATTATTATCCTAATCGTGCGTGCATTAGTGCCTATTCTTTGTATCAATTTACAAATCTATGAACATATATGTACAAGCACTCATTTCATACTATAACATGGAACTACTTTCTCACCACAACGATAGTGCCACAGTCATGATGAGCAAGTTATGCATACAAACACATATTCCATCAAAATAAGGAGTCCATATATTGCACCTAACAATATGTATACATCATGGAATTCTAGTGTTTAAATTAAAAGCATGGCAAAATGTGATGTTCATGTATATAGCGTACCCTCTTGGATCACATACTTTGTCGTTCATCGTGTAACGGTGCTACACCTTACATATCGCATTGGGATGTGGATGGTCGTACAATCTTCTTGCCCAAAGTAAAAGGACAACGATGAACGTGCACGCACATGCTATGAGAGTTATACGGGGGCTTCTCTTTTCTCCCCCGGCTTTCAAAACGGCAACTTCCGATTGCAAGTGCTCAATCTTCTCTAGACAATCATTGACCACTTCCCGAGCACGTCCATCAAGCAGTGGCTCCAACCAAATGAAGATTCCACAACTCTCATCCTATTACGTCGAAGACAATATACAAGGGTGGACAAACACATACAAATGAGATATGATGGTGAAACAAAAATACCATGACACATAAAATGTATTTTGAATCTGCAACGACATTATTAGCTCATACCCCACGGAAAGGGCAAGACATGAAACGTCGCATTGGATTCTTTCTTATCCGTGAAGTTTGGATACACATTGATATTGAATGTCGACAACGCACAACCTCATTTGGGGGTTTCCAATTCCCACTCGAACCTCCACAAGGAATTGAATTCGAGCTAAGTGGCATCATATCAACAACAAGAAGCAGGAACGATTGCAAAAAACAGCATTTAAGTTAGTACCTTCTTTCATGTCACTTTCATTAGACGAACGTCCCCGAAGGGTAGATTTCTATGAATTTTATTGTGCGAAATCGAACATGAGAAATCAAATACTTCCAACATAGTAGCACACACATTGTTTGCGTTTTTTTTTGGCTGGATTAATAATTACACACATTCTTGTACCTAGTTGACATTTTGCGATTTCCGTCCACAAACTTTCGGGCTTCTGTAATGGAATCGGAGAACAATAAGCAAGATGATGTTCACTCTGAAATTTGGGATTTCTGTGCACCTATTCCAATAATTTCCACTCTTTCTGAAAATAAAGAAGATCTGTTCTTCACAAAATCAATTCGATAGACTAATTATTTCTACTTTCAGCATATCATCACATATAATTTCATGTGGTGAAGGTGTAGATCATAGATACAATCTTCGAAATTAACTTTACCCGTTGAAAAGATGCCGTCGGGAGAAACCTTGAAAGCTTGTTGGGAACTTCTCAAAACACAGGAACTTCCACAAGCCCGAAGGACGGAAGATCGAAGAAGAAGGGAAGTGTACTGACAAATTCCTACCACTTTCAACAAGCCCGACGGATTATCAGTCTCCCATTGCAGATGAATTTTGAAGCTTTATGTTTCAAACTTCACGAATTGCAGAGGAATTTACTGAGGAAGAGTTGTGAAAATTTTACAAGAAATTTGTATTATTAGTTTAGGGGTATTTTGGTCATATTACTTTACTTATTAAACCCAACTATATACCAAACACAAATTTCTAAACAATACAATTTATAAACATTTATACCAAACACACATATCAACTAAACCCATATCAAAAACCTCCACACCAAACACCCAAATTAAACTATATGAATAGTAAAAAGCCTGAAAATTACTACAATCCAGTCCATACTTAACCTCCGTATCAAACGGGGCCTTATGGAGTATTAGAAATCTATAATTCATTTTAAATCATTATGTTATAATAATATAACATTTAGGTTTATAATAATATAATTTTTATATTATAATAATATTACCTTTAATTTATATTTTTCCAAGGTTATGATAATTGTACATGTTATATCAATATAACATAAATGCTAACTTAATAACCCATTAGAGTTTTCAGTCATATCAGTATATCACATGACAAAAGTTAAAGTATATAACTTAAATGTCACAATACCTTTAAAACCTTTATGTTGTGATAACTTAACTTTTATGTTATATTAACATAATCCTTATTTTATTCTTTGATTACGTAAAGGTTATCATATTTGTTTATAAATGTTATCAATATAACATACAAACTAAATCTATTTATGTATAATAAAAGGGTCATTTGAAAAAATAACAAGTTTGCAATTTTCCCTCCTAAAAATGTCACATCAAACATTTGGTAAATAAAATAATTGTAAAAACTAATAATTTTGTCAAGAAAATTAATCATGTTGATTAAGACTCTTTCAATATTAAATATGATCATTATTTGTATTTAGAATTATTATTATTATTATTATTAATTATTATTTGTTGTTGTTGATTATTGTTCATTGTTCAACAATAATTTAATTCTTTATTTTAATATGTTCTTTAATTAATTAATGTTAGAAGTACTCTCAAATTCAAAAAACAGAGCATGTTAAAAAATTATTCATATGGTTTCTCATGTGCCACTTATATGACCAATATTCCAACCTTGTAATGGTGCTATTACTGATTCGGTATCATGATTAACAGGCTCAGCTGCATGCTTCTTACCCTATTTCACAGTCCAATTAGTTTACCATTAAAATAAAGTTAATTAACACAAGAAATAAATTATTTTACCTTTTTAGTTCCATTAAAGTGATTTGCTAGCTGACTTTGACTGTCTGTTGGTTGGCCCACTAACATAAAGACTACCCTTAATTTTGCTATATATTAATATAAAACTCTAAACATTGTGTTATGCAATACAATTCAAAACTATGAAATTGTACATGAGTTCTTGATGTGTTACTTGTCATCTCAATAGTTAACTGACTACAACTCCATGAATCATTTGGTGTTGCATATCCATTATCTCTTCCCACACTTGATATGTGCATTTGCCCCTCCACATCTCCTATGGCCTGTTCTTTCCTCACCTTTGTAAAGTCTTGCTATTAAAAATCATATCAAAGTAAAATAAAAAACTATTTAAAAGAATTAAGATATAAAACAATCATACTTTCAACTTTTCTGGTGTCACGCCCCATTTTCAAATATGGAAATATGACTTATATAGCGGAAGCACAACTTATAAACAGGGCGTCCAGCCAAAAGAGTAGATCATCGGAAAGCAGATAGTAAACGAGATTCTGAAAATGATAAACCTCGTACTCAGAAGAGATTAACATGTACATCGAAGAAGTATGTTTAGTTCAAACGTAAAAGGATTCTTAATACAGTGTACCAAAATAGGGTTCTGGAAATGCCGACAAAGAAAATATACATAATTATACAAGCAAAAGAGTCAGACAATTCAGCTCGTCCCTCATTCATTCATAGCTTTCTGTAAAGTAAAAACATATAAGGGGTGAGTGCCAAAAATACACTCAGTGGGTTGACCTGTACTGAGAAAGGGGAAACACGTTTTATCATAATTCTATTATATACATATACATAGTACACATTGCGGACTCCCGAGTAGTCCCATGTAACCTCTGGATAGATTTCCGAAGAAAAGCCTATCGAGCCCCAAGCCGAGTCCATTGGGTTTTTACACCCTTTATGTGGGGTTTCCGTAGAATACCCGATATACTTGGCATAGGATGCGCATGCGCAGATAAGTGTTTCACATAAACATTCTCACATAACACATAGTACACGTTAATCACATTCACGTAGGTTCATATAATTCATGACAAGTATAAATAAACAAATAAATCTTTTGACCTGTATTGGTTTCTAAAGAAACCCTTCCTGTACGGGTATTATCCCGACTTTTCATCATATGAAATCAATTGCATTTGTATTCTTGGAAAACAAAACTCCTTGAAAGTACATATTTTTCTAATTAAACAATCATCAAATATAAACAATCAATATGAAATCAATTTCGTGCAACACATTGTATAATGCAACAATTTCACGTACTAAATTGCACATTTAAAAGCATATTTATTTGATAGGATTTTACCCCCACCTCGATTATCAAAAGTTCGATTACGGTTCGTCGTCCCCTTCCTTAATCCTGTCCTTCGTCTGGAAACCCTACATAGCGCAGAAGTTCGACTCAGCGTCTAATTTAACTGTATATGTTCGGAATAACTAGGAGAATAAATCCTCGAATGGAATAAGAATTCGTGATCCTAGGTTTAGAGTTTAATCGAATTTAGGATTTATATGATCGTCGTCTCGTAATAGGGTTTTCTTTGCCTAACGGTGGTTCGTCGTATTTTTCGTATCATTTTGGATGTCATTCTAGCTTTTCCTAGTATCGTAGGACATAAAGCACACAAAATATATATATGTTTGGAGTCATAAAATAATATCTAGCAATGTATAGGTTTCGTTTTAAAATTTCAGCATGTTTTGAGGTCAAATTGTCATTTCCGTAAAATCTGGGGGTTCATATGATATTTCTATAAATTTTGGGGTCAATCTGCAAATTTAGTTAAATCTCAGGGCTGAAATTGAATCCTTAATATCTGCAAGGACTAAATTGCAATAAGGCAAATGTTAAAGGATTGACTAATAAAGGTGCAAAATTAAAGGTTTGCAAAAAGGTCCCTGGAATGTATTAAATTCTCAAAATTAACCCCCTGCACCCAAGACCCCATCCCCGTCGACCTCCCTCTTTTCCCCCTACACGGCCGCCGCCGCTGCTGCCCTCCGCCGGCAGCAGTGGCCTTACTCACACCACTGCACAACGCCGCCGCACACGGCGGCACCCCCCACACCCACACACACACTGCCACCCTTCCCCCTTCACACCACAGCATGCAGCGTCGCCGGCGGCGGCGCTGCTTCTCCCACTTTCGCACGGCGGCGTCGCCCTCACACATACACAACCCGATATACGCACACAATCAACCCGATTCAAATCCTCCCCCTTTCCTCCGATTTCTACCTCTGCCGCCGTCCCTCGCCGCCGAGACCCTGCCGGCGTCCCCTCCAACCAACCCAGTACATGGCGCCGCCCGTCGCGGCGGTGCCTCCCTCATGTCGCCCCGATAACCAACAGCAAAACACAATCGACACACACACCCATCACACACAACACACTCTCAACGCGCACACTCACAGCAGCGCCGCCGGTGGCGGCGGTGCCCTCCCTACCTACTCACGGCGCCGCCGCACACGACGGCGCCAATTCCTGCAGATACGAGCGAGAAATGCGAGAGAATAAAAGAGATGCAGAGAGAGAGGAAAGAAAAGAGAGACATGGCCATATATATATATATACATATATAGATACAATCTCAAACTAATTACAGTAATACATTAAGGAAAAGTTACCCCTTTCTCACCAAGAATTTCCTACCAAGCTTGATGAATGTGTGATGATCAAAATGAAAAGAAAAGAGAATGGAACGATGAAGTTGCAAGAATAGGGAAAGAAGCAGTAATTCATTTTTTTTTTTGGACAGATGGAGGAGACAGTTACACGTGTCTGTCTCCAAAGTAGGGAGGCAGTGACAAGGATTCTGCCCAAACTTATGGGCTCGATTTGGGCTCAAAAATAAATTCTAACTTGGGCCGGGTATTTGCATATTGGGCTCACATTTAATTCAGTTAATAAGAGGAAAAGAATTGGGCTCAAGTACATGGCTCTCACTAAAAATCAATTGGGCCGAAACTATAAATACAGACTTAAAATTTGGACCAAAGGTTTGGGCTTAGTTAGTTTTGGAGTTGGGCCGAAAAAAATGAAAATGAAAATTGGGCTAAAAGAAAACATTTCTTTGGGTTAACACTAAATAGTATCCATACATAATTAATGTACATGTATATATATAATCTATGTTATAAAATTTTGGGGTGTTATATCTGGCCTCTTGGGCGCAGTACAAGTCCTCTTATTATGCCCTTGATGACAACAATTGCTGCAAACTTCTTTTCTTTTGCTTCTGCTCTTTTTCATCAGGTTGTTTTTTCCTTGATTTTTTTGGTCTCCCAATAGGCTTGCCAATATTGGGAGGACTAATTCCAGTCTCTTGCCACTCAGATTAATGGGGATAACGGTTGGCTCATACACCTCAAGGTATGTTTGAACTCTGTAGCATCTGTGTGTGTATCTCTCAGGAGTCAAACCTTGGCAATAAATGGCACTTAAAGCATATTTGCATGGTATTCCTGTCGAATCCCATTTCCTGCATCCACAAGTCCCATTCTCCAAATCCACCGCTATATTGTGTGCCATCAAAGCAAGAGATTTGATATCGTTTATCATCTGCTTTGATTGGTATACAATCACTCAATTTTGTTACATTCATATATCAAGGATTTTTTCTATTCTTGGGCACAAAAGTCCTTTCCATTTCTTGGCTCTATCTTTAACTTTTTGGCATCTTTCAATTAATTCCTCATGGTCCATTCCAACATTGAAAGCATTGGCATCTCTCTTCCTGGCAACAGTTTATTGTTAAATGACTCACAAATGTTATTCATTATCATATCACACCTGGGGTAACAATTGAAATGAGACCTACTCCAATGTTCCGGAGGCTTATCATTGAACCATTCAATTGGGTAGATGTTGTTGTCGGGATCAATACTTACTACCGTTAATAACATTCCTCCAAAAGGTCCCTTCAAAAAACAACCATAAACCCCAATCAAAGGTCTACAACCAATGAGAAAACCTTGTTTCAAAGCATACAAACAAATGTATAACCTATCAAACATATTCTCTCCAGTTGACTCATCAGTTCCTATTATGATGGTAGAACCTGGATTAGTTCTTCTAATTTCTTTTGCATAATCCCATACAAGTTTATACTGATCATCTGCATTTCCCCTTTGATCATCCAACGATAATTGTTTAGCTCTATAGGCTTGATAGGGTGTAACATTCAGTCTTAATGTATGGATTTTTATGTTTTGGATATGAATGGTGACCTATCGATTTCACCACCTATTTTGTCAGGAAGACCGTTTTTTAACACCTCTCAAATAAAAGTAGATGTTCGTGAGGGAACCCTCATGATGGAATTTAATGGGCAGGTCATTAAATTTAATATTTTTGATGCCATGAAATATCCTGATAATGAAAATTTTGTTTTTGCTTTACGTGTGAGTGACCCTCTTGTCGAGAATATTTTTGAGATGAGTTGCAGGGACAATTTGAAAGTAGTGCTGACCAAAAACTTGAGATATTTCAACAAATTTGCAAAGCTCAAAACAGGAAATTGGAGAAAACTCATTAAAAGGTTGGAGATGGCTATTTTTTATACTTCTACTCTGAAGCCAATTCCAAAACCTCCTTGGTGAGCTGATGAATTCTATTCCACACTTTTTATTTTTGCTCTAATTGCCTTGCATGTTTGAATCTTGTCCTGTCTACATCTTTTGTTGTATTTTGATGATAAGTTGCTTGAGGACAAGCAAGGTTTAATTGTAGGAGATTAGAGAATGTTGCATATCTAATAAAGTGTGGAATAGATTGCATATTTTGCATGTAGTTGCATTTAGATTCATATAGTTGCATCTACGTTGTTTTGGTTTTCTTTTAGTTAGATTCACATTTACTTGCTTTAGTACGTTTAATTTTTTGTTTGCATTTGCATATATGTATAAAAAGCAAAAAGAAAATGGAAAATGAAAATAATGAAAAAAAAAAGGAAAAAAAAAGTGTTAAGTGAGCATGCAATGATGATTGGAGTGTTATTGATTTTGTTTTGGGATTCGTTTGTGTAACGGCCCGTTTCTTTAAAGAGTAAAATCTTGCTTTGACGTTACTTACGTTAGAAATTGCTCATCATTTTTTTTGTTTAATTAAATTCAGGAATAACCATGAAATATGATTTTGGGAAAATGCAACGGAAGTAATTAAAATAGACGTTTGTATAAATACACATGTTTGAAATTTATGAATGAAACTCTTAAAGAACAAGAAGAAAGAAGAAAGAATCTAGATAGGATATTTATTGTACTGTGCTTACTGAGTTGTATAGTAGATAGTCTATCTAAATAAAATTACTGTTGTTCTTTAAAATGCTCATTCATTGTGCCCTTTCTTTTAGACTTATATGTGATTTAATGAAAACACTATGCTTTATATTGTTATATATTACATCTATTTTATGTGCTTGAAGTAATTATGCTCTTTTGATCTTCTGCAAAGGTTTTGTCATCATAAAAAATGGGAAATTGTTGGAAACATTTGAAGTATGTTTTGATGAGACAAAACCTTAAGTAACTCTAACAAGCATAACCAATCTTAGGATATGTTACTGCAACCGAGTTACTGCAGAAGATTAAAAGAACAGAGGAAATGTCAAAGGAAGAATACTGAAGAGAATGGTGAAAAAGAATCGGGTGAACTAATAAGGATACTTATGACTACAGGAAGCTACTGGAATAGACCTCGCCGAAGCAAAATGCAGCGAGACAGGAAGCTACCTGGGAAGACCATGCCGAAAGCATACTGCAAGGGCAGCATGCTACAGAAGTCTCAAGCCACCTGAAGGAGCAAGCCAGAGAAGGAAACTCCATAGTGAAGCAAGAGGAGGAAGCTGCAAAGCAGGCATGGGAAGAAAGTCAAAGTTACCGGTAGAGAGAAGAGAAAAGGAGCCAACCAGAAGAAGACACGTGGAAAGCTAAAAGTTGGAAGGTGTCAGGAGTGCAGTGCATTTATATATTAGGGAACCTACCTACCTTCAACGAGTAGATTTTCTAATCTAAGAAGAAGACTGACGAAGTGAGTGGGCAAGAGAGGAGAGAACGAGCACAACAGAATATCCAAGCTCGCAGAGAGAAGCACTAAAAGAAGAGAGAATAGCTCAACAGAGAGAAGGCTCACAAAAAGCGCAGAAAAAAAGGGGGAAGAAAATATAAGAAAAAAGAGTGTTCAGAAGAGCAGAAAAGAAGAAGAAAAACTCGAACACTCCACACCCCAAAGATACACAGTCAGTCAGTCTGGCAGCAAGCTTCAGCAGATAAACCTGCAAACGAAGGCCAAGCTTGCTGCACACAGTTGAATAAGAAGACAAACTCCTTCTAAAGGATTGTCTTGGAGTACCCAATGCGAGTAGTAGAGTCCTACTGAGTTTTCCACTTTCTAGGAGAGAAAGTGAGGACCCTCGGTGGGTAGAATTGGATCATATGTGGGTCAGTGGGGAAGTAGACAAGCAGCTGTGTAAAGACTTGCTACTTACTTGTTAAGTGTGGGTTGTAATAGATAGGTCTATGTAATTCAACTAGTTTAACAAAGGTTCCCTCTTGAGAAGAGGCAGAGAGGATGTAGAAGGATTACTCCACCTTCGAACCTCTATATATCTTTGTGTCTATGTGCGCTTATTGTTTAACCTGCATACTCTATGATAAAGCAAGCACATCTTCTATACTTGGCTCTACAATGAGAGAAAGACTTCCGCAACAACTCTGATCAGTAACCTCGCAAAAGGTTACTGATCCTAGAATAGAGCCGATGGAAAAAGAGAAAAGTTTGAAAATATAATAGGCTTATTCACCCCCCTCTAAGCCTACTACCACTTGGGACCAACAGTTTTCATTTTAAACAGCTCAAACTTCTATGTAGCTATTGAAATTTTGTTATCCTTCGTGAGCTTCATTCCTTCACAGATTTGTTCCAACTTATACCAAATTTTCTTTGTTGTTTTGCACATTTTCACCTTGCTGAAAGTTCTCATGTCCAATGTGAGGAACAATGCATTTTTGCCCATGTTGTCCAAGTTGGATCATTTCCTGTCTAGGCTTTTCTATGTAGGGCTACATCCTGGGTTACTCAGCCTCTGCAACTTCGCCCTCGTCATCGCCTTCTTGCTCAGCAGCTTTCTCTTTTCCTTCTTGAGCAGACACCGGGTTTGGCTTAGTGATTGTAGGTGGCCCTTCTGTGATTACGTACCACATCTCGTCATGCATAGTCGAAAGATGTGCCTGTATTCTAATCTTCCAATTGTCATAATCTTCGATTGTAAACATGAGGAGTTTTACATGCATAGAGTCCATGTTGGAAGAATAGGTAAAAAACACTTAAAACACATAACAGGTAGGTGGTCTTGGGTCGATCTTGGTAGGGAACCAGACGAGTTGGATTTTAACTCAACACGCTCTGATACCACTTTTTTGGTCCCAAGTGGTTACAGAGGTTAAGAGGGGGGTGAATGAACCTCGCTCGTTTTTCTATTTTTCTCTATATTGTTGCAAGCTGCTATAAGCTATCGTTGCTTGCAACAATTTGATAGTCTTATGTCCAGCTAACAGCAAACTGGTTACTGCAGCTTTTCACTTAGAGTATATGCACAACGGAATTGTTAAAACAATAGAGAGATTCAACAAATACACTAACCCTTTTAACTACAAAGCTAATGAGTTAGATCACAAATAAGCACATAATAAAGCCATAAATATGCATGCAACAAATGTAGAAAGTGAATGCTGAAAGCAGTAAATAAACACAAAGCTTTATAGAGGTTCAAAGGTGGTGTAATTCTTCTACGTTCTCTCTTCTCCTTTACAAGGAGAATATCCACTAGGAAGTTCTCTTTTAGTTTTACAGGAATCCTACTAAAACTACCTATGAATAACACAGCCTACTAAGTCTCTTACTCCTTCTCAAGGTTTCAGCAAACGGACAGGGATCCATACAGGATGTTATCCTTCTCAAGGATCAAAATACACAGCAAGGAAACTCTTCCTATCAACTGTGAACACCAAAAATAAAACAACCTAGCTATTGAAATGGTTAAGTAAAATGGTTTCTTTAACTGTGGTGAAACAAGTTCTCCAAAAGATCTTCTATGGCTGGATTGCTTGCTTCTAGGTCGAGTGGGACTGAAAATACTTGTTATCTTTGTAAGCTTAATGATCGTAGTAAGATGAATATTTGTGCGCGATTCTTGATTTTTTCAGTCCTATGTTTTTCTGTTCCTTTCTTCCCTTTTATAGATGGTGAACTTCGATGTTGATCCACCTATACTGCAGCTTCAGTTGCTGCATCTTATTGATGGGTGTTGTATCCAGAAAACTGCGCCTTGTAGGTTGTAGCCTTTCTTCATGCAACATGCAACAAAAACTTTCCCTTTCGAAATTCTTCTAAGTGTGGCTCGCTGTACGCAGACTTCTTCCGATCCTGTTGCTTACAGCTTGCAGCGCTTACTTGCAGTAGAAGACTTCATAATAGGGTTTTTGCTACTTATTGAAACACATTGGAAAATATATAAAATAAAAGCAGTAAGGTTACAATGATTTTGTCTCATCAAAATCTAAAGCTACTTCTTCTTACAGTTTGGCTTGAATTTTTTAATTTACCCTATTACATAAAACTTCAACTAATATCACATAAAGGTAAATATGTCTAAATTTTGCTAAAATTCATTTTTTTTAAGTTAGAGTATATAAAGGTTACTGTATATATATTTAAAAGTTACACTAATATAAAATAAATGTTACATATATATAACATAAATGTAACAACCTGAAATGAAAAAATAAAATTAATAAAAAAAAAGTGTGCGGATCCGGATTGACCTGGACTTAATCCAAATTGTATGCGTACCTGACACATGTGAAAATAGTCTTTTTCTTCATTTATTGATATTTTAAAGGGTCAATTTCCAAACTACCCAAATTTATAAGCCAATGAACTTTTTTACCCATTTTTTTAAGAAATAACTTTTTTACCCAATTTAGGTGGTAATATGTCCAATTTGCCCTCAACTTAACTACATATTTACATAATGTAAAAATTAAATATAAATATATTAAATACAAATACAAGTGAAGATATACTAACTAAATACAAAATACAAAATTTAAAATGAAATCCAAAGACAAAATTCCCTCCATTTTGAAAAGTTGAAAATTTATTTCCCCCCACACCAAATATCATTTACATCCACACCAAATTTCATTTCCCCACACCAATACTTTCCAGTTTGGCTTCTGAATTGCTACGAGACATTTGAGACTTCTAATATGATATATTTGATGAATCTATAAAAAAGAAAAAAAAATCCACCAAAACTTCATTGTAGCAACCACTTCAATCATACGCTCTCACACAAAAAACTCCACCATGTGCAATCCTCACCACTTCAACACTAATGGCAAATGAAAATTTTAGAATAAAGTTTGGATCTCGCTAGTAAATCTGGAGATGTATTTTGTTGCGGTTATCAGATCAAGATGGAAACCGAGTTGAGTGAAGGAGAACGAAAAAGGTTGAATGTTATGGAGTCACTTTGAATTTGATTATTTGAAGGTTGAGTGAACCTCCTGAATTTTCTGGTGTGAATAATTGTATGTTCTGCGCATTTACGATACGTTCACGATATGGATATTACAGCGTGTTCACAATATGTGTGTATCGTGATCATGATATGAGTAGTTGTGTTCACGATATGAGTAATCGTGTTCACATTTAAACTCGACTCGAGTTGGACTCACTGGAATAATTCATTAAGGTGACAACTCGTGTGTATTGTGATCACAATATACTTATATCGTGATCACGATATGAGTAATCGTGTTCACATTTAAACTCGACTCGAGTAATATTACTCGAGTCGAGTTGGACTTGCTGGAATAATTCATTAAGGCAGCAACTCATGTGTGTATCGTGATCACGATACACACATATCGTGATCACGATACACACATATCATGAACACGACCACTCATATCGTGAACACGATGACTTCATACCGTGAACACGACTACTCATATCGTGAACATGCTGTGACATCCATATCTGAAGTTTTCATCTGAAAAAATGAAGTTTTCATCTCTAACACATTGAATAAGTTTTGAAAATCATTTTAATCATTACATGTGAGTCTCATTATCCACTAATTGTTTTTCTATTCTATTTATTTATTATCAATTCAAATTAATTATTTATTGATTGCATTTTTTAATAGTGTCAAAATCATCATATTAGACTAATTAATTATGACATTAATAATTTTCAATTAACATTAAAATATAATTAATAATAAATAATAATAAATTAATATTTAGTTCAAATCTTTGTTTTATGGATTAATTACATTAAAAAAAGACATATATATTGCTAGCAATTAATTGAAAATAACAATCGTGAACACGTATTAAATTTTCATATCATGAACAAGTATTATCAGTTCATATCACGAATATGTATTTCATTTTAAATCGTGAACATTCATTCTCAGAAATGAGAATTACCCAACATCAATGGCGAAAAAACTAAAACGTAAAACAAAAGAGTTCACTCTCTATTAAATGGGAGCCGTATCGTGAAGAATCATTCTCAAAAGTTAGAACTACCCAGAATCAACATACATGGATAATGCTGAAACCTAAAACAAAAGAGTTTGTACTATTAAATATGGTGTATATCAACTTAACTTCACGCAGAAATTTAAACAATAAAATTCATGAGAAGTTTACAATGAAACATCACTAAATACTCAGAACATAGAAATAGAAATGGAACTTACCATTTGCAATGAAACTTCAGTTGCTTTTGACGTGCTTCAAGGTTTTAATGGAGATGAGGATCATGAAAAAATGAGAAAATTGGTCAAACTTTGCAACGATTCTTCGAAGGAGATGAGAACATGAATATGTGATTGCAAAAAGTGGGTTATGGTGTTTTTGGAGTTCCAAATTACTTTTAGAACTTTCATTACATTATTTATTTGAATACAATGTATTAAATTGTGTATTTGAATTAAATTACAATGTATTGCAATGAACAACAATACAAACTTAAGTTGAGGGTATTAAGGACATTTCACTACAAAAATTGGGTAAAAAAATTATTTCTAAAAAAAATGGGTATAAAAGTTTCTTGACCCATGAATTTGGGTAAATGGTGGTATTTCCACTATTTTAAATGTTAAGACTATCGGAAAGTAGTATTTTCTTCATATATTAATTGATACTTTAAATATTCTATTTGAAAATAGATATTTTCTTCATTTAATAATGCTTTAAATGTGAAGACTATTTGATAATAGTTTCTTTCATCATTTACTGATACTTTAAATGTTCACACCCTACCTACTCCGCCTTTAACTAAAGAAAAATATTGGGAGTTGACATGCATATTAGAATATCAATCCTCTTATTACGTAAATAATAGTAATATTTTACGTAAATTATGGGTGCTGCATTCAGATGTGGAAATAAAAAGTTGGATTGTGTTCTCTAAGAAATGTCCGAGACATTAGTAAAATATTTTGTTATAATAAAACTTTAATTGACATGAATACATTTTGCTTAAATTGATTTTTTTGAAGTATCAAATTTTAGTGATTTTTTATTCCACTAAATAAGATTTGATGTCTCCATAAATTTTTATATTTTCTCACCAATGTCGAAATCTGAAGAATAAAACTAAAAATTTATGTATAAATGTAGTGACCTTTATATATAAATCTGCTGAAAATTTTCATTTTTTCTGAAGTTATAGATCATAAAGGTTATGATATTTGTATATAAAGGTCACAACAATACAACATAAAAGTCTCAACCTGAAGCGAAAAAACCTGAATTTTTTTATTTTTTCCTAAGTTACTGAACATAAAGGTCATAACTTTTATATATAAATGTCACATTTATATAGCATAAATGTCACATCCTTACAACATAAATGTAACAGTTTGAAGAAGAAAAAAAGAAAAAAAAACCAGATTTGCGGATCCAAGTCAAATCGCTCCAATTGCACCAATCTTAATTCGTGCACCTAGTACTGCACAAGAGAATTTGTCATTTGCAAAATATTTAGGTTAATTAGGGTTGTATTCTTTTTATTATAAACTTATGTATATATGGTAAATAAAATTTAATAGAAATACGGTAAATGAAATTTAATAAGTTGTTAATTATCATTTATAAATAATTTTAGAAAATCATTCTTAATTTGGAAACTATTACATAACAAACCAAATATGTTAAGTTTATATCTAAAATTTAGTTTATTAATGTAAGAATGAATTGTATACCATATATACATAATCAAATAATTTGGATATGGATAATATATTAAATCAACCAAAAAAATAAACATTAAATATTATGATATTACTAATATTAGGAAGTAAAAATGGGCAGGAAAAGCATTTGGAGTTTCTATTTTCAGGTGGTAATTGTTACTCCCTCCGTCCCTGCTATCTTTGCCTACTTTCCGTTTTTTGTTGTTCCAGCTAACTTTGCCAGCCCAAAAATGGCAACAAAAAAATTACGACCTTACTCCTCAATTTCTTTCATTTTACTTACTTTACACTCAAAAAACACACATTAATTACAAAACTGCCACTCAAAAACATTAAAATAACACATCACATCAAAGTCAACAGTTTTTTCTTAGGATTCGTGCCGGTCAAGGGTGGCAAAGATAAGGGGGACGGAGATAGTATTATATATATATATATATGGATATATTACTACAAGAAAAATGAGTATTTGCGACAACAAAATGTTAAAAAACCTTAATAATTGTCGCAAGTACAATTTGCGACACATGTTGTCACTAAATTATTATCACAAAAGTCTTCTCGTAAATAGTTCCTTGTCTAAAAAAATGTTATCGTAAATACTCATTTTTCTTGTAGTGTATATAGATATAGATTATTATTGTTATTGTTAATAATGTTGTTGTTATTGTAGTGTGCACCCAATGGTGTGTATATATATATATATATGTGTGTGTGTGTGTGTAAACATAGGGTACTCCCAATATTTCTTTTTTTTTTTTCTAATCATTTATTCTCTATTTATAGTTTCGTTTATATGAAACTCAAGACACTATGAATATACAGTTTAAACAAAAATTGATATATCAAAGTTGATACGTACATACGTACAATAAAAAGTGACTTATGAAAATAAATGAAAATTGAAAAACTCAAATATTTATCTTCCGCCTAATATAAATTGCAATTATTAGTTTAAGTCAAACACTCAAACTAGCTTTAGTACACTTCAAGAATTGAGACATTCTGCGCAACTACTGTATTTTAGGGTACTAAAATTAACAAGAACTATTTTATATTCAAAATAGTATATTCATATTAATTATTAAGTGTCCCAAAATATATTGAAATGATAAAATAACTTCTTTTATTTATTTGAAAAGTTGGGGAACCCCTACTACCCACATCCCTTGCACGTTGACGACCGAAGCTAGGAAAAGGACAAAAAAAAAAAAAAGAATAAAAAAAAGAAATTAATTTACAAGTTGCAACATGAGTGGATTTCGGTTGATTTCTCAACTCTTTCTTAATTTGGGGTTACCCAATCTAATAATGACACTTGTCATTTTGTAATTGGTTCGACTTGATTTTATATAGATAAAATGTATATTGTAAATATTATGGATAATATGTATTTAAAATATAGAAATATATATATATATATATCAAAATTCGTATTTTTTAATTGTCTATAAATAGACACCAATATTGACATATTTTAGAACACATCTTAAATTCTCTATTTTCTCTTCTATTTTTTATCATTCATCTCTCAATTTCTATGATGGATCCAAACCATCCTAATTATATTCCAAACTGCCAAGATTATCCAAATTCTCAAAATTATTCAAGCTTTCAATTAATTCTTAACCCGCAATATATTTTCCTCTCTCAGAAGATTATCCAAGCTATTATCAAAACTCTCAGTTTTCTTCGAATCTAATCAAGATTCTACCTCTGGATGTCCAACCATCACAAAATATCTCCCAAAATTTGTTCCAATTTTTTTTTTCATGCATCTACTTGTATTTTGATATATTTCTTTTCAATTTCTTATTTCAACTCTTGTAATTGTAATTTCGTTATTGTATCTTATTCTAAATTGGTTTTAAATTATTTTCCTTAATATATTTATAGATTTAGAATATTAAATTATTTATTGTATTTTTGTACATTTTAAATATAATGAATATTAATTAAAAAAAATATGTAATTAATATAAAATAAAATAATAATTATTATTTTAGGTTATGTTGGGTTGGGTTGGGTTGTGGATATGGATATAAAAAAAATAAAGTTAGGTTGAATTGTAGATTGAATAGGTGGATAAGAGAGAAATTAATATTTTATTTTAAGTTGGGTTGATGGAGGTTATGAGTGTGGGTAGTCTCATTATTAGCATAATAGCGTTAGTTATGTACCTGCTACTAACTATCCACATTGATTGTCCACGTGATTAATTAAACGATAGAGTAGATACCAAAAATAACACATTTCTTAAATTGTGATCCAAAAATATTACTACCTCCGTCTCCATTAACTTTGCCTAGGTTGACCGGCACGAATTCTAAGAAAAAACTGTTGACTTTGATGTGATGTGTTATTTTAATGTTTTTGAGTGGCAATTTTGTAATTAAAGTGTGTTTTTTGAGTGCAAAAGTTGTAAAATGAAAGAAATGGAGGGGTAAGGTAGTAAATTTTTCTTTGCCATTTTTGGGCTGACAAAGTTAGCTGGGACAACAAAAAATGGAAAATAAGCAAAGTTAGCAGGGACAGAGGGAGTATCTACTATCTCTAAAGGATAAATATAACACATTTGTTATAAGAGTTCCCACCCCAAAATACCACATTACATATAATAAATGAAAATTTTACCACACAATATAAAATAATATACCAAAATACCACAACTTATAATTTAATATCTTCAAATACCACATTTTTATGACACATCTGACAACAAATATGACACACATGTGTGAATGGAATCATTTGAGCAATTATTACATAATAATGGTCCGCCAACCCCACTAAATAGGGTTATTCGAACAATAATTATATGAATTTTCGAATAACCAAAAAAAATAGTATTGTTCGAAGAACTTAGAAGAAATAGGGTTATTCGAAAATTACTGGTTATTCGAAAATTACATCTAATTTTCGAATAACCCTAAAAAATAAGGTTATTCGAAAAATAGGTGTAATTTTTCGGGGAATAAAAACCAATAAATGCACTAACTAAGTTCATATAACCTCATTCGAACAATAATTATATGAATTTTCGAATAACCAAAAGAATAGTATTGTTCGAAGAACTTAGAAGAAATAGGGTTATTTGAAAATTATTGGTTATTAGAAAATAGGGTTAATTACAAAAAAAAGCACGAACTTAGGGTTCGATTTCATTTACAACACGAACTTTAAACGTTAACACCATAAACGCTCAATTTATAATTTATATCAATTCGACACATAATTGGGCTTATCGGGCTTAAATTGCTGATGTAGAGCCCGATATCATTCACATCATCCCTGTCACCAGTCCATGTGTAATTTAGATTAAAAAAAACTCACAATAAATTAAAAGCACATTGCTTATCTTCAACATACTACTTTCTTCAGGAACCTTAATTAAGATTTGGGGGAAAAAAACACCCAAAATTTTGCTAAAAAAAGATGTCTTCTTCTAACTTTTCAAGTTCATATCGTTCGGTCAGTAATAAAATTATCGGCCCTATCTCGGTTGGGCAACGGTGTTTCTGTTGCAGCCATGGCGTGGTCGGATTCTTCTTCTATCTGCCCCCTTCCATGGATCTGAGCCCAAAGCCAAAGGCAAAATGGTAAACACTGCCACTCTTGGAAGAAATTCCCTTGGAAGAAATTCAGGAAAAGGAAAGGAGTATATGCTAGTTCAAATTAGCAAGAACTGGGAATAGGATCTATCTCAGTAGGGCTATTAACACCCCATCAATGCTCAACACCCCCACTTACACCTCTCTCTCTAGTCTCTCTCTCTCTACACATACAAACATATACATGAAGTGAAGGGCTGTGATGATGATGACGCGTGATTCTTCTGAGCTGGTGATATGGCAATAGGAAAGAGAGACTCGTATCTTGGCGGGGTGACATGGATGGCGTCTGGTATAGATGCAACCGTGATTCAGCAGCCATGGCGGGATCCAAATCCCTTTGCCTCACCCATTGATCTGAGTCTATCTTTCACTCCCTCTCTTCTTTATTTTTGGAAAAAAATGTTTTTTTTTTTTGGTGATGATTTGGAAATAAAATTACACATGAAGTGGTGATGGGGATGGTTAAATGATATCGGGCTCCACATCAGCGATTTAAGCCCGATAAGCCCAATTATGTGTCAAATTGATATAAATTTTAAATTGAGCGTTTATGATGTTAACGTTTAAAGATCGTGTTGTAAATGAAATTGAACCATAAGTTCGTGCTTTTTTTTGTAATTAACCCTAGAAAATATCAAATAATTTTCAAATAACCCTATTTCTTCTAAGTTCTTCGAACAATACTATTCTTTTGGTTATTCGAAAATTCATATAATTCTTTTGGTTATTTGAAAATTATTGGTTATTAGAAAATATCAAATAATTTTCGAATAACCCTAAAAAATAGGGTTATTCGAAAAATATCATTATTGTTCGAATAATCCCATTTTTTAGGGTTATTAAAAAAAATAGGTGTAATTTTTCGGGGAATAAATACCAATAAATGCACTAACTAAGTTCGAATAACCCATTCGAATAACCCCACTCAGGGAATAGTCCCCATTCGCTTAGTAACCTCAATTGTATATAACTCAAAAAATAGTTATTGCATATAACCCCATTCGCTTCCCCAAAAAGTATACAATAAGAGTATATAATATTCGAATATAATTTTCCCCGAAAACTTGTTCATTTTTTGAAAATTATATCATATTTTTGAATAACCCTAAAACAATAAAAGTATTATTCGAATAACCCTATGTTTTAGGGTTATTTGAAAATTATATCATATTCATTGAATTCAAGTCCAATCATTGTCTAATGATTGAAAGTTTGAATTGGTCAAAATGTGGTATTTTGGTGTATTAAGTTATAGTACATGCCATTTTTATACAATAAGTTATAGTACATGGTAAAATTTTCATTTCTTATATTAAATATGGTATTTAGGTACATTTTCTCTTGTTATAATTTGGCCAAAAAATATCCACTTTGAAGTCAAAGTGTGTCAAAGCGTGTCATGATTTGACACACCCTACCCCACATGTTTCCTATGCCCCAACTTTTAGTGTATAGGTTATATGTGTGTAAATCTAATTCACTAGTGGATGATGCCACGTGTAAAAGAGACACGAAAAGTGGGTAAATATAACACACTCCAAATTGGGATAAGATAACACGAAAAGTTTTCGTTTAACCTTTATTTCAAGAGTTTTCGTGTAACCTTGTTTTTAAGAGTTTTCGTGTAACCTTAATTTCAAGATTTTTCGTCTATCCTTGATTTCAAGAGTTTTCGTGTAACGCCTAAAATATAGGGTTACACGAAAACTCTCAATGTAGTTTTCTTGTAAACCTATTTTTAGGTGTTACACAAAAACTCTCAGTGTAGTTTTCGTGTAACCCTATTTTTAGGTGTTACACGAAAATTATTGTATATATATTTTTTGTCCCAGTGAAACTTTAGCTTATTTTGCTCATTGTGATCCTGGGTTCGAATTTTATATGAAGTTTGTAAATTGTCTTTTTTAACTTCTGAGTTAGAATTAGTCATATATTTATAAAAGTTGCTCAATTTTTAGAATTAAAAAATAATTTCCAAATTTAATTACATGTTTTTATTTGTTTTTGTATTTTGTGGAGAGTTCCAAAAGTAAATATAGAAAATTAAACTAAAATAATAATCTTCAGAACCAAACACAATCAAAGTTTGATTGGATAATTAGTTAGGATATCTAGTTCTACTCATCATCTGGATAAAAAAATCCAAATAGACACGGATTTGAATCGAATTGCACAAAATTATTACTGTTATTATGAGTAATTAGGATATCTCTACTCATCAAATCAAGAAAAGACACCAATATTGAGGGATTGTATAATGACCACACACGTGGTAATTATGACCTCTATAATTTTCCCTTTCACTCAATCAAAATTTCTATCTTAACTGATCATATTCTATATATATGTGTGTTAACCCAAATTAGAATACAATTTATACCGAAAAGAAATAAAGAGCAAAATGGCAGATGTTCCGTGCAAGAAAAGGCTACAAGGCAAGGTTGCTATTATAACAGGCGGCGCAAGTGGCATAGGCGAGGCCACCGCCCACCACTTCGCCGCACACGGCGCACGCGCGGTGGTGATCGCCGATATCCAAGACGGAAAAGGCCGGTCCGTGGCGGAATCAATCGGCTCTCACCGCTGCAGCTACGTCCACTGCGACGTCACTGAGGAGGAGGAAGTCAAGTCTCTGGTGGACTGGACGGCCAAAACCTATGGCGGACTCGACATAATGTTCAGCAACGCCGGAACCGTAAACAGCTCCGAGCAAGCCATTCTCGAGCTCGACTTTTCGCAGTATGATCACCTCATGCGGGTTAATGCTCGGAGCATGGTGGTGTGTGTGAAGCAGGCGGCGCGTAAAATGATTGAGCTGGGAACCAGAGGAGCTATTGTTTGCACCGCCAGTGTGGCGGCGGTGAAAGGCTCAATGGGCATGACAGACTACGTCATGTCGAAGCATGCGGTGTTGGGGCTGGTGCGATCGGCGAGCCTTCAGCTGGGACTGCATGGGATAAGGGTTAACTGCGTCTCGCCGGCGGCGGTGTTGACGCCGCTTGTACGGGGAATGGGATTTGCAACCGCCGATGATGTCGAGAGTATTTGTGGGCCCTTTACGAGCTTGAAAGGGGTGGCGCTGACGGCGGAGCATATGGCGCAGGCGGTGGCGTTTTTGGCTTCAGATGATTCGGCTTTTGTTACCGGCCATAATTTGATGGTGGATGGTGGCATCCTTTGTCTACCTTTCTCCTTCCGCAAATCAGAATAAAACAAGAGGGAAAATCTTATTTTCCATCTTGCCCGAAGCTTTAGTTTAGTAAAAATGCATTTTTTCGATTTTGTCCTTAAATTAAAAAAATCGGTTCAATATTTTTGGTCCAACTTTTTCAATTTTGTTCATGTAGTTGAAAAATGCGTCCAATTTTGATTCTTTTTACGCCGGATATTTGATTTCCCGCTGGCTACAGATTGGGGGCGAGTGTTGTGTACTCATCAAAATGTGGCCGGAAATCGAAAATTCGACAAAAAGGGACCAAAATTTGATGAAATTGTCTTTATAGGACCAAAATTGAAAAATGCATTATTACAGTACTAATAACAGACAGTGGCTTTGGTAAAAGGATGAAAAATAAGCTTTTTTCACAATTATATATATATATATATATATATATAGTTAAACTTTATGCATTTTAATGTTGATCCGAATTTATTCAAGTATCAATTTCTACGTAAATGAATGTTGGAAGTGAAAATCCATATTTTCAAATTCCAATATTCTTACAAACAAAATTGAAATTTCGAATAAAATTGAGATCCACACTTTAAATGATGTTAAAAACATGAACAATAAATGTGAATTTCTATGTTTCGTGCTAGGAATCATATATACAATAAATGTGAATTCAGCTTGTTGTAAGGCCGGGTATGTCTTTCGTTACTATTATATCAATGTATCAATCTTCATGTTCTATTGATCAAATGTTAATGAACAAGTGAATGAGTTAACATATTAATTACATGGGAAATAGAAAAATTTGTTTTTGGTCCTATCTTATGGATGTCATCCGATTTTAGTCCTATTAAATTTCAATTATCAATTTTGGTCTAGCTATCGAAAAATCTTTCCAGTTTAAATCCCTTTTCATCAGATTTTTCGATTTCCCAATCAATTTCAAGTGAGTGTTCCACACTCGCCCCAATATCAACAATGCAACCGAGTGCTAATGTGGCCAATATTTACATCATAATATTTTATTTCTTGCATTCTCATACATGACATTTAAAACTTTACAATTTGATCGAGTCTTTTTGTATCTATGCATTTTTATGCATAAATTTTGAAACTTTGCAATTTATAAGTAAATATCCTTACGTTATATTCTGTAAAATGAGGTAATCCATTTGTCATGTAACAAATTATACATATGTAATATTTATGTATATATACAGTTATGTTCGTGTAACATTTTATTCATGTTTGCGTAACAATTATGTTATATTCGAATAATCTTTATATTCTGGGAGAACATTTAGGACCCGTTTGGTAGCTATGTTTGGGCTGGTTTAGGTTTAGTAACCAGCCCAATATGTTGTTTGGTGCAGGGGTTTAGGGCCCGGGTTATTGAAAATGGATTATTACACTGTTAGGGCCGGGCTTGTAAACCCAGCCCTTTTGGTGGGTTAACTGTATCCGAACAGTAAAATTATATGAAATACCGAGACAGCCCCAACTGGATATTTTCTTTCCCATTTTGCCCTTGTAGCTGAAGAAAAGTACATATCTGCCATGAAAGAAATGCCAAAAAGCCCTTCTTCCCCAAATCGACTTTTGATATCCTCCACCAAGCTTCATCACCTCTCCGACCAGGTAAATGCTCCCCGACAGCAAATGACAATGAAGGTGAAGTGTAGTTAAGCTTGATTCCGGAGTAGAGTCGCACAATCCATCTTCATTTTGCAGCAGGTATTCCTGTTGAAATCAAATTTCGAATTTTTTGCAAGCCCTGGATTTTGCGTCGGCTTTCATCGCACTGGAGGCTTGTAGTGTAAACTAATCAATGCTTGATTATTATCCGGTTTATCCTTGTATTACACTTTCATACATTGCATGATTCATTTCGAGATGATCTAAATACATTGTTCATGTGTGGTTTGTGGTCATCCGGCAGAAGAATTGATCGCTAATGAATCGGGCAAATTCATTTCTTCTTGATAATAATTTGTTCATTTGCTTTTTCTGACGAAAGACCTCCCCTTTTTTCCCAGATTTACTAGTCACCCAACAATCTTTAAAATTTAGTTTCATAATCTGTTTTATAACCCTTTGTATTCTTCTTGTTGAGAATAAAAAACCAATGGTTAACAATCCTCCATCTTGAAGCTAAGGAGAGTACTCTTTTAAGAAAGAGAGGAGATCATTATTCTTGATTCCTGATTTGATGCTCTGTATTCTCTATCTCTTTCTTCGGCTTTTGAATTCGGTGTTATATAAACTGTATTTTCTTCTTTCTTCTGTAGGTGAACCATTTTCTTCTTGGTGGCCATGTATAATATTTTTGTTCATTCTATGTTAGGAAGAAGTTAATGCATGTGATGAGTCACAGCTGTACCAATTTGTTAACAATGTTTAAGAATTATGTTGTTACATACAGTTTATATTTGTTAATGCCTTAAATTTTTTTTGTATACATCAATGAAGTAAGTTTGTTTTTCTTCAATTTGAAGCACTTTATGCTTCAGATTCAAAAATTGGAGTGACTACTATACTTCAAATGTGTGGTGGTGTCCTAGATTAGCAAAGATTTTAGATTTTACGTCTGAGTTTGGTTGTGGGAAATGCAGTTTGAAAATACAATCCATATGACTGAATTGTCTATATTCTCATGAATTTTAAGGTATTATAGTTGTGTAGTAACACACAAACATATGAATATGTTTGATTCCAAGAAAATAGATCCAATACTTTCACATCATCTACATACGAAGTTTTTGTAAGATTTTTTCAGTATAAGTTTACTCTTTTATGCTCTGAATAATATAATGTTGGCATTAAAACATATTTAAAAAGTGACCATAAAGGAAATACACAGAAGAAATGTTATTTTGTAGCCTCAGCCAATAACACATATATGCTTGTAGTCCTAATTGATATCTTTAAGTGAAATTCATTGACTCAATTGAACTGATCATAAGCGTAATGTGTATTTCCCAAAAATGACAATTTCATTTATTATAATGGGGATGAATAGTTCTGAAATTTTCTCCATTGAATGCATTTTCTTCCGTTTAATTTATTCATATCTAATTTTCTGCATTTTTTTTTCATATATAACATAATTAACTTTTCACTAGATTAATATATCCTCAAAAGGGTCACATATTTGTAGAAGGTTAGCGAGACAGGGAAATTAAATGAGAAGAGGCTGAACCACCATTCAAATTTATGCCATATGTAGGTTTAAAGACATGGTCAAAACATGTATAATACACTATATAGCGTACCATATAATATATAAACTGCCTTTTCAACAAATATAACCATCTTTCTTCCCTTGCCTTCCACATGAGATAAGTCTTTGGCAAGTTGAAATTACCTTACATTGCATTTATCCAATACGTGTTTCTTTATCTTTTTTCTTCTACCTAAACCTTTGTTCCTTCTTATATTATTGTTAACATTCTTCTTTTAATGTTCTAACTATTACTAATATTTGGATCCTTAATACTCTTCAAATGCAGGTCGTATCCTCTGGTTAAGTTTTAGAACATCGGGCCTGGAAATACTCTCCCCTGCCAATTAATACCTTCTGCTTGTGGTTTCCCTACTAACACAGGTTTCATGTTATTCTTCCACGTTGTACAATTTGCTTTCCCGTAAATGCATTTTGAAACATGAAACGACTAGTTTCTGTTTTGCTTTATGTAGATCTAGGTATTGGGATTGCTTGCTGTAGTTCTAGGAATTTCATGCAAGCCCACAATAGGAGAAAATGGTTATGTTAAAAGACTGTTTAAAATCACTGTCTATGTGCAAAGGCTAATTAAACCTTTGTGAAAATTATGCTAATTTTAGGAGATCCTCACTAGATGGTATTCGCTTTTTAATGTCGTGTTTTATCTTTGTTTGACTTATTTTGTTCATCTAAATCCAGTTTGGTGTGATGCGAGGCCATCAATATATACATTGTTGCGTCCCATATTATTATCCTTCCCATACTTTCGGATGAGTAGCCTTAAATGGAATAAATCATCGACTCATTATTTTAACATAATACGACATCTTTGATACTTGGTATTTAGGATTAGCATGCATTCACGATGGACTTCTCGAAATTTAATTGACAATTAGCAAATGTATTGTTACATTTCAGCCATAACTTGCATTCGGCCATCATCATCGTTGTTAGATACACACAAACAATGTCGGATGACTCTGATTTTGAAGTTTTTACTCATGCGCTCAATGCAATGAATGCTAGATTCAAGTCATTATTGACCTTGATGACATTTGCTTACATCTTTAGGCGCCATACATTTCGGTCAAACTCTCATTGGGTCCGTAGAGCTAAAAAGTACTTCGTGTCTAGTAAAATACCCCGACAGTTGGATCACATACGTAATCTTACACTTATAAGTGATATCACCTGCATCAACCAGCTTCGTATGAGTCGTGACACATTCAGCCGTTTGTGTTTTCTGTTGGAAAATCTTGGGGGTCTTCAACCTACTAGATACCTACAAATTCCCGAACAAGTGTCCATTTTCCTATCCATTCTAGCACATCATAAGAAGAATCGAGTTGTCATGCATGATTTTGATAGGAGTGGTCACACAATAAGCACACATTTCCATTCCATCCTTCGCGCTTTGATCTCCTTGCACACCTTTCTTTTGGTTGAACCTAGTCCGATTGTAGAAGATGAAGACTCTGATCGTTGGAAATGGTTTAAGGTAATTCTCTAAATTCAGAATAAGAGTACATCTATGTGTTGTCTAAGGTTAAACACTGCAACCACCATAATGACTTTTAGTTTTTGGGGTTTTAGGGTTTACTAATGATTGTACATCTGCCATCATCTATAACATCTTCTGTAGGGGTGTCTTAGTACCCTAGATGGTATTTACATTCCTGTTCTCGTGCCTGCTCACGATAAACCACGGTATCGAAACCGAAAAGGTGTCGTATCTGTGAATGTCCTAGGGGTATGCGATAGGAACATGAATATTGTATACGTGCTGACGGGATGGGAGGGATCAGCTGCTGATGGTCGCGTGTTACGTGATGCCATATCTAGACCCAATGGCTTGAAAGTCCCAATCGGTAATTATTATAACTATTTCCACAACTTTTCATATAACACCGCCTAAGTAAAGTCTATTACTCAACAATGTAATCAAACATTGGGCTTTGTTCAATAGAGTTGTGTCGTAGAGTGTTTATGTCATACCAACTAATGAGCTTTCGTGGGCAGACAACTACTATTTGTGTGACGGGGGTTACACAAATGGAGATGGATTTCTAGCACCTTATCGGGGTGTTAGATACCATCTCCAAGAATGGCAACATGCTCCACAAGGACCACAAACACCCCAAGAATATTATAATTTGATGCACGCTAGAGTCCGTAATGTCATCGAGCATTCCTTTGGTTTATTGAAAGCACGTTGGGGTATTCTATGGAGTCACTCTTTCTACCGAATCAAGGTGTAAAATATGATCATCTTGGCATGCTGCCTCTTACACAATTTCATTCGCACTAATGCCACAATAGACCCCTTGGAGTGTGAGCTGTCTGACTTCTTTCTTATTCCTGATTTCGAACCCCCTCAGGACCTTGGCTACGTTGGTCAGGTTAAGTCGTCGACAGCATGGACAGCCTGAAGAAAACGTGTTTCCTTAGACATGTGGGCACATAGGCACGCTTGACCTTGGTGTTTCTAGAAAGACTGAATTTTATATGATAATGCAGCCCATGTTTTTCATAGTTGACTATGTATTGTAACAATGTTCTGTGTATTTTAGTTAAGTAATTCAATTGGAGATTTTCATATCAAAGTTGATTTTCTATTTTCAACTTATGCGCTTTGTGATACGGGTGATTTGCTATGCTTTTATATCCCACATATAAAAAACACTTGTTATAGTACTCTTCAATTTACAGAATGTATTTGTTGTAGTAGCAATGAATAAACCAACTACAAACTCAAAAAGGACAAATGTCACTCAATCAAGGCAGACTTGAAGTCATTTAGAAGAGCAAAAACTAATTGATTCCTTGAGGGAGTTGGTAGTCAAGGGCTATAAGTCTGACAACGGCTTTCGGACTGGGTATCTAAATCTGTTGGAGCAGTCTATCGCACAACATTTTTCGGGTACTGACTTGAAAGCTGAACCTCATATCTCTAGCAAGATACATGCTTGGAAGAAGAATTTCAACGCACTGTCACAAATGTTTGCGAAAAGTGGCTTCGGTCTGGGGCCTCATTTCATGATTGATGTGCAAGATGATGTATGGGAAGCATATGTAAAGGTAATCAACTTCCCGATGATGTCATTAACCACTATGAAAGACTACTGATTTGCATATTACATGCATTCCAATATCATTTACAAATGAGTTCAGCTCTTGCCAATTAATCTTTTTTAGAGTGAACCCTCTGTGCGCACTATGCGTTTCAAGACCTGGCCATTTTACAATGATTGGGCAGAGATTTTCGGAAATGATCGGGCAACGGGTGAGAATGTCATTGGCTTTGTGGATGCCATGCAGGACTTCCTTAACACTGAGAATACTGAGCCTTCTTTATCTCATACAATGCCAACTCAAAACTACTTTGAGGAGTCCTCCACTGCCACCACAAAGAAGGGCAATGCTGAAAGTTCACAAACGTCATCTCGCACTGACAAGTCCAAGGCCCGGAAAATTCAAAAGGATGACCACGATCCACTCTTGGAGAAATTTGATGAGTACATAGACCGCAATGACAAGACCATGCATGAGATAAAATACGAGTTTAGTTCTCACTTACAAGAGAAAAAGGAGCAGAAGTTGGAGGCCAAACGTAAAAGGAAACAAGTATACAACATGCTAGACGGCCTTGAGTTTCCTTGCTTTGAAGCTAAGGTGCATGTTGACTTATACTTGTGCTTGAATGACACTGAGCTGGACTATTTCGAGAGTGTCCCACAAGATGCAAAACAAGTGCTTGTGAGGGCAATCATCGAGAAAATGTAATCCTCTCCGTTAGATAAGGGAGTGTCCTATTTTGTAGCATGCGTTTGTTGGCAGCCTATTTTGTTAATTATGTTGGCTAATGTTATGGATCTGCAAGTATGCGTGGTGTATGCTAGTATGTAGTGGGAAGATACTTGACCCACACTAAAGAATAGCCATCTCTGTACATTTGTAGCACTATGCGCATAAACGTATATATACCAACTAAGATGGGGTCAAACCATCAGCTTTGTGTAAGAACTGTTGTCAGAATCAATTTTAACAAAGTTTGTTACATCTATGTGTTGATGCACATTATAAGACATCTACTTAAAGAAAATAATAGTTGCAAAAAGTAGATAAGTAATTAACGTAGATAAGTAATTCACATACAACCCATAA
This sequence comes from Scutellaria baicalensis, assembly GCA_005771605.1. NCBI lineage: Eukaryota > Viridiplantae > Streptophyta > Magnoliopsida > Lamiales > Lamiaceae > Scutellaria > Scutellaria baicalensis. The sequence continues at coordinate 27,204,567 of CM016722.1, read as the reverse complement.
GTTGCATACAAAACACATGAAACAAGATAATATGCACTACACGTCTGAGCATATTCGATGCCCATAACGACTTTTAGGGAAATATAGAGGGACAACATACAGTTAAACACACGATTAACTAAGTACACATACACATGATGACAATGGGCACATTGTGAAGGCATCACCCGTCCTTGGATGTGGGCTTCCAGAATGCCCGGTAACAACTATCCCCGGACATTGGGGCTTTTCCTTTGGTCTTCGAGTTTGGAGTGATAGAGCTTATCTCGGTTGTCAAGGAGGGAGACCTAAAAGACCCATCATCATCGGAATCACTGTTCTCAACGTAGCCAACCTCTTTCTTCAACGTGTTAGAATGGGTTACCGAAACATCACTCGAAATGGTAATCACTTCAGTCAATGGAGTGTAAACCGGGACGGCTACGTTTGTTTGATGGTCGGAGATGACAATGATATCCTTCTCATGCACGGGCAACTCCATCTTCACTTCGTGTTGTCCCGGATCTCCGAAAAGCACCTTCAGATCATCCCACAGTGGTTCACCATAACTAGCATATGCCCACGCGAAGGGCATGACCTGTAGACACAATAAAAGCAAAAATACTAATTATGTTGTCATCTGTCTCAACACATGAGCTGCCACATAGTGAAAAGTCCACATGAATATATATTACCTTGACAATCTCATCCCAAACCTCGTCGCTGCATGCTATCTCATTGGTGCCCTCAAGTACCACCACGTCACCACGAAGAACTATACTTGACCATGTATCATGTCTTTGCCGTAGCAAACGCACCTGCCGCAAACAATCCTTCAAGGCAAAGTTCTTATGGTTCAACTTCGAGATCACATAGTGCGCAGTCTCGATGTCATGCTTGTTGTTCCCTCCTACCTTGAAATTTCCCATTCTCGCCTGATCGGCAAGGACCTCCGCGAACAGGCCTACAACGTTAGCATCCCACTCCAAATTATAGAAGTAGTCTTCCTACCGTAGACCATGCTCATTTATGCGAGGCATTATTTAGGAAAAAAATCTTGGCAGTTGGATATGAACTTGGTTTTTGTTTGCCGGAATTGTCTGCACTCCCCCACATACATATATAAACAAATTTTATGCAGTGATGGAGATAATGGTTGGGCCACAAGTGGTAGTTGCATTAAATGTTAATGCAAATGAATAGCAATTGCATGATTCACTTTAGATCTAATTGCTTTATTCACATTGTGTGCATTCACTGCATATGACATGAATGGTACACAACTTCAGAAGCTTCTCTTGGACATGACATTTCAATGCAAATCTTGGGAAACAATTTATTATGACTCATTAAGACCAGTTGTTATTTGCATTAATTTGTAATGGTGGGTCAAACAAAGCTTACACCATAAATGTTAATTTCATTTACACAGATGTTACAAGTCAAATAATTGACAGAGCACTATGCATAATATTGTTTGGTGTAGATGGCCATTCACATTATACACAACATATCAGAATTTCTACTTTCACTACTACTATTTGCTGTCATCTCCGGAATGCATTTTTATGCACTTATGAGCTTTATATAGTACTGCCATATCTGATTTTCTCACGTTTTTTTGTTTTGTAAATGCAGTGGGAAGATGCCTAAGATGAACAAAAAGCTGAAGACTTTTTACGGCACACTAAGCCATGACGAGGCTGTTGAGTTGGGAGACCGGATGTTTCGGATTGGTTTTAAACGAAATTTGAAAGATTCACTCATACTCACAAATGTGTGCGAGGTCTTCGCGGGTGAGATATCGGCGGAGACTGACGATGCTAAATGGACGGCCATTACAGTCAAGGAATGGGTGGCCAACAATACCCGTCTGTGGCCGAAGTTCATCGACTATGTGAGCAACACCGTGGGGGTCAAATACAATGAAGAGCGCAACCGGGTTGTGGTTTCGGGAGAGTATTGGAGCTTTCAAAAAAAGGTACATGGGCACATGTATTTGTTGCCCAACTTCCAGGCTGCTTTGTTATAGTTGCATGTGGAATACAATTTATGACTCAAAATAAATTTATCTCTAAATTAGACTTTGATAATCATTGTAGGAGAGTGAGGAGCAGAGGCTCTTTCGAGAGTTCGGGTTCTCGATGTACAAAGAATGGACGAAGATAATGCAGGTCCACCAAACAGCTGAAGTTCTGATGATTGAAACGGGGTCAGCTCCATCCACTCCCATTGTTGTGCAGGATGGTCCCTTTGATCCCGAGTGCGCGGACACCATTGATGTGTATTTCCCGAAAGTGAAAAGGCCAGATCCAATCCCATTCCACAAGCTGACGAAATTCGCATGAACTTAATTACCTAAGGAAGAAATGTTATGCAAATATTAAGTCGTCTACCTATTTTGAACGTTGTGCTTTAGGTATGTTAAGCACAACAATTTTGCTTCCGGACTTGTACATATGATCACTAATGTTCATGTCCATTGCGGTGGAGACAAATACGATGTTTACAATTCACGCATGTCTATGGACCTTTGTACTAACAACTTTGAATTGGCTATGAAATTAAATTATTATCCTAATCGTGCGTGCATTAGTGCCTATTCTTTGTATCAATTTACAAATCTATGAACATATATGTACAAGCACTCATTTCATACTATAACATGGAACTACTTTCTCACCACAACGATAGTGCCACAGTCATGATGAGCAAGTTATGCATACAAACACATATTCCATCAAAATAAGGAGTCCATATATTGCACCTAACAATATGTATACATCATGGAATTCTAGTGTTTAAATTAAAAGCATGGCAAAATGTGATGTTCATGTATATAGCGTACCCTCTTGGATCACATACTTTGTCGTTCATCGTGTAACGGTGCTACACCTTACATATCGCATTGGGATGTGGATGGTCGTACAATCTTCTTGCCCAAAGTAAAAGGACAACGATGAACGTGCACGCACATGCTATGAGAGTTGTACGGGGGCTTCTCTTTTCTCCCCCGGCTTTCAAAACGGCAACTTCCGATTGCAAGTGCTCAATCTTCTCTAGACAATCATTGACCACTTCCCGAGCACGTCCATCAAGCGGTGGCTCCAACCAAATGAAGATTCCACAACTCTCATCCTATTACGTGGAAGACAATATACAAGGGTGGACAAACACATACAAATGAGATATGATGGTGAAACAAAAATACCATGACACATAAAATGTATTTTGAATCTGCAACGACATTATTAGCTCATACCCCACGGAAAGGGCAAGACATGAAACGTCGCATTGGATTCTTTCTTGTCCGTGAAGTTTGGATACACATTGATATTGAATGTCGACAACGCACAACCTCATTTGGGGGTTTCCAATTCCCACTCGAACCTCCACAAGGAATTGAATTCGAGCTAAGTGGCATCATATCAACAACAAGAAGCAGGAACGATTGTAAAAAACAGCATTTAAGTTAGTACCTTCTTTCATGTCACTTTCATTAGACGAACGTCCCCGAAGGGTAGATTTCTATGAATTTTATTGTGCGAAATCGAACATGAGAAATCAAATACTTCCAACATAGTAGCACACACATTGTTTGCGTTTTTTTTTTTGGCTGGATTAATAATTACACACATTCTTGTACCTAGTTGACATTTTGCGATTTCCGTCCACAAACTTTCGGGCTTCTGTAATGGAATCGGAGAACAATAAGCAAGATGATGTTCACTCTGAAATTTGGGATTTCTGTGCACCTATTCCAATAATTTCCACTCTTTCTGAAAATAAAGAAGATCTGTTCTTCACAAAATCAATTCGATAGACTAATTATTTCTACTTTCAGCATATCATCACATATAATTTCATGTGGTGAAGGTGTAGATCATAGATACAATCTTCGAAATTAACTTTACCCGTTGAAAAGATGCCGTCGGGAGAAACCTTGAAAGCTTGTTGGGAACTTCTCAAAACACAGGAACTTCCACAAGCCCAAAGGACGGAAGATCGAAGAAGAAGGGAAGTGTACTGACAAATTCCTACCACTTTCAACAAGCCCGACGGATTATCAGTCTCCCATTGCAGATGAATTTTGAAGCTTTATGTTTCAAACTTCACGAATTGCAGAGGAATTTACTGAGGAAGAGTTGTGAAAATTTTCCAAGAAATTTGTATTATTAGTTTAGGGGTATTTTGGTCATATTACTTTACTTATTAAACCCAACTATATACCAAACACAAATTTCTAAACAATACAATTTATAAACATTTATACCAAACACACATATCAACTAAACCCATATCAAAAACCTCCACACCAAACACCCAAATTAAACTATATGAATAGTAAAAAGCCTGAAAATTACTACAATCCAGTCCATACTTAACCTCCGTATCAAACGGGGCCTTATGGAGTATTAGAAATCTATAATTCATTTTAAATCATTATGTTATAATAATATAACATTTAGGTTTATAATAATATAATTTTTATATTATAATAATATTACCTTTAATTTATATTTTTCCAAGGTTATGATAATTGTACATGTTATATCAATATAACATAAATGCTAACTTAATAACCCATTAGAGTTTTCAGTCATATCAGTATATCACATGACAAAAGTTAAAGTATATAACTTAAATGTCACAATACCTTTAAAACCTTTATGTTGTGATAACTTAACTTTTATGTTATATTAACATAACCCTTATTTTATTCTTTGATTACGTAAAGGTTATCATATTTGTTTATAAATGTTATCAATATAACATACAAACTAAATCTATTTATGTATAATAAAAGGGTCATTTGAAAAAATAACAAGTTTGCAATTTTCCCTCCTAAAAATGTCACATCAAACATTTGGTAAATAAAATAATTGTAAAAACTAATAATTTTGTCAAGAAAATTAATCATGTTGATTAAGACTCTTTCAATATAAAATATGATCATTATTTGTATTTAGAATTATTATTATTATTATTATTATTATTATTATTATTATTATTATTATTATTATTATTATTATTATTATTATTATTATTAATAATTATTTGTTGTTGTTGATTATTGTTCATTGTTCAACAATAATTTAATTCTTTATTTTAATATGTTCTTTAATTAATTAATGTTAGAAGTACTCTCAAATTCAAAAAACAGAGCATGTTAAAAAATTATTCATATGGTCTGTCATGTGCCACTTATATGACCAATATTCCAACCTTGTAATGGTGTTATTACTGATTCGGTATCATGATTAACAGGCTCAGCTGCATGCTTCTTACCTTATTTCACAATCCAATTAGTTTACCATTAAAATAAAGTTAATTAACACAAGAAATAAATTATTTTACCTTTTTAGTTCCATTAAAGTGATTTTCTAGCTGACTTTGACTGTCTGTTGGTTGGCCCACTAACATAAAGACTACCCTTAATTTTGCTATATATTAATATAAAACTCTAAACATTGTGTTATGCAATACAATTCAAAACTATGAAATTGTACATGAGTTCTTGATGTGTTACTTGTCATCTCAATAGTTAACTGACTACAACTCCATGAATCATTTGGTGTTGCATATCCATTATCTCTTCCCACACTTGATATGTGCATTTGCCCCTCCACATCTCCTATGGCCTGTTCTTTCCTCACCTTTGTAAAGTCTTGCTATTAAAAATCATATCAAAGTAAAATAAAAAACTATTTAAAAGAATTAAGATATAAAACAATCATACTTTCAACTTTTCTGGTGTCACGCCCCATTTTCAAATATAGAAATATGACTTATATAGCGGAAGCACAACTTATAAACAGGGCGTCCAGCCAAAAGAGTAGATCATCGGAAAGTAGATAGTAAACGAGATTCTGAAAATGATAAACCTCTTACTCAGAAGAGATTAACATGTACATCGAAGAAGTATGTTTAGTTCAAACGTAAAAGGATTCTTAATACAGTGTACCAAAATAGGGTTCTGGAAATGCCGATAAAGAAAATATACATAATTATACAAGCAAAAGAGTCAGACAATTCAGCTCGTCCCTCATTCATTCATAGCTTTCTGTAAAGTAAAAACATATAAGGGGTGAGTGCCAAAAATACACTCAGTGGGTTGACCTGTACTGTGAAAGGGGAAACACGTTTTATCATAATTCTATTATATACATATACATAGTACACATTGCGGACTCCCGAGTAGTCCCATGTAACCTCTGGATAGATTTCCGAAGAAAAGCCTATCGAGCCCCAAGCCGAGTCCATTGGGTTTTTACACCCTTCATGTGGGGTTTCCGTAGAATACCCGATATACTTGGCATAGGATGCGCATGCGCAGATAAGTGTTTCACATAAACATTCTCACATAACACATAGTACACGTTAATCACATTCACGTAGGTTCATATAATTCATGACAAGTATAAATAAACAAATAAATCTTTTGACCTGTATTGGTTTCTAAAGAAACCCTTCCTGTACGGGTATTATCCCGACTTTTCATCATATGAAATCAATTGCATTTGTATTCTTGGAAAACAAAACTCCTTGAAAGTACATATTTTTCTAATTAAACAATCATCAAATATAAACAATCAATATGAAATCAATTTCGTGCAACACATTGTATAATGCAACAATTTCACGTACTAAATTGCACATTTAAAAGCATATTTATTTGATAGGATTTTACCCCCACCTCGATTATCAAAAGTTCGATTACGGTTCGTCGTCCCCTTCCTTAATCCTGTCCTTCGTCTGGAAACCCTACATAGCGCAGAAGTTCGACTCAGCGTCTAATTTAACTGTATATGTTCGGAATAACTAGGAGAATAAATCCTCGAATGGAATAAGAATTCGTGATCCTAGGTTTAGAGTTTAATCGAATTTAGGATTTATATGATCGTCGTCTCGTAATAGGGTTTTCTTTGCCTAACGGTGGTTCGTCGTATTTTTCGTATCATTTTGGATGTCATTCTAGCTTTTCCTAGTATCGTAGGACATAAAGCACATAAAATATATATATGTTTGGAGTCATAAAATAATATCTAGCAATGTATAGGTTTCGTTTTAAAATTTCAGCATGTTTTGAGGTCACATTGTCATTTCCGTAAAATCTGGGGGTTCATATGATATTTCTATAAATTTTGGGGTCAATCTGCAAATTTAGTTAAATCTCAGGGCTGAAATTGAATCCTTAATATCTGCAAGGACTAAATTGCAATAAGGCAAATGTTAAAGGATTGACTAATAAAGGTGCAAAATTAAAGGTTTGCAAAAAGGTCCCTGGAATGTATTAAATTCTCAAAATTAACCCCCTGCACCCAAGACCCCATCCCCGTCGACCTCCCTCTTTTCCCCCTACACGGCCGCCGCCGCTGCTGCCCTCCGCCGGCAGCAGTGGCCTTACTCACACCACTGCACAACGCCGCCGCACACGGCGGCACCCCCCACACCCACACACACACTGCCACCCTTCCCCCTTCACACCACAGCATGCAGCGTCGCCGGCGGCGACGCTGCTTCTCCCACTTTCGCACGGCGGCGTCGCCCTCACACATACACAACCCGATATACGCACACAATCAACCCGATTCAAATCCTCCCCCTTTCCTCCGATTTCTACCTCTGCCGCCGTCCCTCGCCGCCGAGACCCTGCCGGCGTCCCCTCCAACCAACCCAGTACACGGCGCCGCCCGTCGCGGCGGTGCCTCCCTCATTTCACCCCGATAACCAACAGCAAAACACAATCAACACACACACCCATCACACACAACACACTCTCAACGCGCACACTCACAGCAGCGCCGGCGGCGGCGGCGGTGCCCTCCCTACCTACTCACGGCGCCGCCGCACACGACGGCGCCAATTCCTGCAGATACGAGCGAGAAATGCGAGAGAATAAAAGAGATGCAGAGAGAGAGGAAAGAAAAGAGAGACATGGCCATATATATATATATACATATATAGATACAATCTCAAACTAATTACAGTAATACATTAAGGAAAAGTTACCCCTTTCTCATCAAGAATTTCCTACCAAGCTTGATGAATGTGTGATGATCAAAATGAAAAGAAAAGAGAATGGAACGATGAAGTTGCAAGAATAGGGAAAGAAGCAGTAATTCATTTTTTTTTTTGGACAGATGGAGGAGACAGTTACACGTGTCTGTCTCCAAAGTAGGGAGGCAGTGACAAGGATTCTGCCCAAACTTATGGGCTTGATTTGGGCTCAAAAATAAATTCTAACTTGGGCCGGGTATTTGCATATTGGGCTCACATTTAATTCAGTTAAGAGGAAAAGAATTGGGCTCAAGTACATGGCTCTCACTAAAAATCAATTGGGCCGAAACTATAAATACAAACTTAAAATTTGGACCAAAGGTTTGGGCTTAGTTAGTTTTGGAGTTGGGCCGGAAAAAATGAAAATGAAAATTGGGCTAAATGAAAATGGTCCATGAGTCAGGTTGGGTCTGGTCTGCCTCGAATCTGTGCCCAGGTTAATATTTTTTAAAAAACATATGCACAACCTTTTATGGTATATGAGTATATATAACCTTTATGTTATATTCGTATAACTTTTATGTACAAATATCTAGTCTTTTATGTTACTTAAAACTTTTTTCAGCATAAAATGTAAAATAGTATAGCTGAAAACTTTTATATTATTACTATAACTTAACAGTTATTATGTACAACTATCATAACCTTTGAAAAATATAAAGATTATATTATTATAACATAAAAGTTAAGGTTTAATAACGTAAAAGTTATGTTATTATAACATAAAGGTTTAAAATGTAATATATGTTTATAATACTCTATAAAATATTAAACTATCAAAATATAGAGGTTATGCAAACTTAATATAAAGGTTATACGAACTTGATTAAAAAGGTCATGTGAACATAATGAAAATGTTAGGTTATGAAATAATTAGAAGGTTAGTGCGCAGAATTAGGGTTGAGCGTGAATATGGGGGTACGTGCAGGGTAGTCCGTTTTGAGGGTGAAAATCATCTTTCGGGTCATATGACCCGAATTACATAGGTCATGATCCATGCAACTTGTTTATATAGATATTTGTGTTAACTTCTAGGGATTGGGTAAATGTTATTTTTAGTCATGCATGTTAGGTCTTTTCCAGTTTTTGTGCATCAAGTTTAAGCTTTCCAATTTTGGTGCCATGTTAGATTTTTAGCAATATATAATGAACTATATCAATATGACAGGTATTTTAGCAAGGTAAGAACTGACAGATAATCCGACGTTAATAGCAGGTCTAATTCCGCGACTCCTCAAAATTTGGTAACTTCAACTCCATTAACAACCAGTACTCCCCTTTCAGTTGGTCTACGAACTTGGGTACGTGTAGTTGAATAAGGACTTTCATATCTGACCAATGTTAAATTGATTTTTTTTTCTTGCAATATTAGTAAGAAATTGATTTACAAATACAAATTAATTTAACAATCCTTAAGCCGCAGAATTTGAAATTATAGAAAATTAACTTTTGAGTACTATTCCTATGCGCCAATTGCATGAATTTAAATCCATGCAACTGGGCATCCATGAGTCAGGTTGGGTCTGGTCCGCCTCGAATCTGTGCCCAGGTTAATATTTTTTAAAAAACATATGCACAACCTTTTATGGTATATGAGTATATATAACCTTTATGTTATATTCGTATAACTTTTATGTACAAATATCTAGTCTTTTATGTTACTAAAAACTTTTTTCAGCATAAAATGTAAAATAGTATAGCTGAAAACTTTTATATTATTACTATAACTTAACAGTTATGTACAACTATCATAACCTTTGAAAAATATAAAGATTATATTATTATAACATAAAAGTTAAGGTTTAATAACGTAAATGTTATGTTATTATAACATAAAGGTTTAAAATGTAATATATGTTTAAAATACTCTATAAAATATTAAACTATCAAAATATAGAGGTTATGCAAACTTAATATAAAGGTTATACGAACTTGACTAAAAAGGTCATGTGAACATAATGAAAAGGTTAGGTTATGAAATAATTAGAAGGTTAGTGCGCAGAATTAGGGTTGAGCGTGAATATGGGGTACGTGCAGGGTAGTGCGTTTTGAGTGTGAAAATCACCTTTTGGGTCATATGACCCGGATTACATAGGTCATGATCCATGCAACTTGTTTATATAGATATTTGTGTTAACTTCTAGGGATTGGGTAAATGTCATTTTTAGTCATGTATGTTAGGTCTTTTCCAGTTTTTGTGCATCAAGTTTAAGATTTCCAATTTTGGTGCCATGTTAGATTTTTTGACTGTCCTATCAAATTTTTCAATGTTCACGTTAGAATTTCTGACGGCCATATCAGCAATTTTGGTTGTTCCGACCAAAAGGGACTACAATTTGAAAAAACCGATAATTAAAGGACTAAATTCAAAAACTTAAACTTGATGTACCAAAACTAGAAATGGCCTCACTTAGCATCTCCAATAGTGCGCTATCAAATTGTGATAGCGTGTATTCACCATCTCTAGTAGTGATTAAAATTTATGTGTCAACTTATCTCAACCGTCTGTTTTGCATCAAGTTTCCACATGTCAACGCCTGCGCCAACTTAATTTCTTTTCTTTTCATTGTTTATTTTCTTTTTATTCATTTTAATTTCTTATTTTATTTTGTTTTTTAATTTATTTTTCATTATTTTTTTCTTTTTATTCATTTTCGTTTCTTATTTTTTATATTAAGTGCTACTAAAATCATTTTGAATTTTACCATAAAATTTAAAATACAATACAAAATCATGAATTGACTAAAATATTTGTACATATATTGAAATATATTCTTATTGAATATTATAAAATTAGGTACATATATTATAAAGATTTTTTCATATCCTTATTAGGTACCTATTATAAAGATTTATTGAAGATGAACGAGATCTTGATGCTCCAGTTGTGCAAGCAACAACAATGCCACCACTAGATATAGAAGAAGTATTTTATTATTGCAATATTATTGATTAGTGACTCACATTTTTATTTTAAATTGTTTTATTTAATTTAAACTATTTTATAAGACTTAATTAATGTAAAAAACAAGAATTTAGCTAAAATATTATATTAAATCAGATTTAAACATATATAAAAAAATTCATTTTTAAAATTATAAAGATTAAAAATAGACATTTTAATAATCATAATGAATATTAATAATAAATTACATGTTAAAAAAATTAATTAATAAATAATATTATGAAATATTGTTTTTTGATGCAGAGAATAATACAAACTGTTGGAGATTACTGGCAGTTATTACATAAAAATATTGTAGGATTAACATTAAAATTATGTACACTGTTACAGGACCAAAATTGATACTTCCCCTTTAGGGATTCATAATTTTTTAAAACAAACTTGTTGGTCAATAGCTTTTTAATTTGAAATAATTTATCCGTAAATTTCACATGAGTCCTTATTTTCTTAGTTTTGGAGAATTTCATTTGATTTTCACATAAATCAAGTTTGAATGGGGTTGAAATTGAAAATTTGATTTTAAATTTTATTATAACTTTAGGAGGGAAAGGGAGTGTCTTGATGTAGGAATTGAAAATTACTGAAAGCATGCATGGATAATTGCAGCTTGCATGGAGAATTAGGGTTTCGTGTTAATGAAGAAGATGAAGGAGAAAAACTGATTCAAAGCTATCTCATTTTATTCAATGTGACTGAGAATGTAATACACTTGATTATTTATACATGCATGTAGAAAATATCTTCTAACTAACTAACAAACGGCAGTTATGAAATCTTCTAGAATATCAACTAGGAAGCTACGCGATTTCCTCGTCTTCTTCACGTGATGCATGCTGAGCTGGAGTATGAGCTAGAGCTGTGAGCTGATGTGGAGTGGAGCTGTGAGCTGGAGTCGAGATATTCATCACCCCCCCCTCAAGCTTGATCATCCCAAGCTTGGAAATAAGAGGCAAAAACTGAGATACACCAAGAGATTTAGTAAAAGCATCAGCAAGTTGTAATTTGGAAGAAACATGATGGAGAGAAATGAAGCCGGTTTTGTAATGATTTCGAACAATATGACAATCTATGTCGAGGTGCTTCGTGCGTTCATGAAAGACAGGGTTTTGTGTAATGTGAATGGCTGCCTTGTTATCACAATGAAGTGAAATAGGAGTAGAAATCCGAAGACCAAGATCATTAGCAATGTAGTTTATCCATACCAATTCACATGATGTATTAGCCATAGCACGATATTCAGCCTCAGCCGAGCTGCGTGACACGGTGTATTGCTTCTTCGTTTTCCAAGAGATCAAGCATCCTCCAAGAAATATGCAATAACCTGTTAAAGACTTCCGAGTATCTAGACACGAACCCCAATCAGCATCACAATAAGCCTGAATAGAGATGGAATTAGAACATGGATAGAAGAGACTTGCAGAGATAGTACCCTTGAGATATTTAAGGAGATGGATGGCAGAAGTCCAGTGATTTTGAGTAGGAGAATGAAGGAATTGGCTGAGCTGTTGCACTGCATAAGTGATGTCGGGTCGAGTAAGATTCAAATAAAGGAGTTTGCCAACAAGTCTTCTATATTGATCTGAATTTTGGAATGAAGGACTATCATTTAAAGCAAGCTTAGTTCCAGGAGGAAGAGGTGTAGCTGTTGCTTTGTATTCATCAATGCCAGATTCTTTAAGTATTTCCAAGATGTATTTCCTTTGATTGATAGAAGTACCTGAAGTAGAACGTTGAATCTCCATGCCAAGAAAATATTGAGCTTCACCAAGATCTTTAATTGTAAAAGCCTCATGCAAGTAAGACTTTAACTGCTTGATCAAAGAGATTGATGTACCAGTTATAAGAACATCATCAACATAGACAATTAAGGCCAAGAAATCAGAACCTTTATGCAACATAAAGAGACAATGATCATGTAATGATTAAACAAAGCCAAAATTCTGAAGCTTGAGACAGAATTCATTGTTCCATTGTCTTGATGCTTGCTTAAGACCATATAAGCTTTTATTGAGTTTGCATACCTGTCCAGGAAGAGCTTTAGTGTAGCCTGGAGGAACATCCATATAAATCTCATCATCCAAATAACCATGTAGGAAGGCATTATTAATATCGATTTGAGCTAGAGGCCATTGTTTAAGAGTTGCCAAAGTAAGAATCATCCTCACAGTCACAAGCTTAGCAACAGGAGCAAAGCTATCAAAATAATCTTCACCCTCTATTTGATCATAACCCTTTGCCACAAGCCGAGCTTTAAATCTGTCAAGAGTGCCATCAGATTTAAGCTTAGCTTTATATACCCATTTACATCCAATAGTAGCTTTATGTGGAGGAAGAGCAGTGAGTTGCCAAGTATGGTTTTCTTCCAAAGCTTGAAGTTCCTTTTCCATGGCTATCACCCACTGAGGGTGAGACTTAGCCTGATTATATGTCTTAGGTTCAAAGACAGTAGTGGCATTCAATAATATCTCATCAGTGGATGAGTGATTGACAATGAAATCATGGAGGTATGAAGGCTGAGTATGAGGTCTGGAACTCCTCCTTAAGACTGGAGGAGAAGTGACAGGAGAATTTGATGATTGAGATGAGCTCAAGGAAGGTGGATCTTCAGGTTCATGATCAGGGATTGGAATAGGAAGCAATGGCTCTGAAAAATCAATGGAATGTTCATGATAAGGAAAAATCGATTCCATGAATATCACATCTCTAGAAACAATAATCTGATGAGTATCAAGATTCAGTAGCCTGTAGCCTTTGTGATCTGGAACATAACCAACCATAATACACTTTGAAGCTCTGTCAGCAAACTTGTCTTTGTGAGGAGAAACATTAGTTACATAGGCAAGACAACCAAATGGCTTCATGAATTCATAGGAGGGATAATCACCAAATAGGATCTGAAATGGAGAGCTCCAATGGAGTAATGTTGTAGGCAATCTATTAATTATATATGCTGCAGTAAGAATGGAATAAGGCCAAAGGAATGAAGGAACCTTTGAGTCTTTCATCAAAGCTCTTGCAATTTCCAAGAGGTGCCTATGCTTCCTCTCTACTACCCCATTCTGCTGAGGAGTATATACACAAGAAAGCTGATGAGCAATGCCAAGATCAGAGAGAAAAGTCTTGCAATCTTGGCTTAAAAATTCTGATCCATGATCTGATCTAATGCTCTTGACTGGAAGATCAAGCTTGGCGGATATCATTTTAATAAAGACCTTAAGAGAAGAGATGGCCTGACCTTTAGTAGAGAGCAAGCATATCCAAGTAGCTCTAGAAAAGTCATCTACTATGGTTAAAAAATATGGTGTATTGGTGATACTTGGCTGAGAGTATGGACCTCATATATCTACATGTAGCAACTCCAAAGGCTGAGTGGAATGAATGGAGCTAGAGGGAAAGGATACTCTAGTTTGTTTGGAAGCATGACAAACATCACAAGTATAGGAAGAATGAGGAGGAGGACATAGATGCTTCAAAAATTCAAGATGACTAAGGGTTGAAGGAGCAGCATGCCCAAGCCTTCTATGCCATTATTCAAATATATCTAGAGAATGAGAAGTGGCCAAGGAGATATGAAATTCTTTTGTAGAGGATTGGGAATTCAATATGTAAAGCTTCCCACACAAATTTCCAGTAGCAAGAACACAATTAGAATCAGCATTGATAAGCTCACAATGAGTAGGATGAAAAATAGCCTTGAGTGACATGGTGAGTGTCAACTGAGATATAGACATCAAGTTGTACTTAAATGTAGGAACATAAAAGACATCCCTTAAGATCAGCAAATTAGAGATTATAACTTGGCCTGAGTGAGTCACCATAGTAATAGATCCATCAGGAAGACATACCTTGATAGGATGAGATAAAACTCTGAGACAAGTCATGAGTGTATGGTCACAGCACATGTGCATTGTAGCCCCTGTATCAATGATCCATGATCCATGAGCTATTGGTTCTGGAACTGTAAAGGCAAAGTGAGAATCCACATAATCAGCATCAACCATGTGAGCAAAAGAAGTGTTAGAATCAGAAGAGCCAGACTGAGGAATAGAGGCTTTAGCTGCAAAAAACTTAGCCACTTCTTGTTGGATTAGAGTAGAAATTGAACTCTTATCATCTGAAACTGAATCAACCAAGTGTGCTGCTTGTTTAGGAGAAGGAGTATGATCCTTAGACTTAGTGTACCAATCCGGATAGCCATGCAATTTGAAGCAATCAGCAACCAAGTGGCCAGGAGCATTACAATGATCACAAATCAACTTTGCTTTGTCTTCCTTAGATAAAAACCTTCTCTGATTTGAAGATCCTCGACCTCTAGTAGCATGAAAGGAACCTCTACCTCGATTAAGAAATCTGGAAGCATGGGAAAACAAGGCTGAGGAATCCAGATTATCAGGATAAGCTGAGTGGACTCTTCTTTGCTTTTCAACTCGAAGTACCATTGAGTAAGCTTTATCCACATGTGGTAATGGATCCATAATAAGGATTTGACTTCGAATACTATCAAAGGATTCATTCAATCCCATAAGAAACTGGAGTAATCTTCCATTCATAACAAATGTATCCCATTCAGTAGAAGCAGAGCATGAGCAGATAGGTTTAGGCATGACCAAAGTTAATTCATCCCATAATTTGTTCAAGGTGGTGAAATAAACAGCCACAGATGTATTGCCCTGAGAAAACGAGCTCAAATCTCTCTGCAATTGATAGAGATGTGGACCATTGCACTCTCCAAAGCGACGCACCAATGTGTTCCATAAATCAACAGCGGAATTAGAGTAGATGAACGCATCGGCTATATCCTTAGATAAAGAATTGAGGATCCACGACCTAACCATACCATCCACTCTCTCCCATTGCTCAAGTAAAACAGAATCTGAAGGCTTAGAGATGCTACCATTGATAAAGCCGAGCTTATTCTTAGCTAAAAGAGCAATTTGAATGGATCTACTCCATGGGAAAAAATTATTACCATCCAGCTTGGTAGTGACAAGGCACATGCCTGGAAAGTCGGAATTAGTAAGAGTGAATGCATCGGAATCACGAGTGAAGGACGAAGAAGAAGCACCATGAGTGCCACTCGAAATAGGCGGCTGGACCATCGAATTGAGCGCCGGCCAAGCTTCAGCGGAGCGAGAAGCCATCAATTAACCATGGAAAAGGGAAATCAGGATCGAATCGCGACTGATACCATGAAAATTACTGAAAGCATGCATGGATAATTGCAGCTTGCATGGAGAATTAGGGTTTCGTGTTAATGAAGAAGATGAAGGAGAAAAACTGATTCAAAGCTATCTCATTTTATTCAATGTGACTGAGAATGTAATACACTTGATTATTTATACATGCATGTAGAAAATATCTTCTAACTAACTAACAAACGGCAGTTATGAAATCTTCTAGAATATCAACTAGGAAGCTACGCGATTTCCTCGTCTTCTTCACGTGATGCATGCTGAGCTGGAGTATGAGCTGGAGCTGTGAGCTGATGTGGAGTGGAGCTGTGAGCTGGAGTCGAGATATTCATCAGGAACAATAATTAATTTAGAATTTACTTTATCAAAAATATCATGACATATCGATTTTTTTTTTTTCAATTTTATCTACTAAAAATATAGTTTTATCATTTGGATATATCGAATTTTTTTCAATATTACTCCCATAATTATAAAGTTTGTTCAAATTTAATCATTTTATCGTCGGATTTTGCTGTAGTTGCGGTGGCAGGTTGGTGGTGCTGCAGTGTATAACAAGAGTCGATCGATCCTCCTTGAATTGAATTGTGTTCGAGGCAAGCATGTCGGTGCGTATATCAACCTTTGATCCGAAATCCGACAACGGGAACTCAAAGGCGCTGCCATGAACACATACAATGGAGTTGCGAGATGGAAGGTATAAGATGTGAGATATGCACAATTTGTCAAGTGATGAAGCCGAGATGAGCTTTGTACCCCCGACCATATCAATGGTTGTGATCAGTTGATGTGATGAGAGGCAATATATCCGTCGTTTTTGGCTAGATTGTTGAATGAAATGTTTTTATGATTATATCATAATCAATAACTATAAGTAGATGGTACAAATATTAAATAAATATCGATTTGACAGAATTATTTTAAATATAATTTTATTTAATATTCTTGTTCAAAAAATCACTTCAATTTAGATATTTGGAATTTTTGAATTTAAAAAATATAGAAAATTAATTATTACATTAATATTAAGGTATATTATTTTGATATATATTTCAATTTTTTAATAATATTTGTTGGCTTAGAGGGGGTGAATAAGCCTACTCAATTTTCAAACTTTTATTTTTCTAAAGGCTTAAGTCTAGAAGTAGTAACCTTTTGGGAGGTTACTTTATGAGTTATCAGAGTTATAATGCGGGATCTTTCTTTCATTAAAAACACAAATATAGAAGATGTGCATCAGATATAGGATATGCAGTTAGAAAGGTAAGCACAAACATACGCATAGATATACAGAGGTTCGAAGGTGGAGTAATCCTTCTACATCCTCTCTGCTTCTTCTCAAGAGGGAACATTTGTTAATCTTGTTGATTTACATAGTCCTATCTATTAGAACACAGACTTAACAAGTAAGTAGCAAGCCTATTCACAGCTGCTTGCCTACTCTCTTATCTGACCCACAAAGGATTCCACCCAACCCACTCAGGGTCCTTAATTTCTTCTTCAGAAAGTGAACAACTTATCAAGACCCTAGTCTTAGCACTAAGCACTCCGAGACAGTCCTTAAAACGTTTGTCTTTTTCTTCAACTGGATGCAGCAAGCTTTAGTTTCTTTTGCAGGTTGCTCTGCTATTGCTTGCTGCAAGATTAAATGACTGAGTAATCTAGCGTTTTTGGGGTTTAGAATGTTTGAGCTTTCTTCTCTTCTTTTGATCTTCTATACACTCTCTTCTATTTTCTTCTTTTTCTTCATCTTCATTCCCCCATTTTGCTCTCTTTTCTTCTATATGCTCTTCTCATCTCTTCCCCCATTTTTGTTACTCTCTTCAGTCTTCTATTTATAGATATAGGAAATATGCCCGTTGAAGGTGGGTAGGTTTCCAGCATTTAATGCGCCGTTCTCTTTCTGGTACACGCCGACTTTTTGCTTTCTACTTGTCTTCATCTGGTTAGCTCCGTTCCTTTTCTCTCTACCGGTAACTTTTAGCTTCCTTCCCATGCTTGCTTTGTAGCTTTCTTCTCGTGCTTGCTTTAGAGCTTCCTTCCAAGACTTGCTCTGTCAGGTGGCTTGAAGCTTCTGTAGCTTGCTACTTTGCAGTATGCTTTGGCATGGTCTCTTCCAGGTAGCTTGAGTCTTCGATAGCTTGCTGCTTTGCAGTATGCTTTGCCATGATCTCTTCCAGGTAGCTTCCTGCAGTAAGCAGTATCCTTTTTAGTTTACCGGATTTCTTTCATCATTCTCTGCAGTATCCTTTCTTTGAAGCTTTCCCTGCCGTATCTTCCTGCAGTAACCTCGTTGCAGTAACCTTATAAGATATGTTATGCTTATTGATTGAAGGTTACTTTTCTATGGTTTTGTCTTATCAAAACATACTTAAATATGTTCTAACAATATTATTATTTAATGATTTTCTATTATTTATATTTTCTTAAAGTAATAGAATTATTTAATATATTATCATAACTTTTATCAATTATATATAATTTATATTATTCAAATAATATCTTATTTTATGTTGCCTAAAAATATTTTAGTTACAATTTATTTATGTGTTTCTATATCAACTATTATTTATTCTAGTACCCATTTATTTCATTTGTATATATTTACAAAAAAAAAAGTATTTGGATATATATTTCTAGCAAAACTAAAATTATTTGTATCATATAATAAAATAATTTTATTATATTTATTTTTAATATCTTTTATTTAATAATTATTTAATATTATTTATTTAGTTATTGATATTATTTTTTTTTGCTATTTTGTTCTTGTTATACTTTTCTTTTATAGTAATTTTATATTATTAATTATTAATTTATATTAATTATAAATAATTCATTATATTTATAGAACTGTATATAATAATTTAACTTTATCATTTGTAAGAAAATAAAAATAAAATGATAATTTTCAAAATTAATAAAAAAATATTCTTTTCTTGTATGCAGGAATACATAATACTATGGGGTAGGATGAAATGATAATTAATTCCTATATCATGATAATACTGATTTCTTTGGGAATGGTGATTCCCGATGATAAAGATATATCAATCACAGGAATAGGAATGAAGGTAGGAATGATAAGACAAAATATTTTGTGTAATTGGTGCATGGATCTCCCGGGTCAACCCGCCCCACGCACCTTTCACGCGTGTTTTCAGGTGCCCCAACGTGCTCCCACGCACTGCCATGCGTCTGGTGTGTACGCTCAAACCCACCCAAATTCGCTCTAGGTAGTCATACCTTCATGTATTGTTAGTGTTACCTTCATGTTTTATTAGTGTTAACTTCATGAAGGTAACAGTAACAATACATGAAGGTCAGTCTAACATAACATGAAGGTATGATTAACATTGTTTTTGCAGATGTATGATATATAAAAGTAGAGCATACTGCTTTCATTAAACCACATAACAGTCAAAAGGAAAGGTCACACGGAGTGAGCTTTAGAGAACAAAAGATATTATATATTGATAAAACATTTACAATACAACGCAGTAAGTAAAGTACAGTGTAAATATTCTATTTACAATACAACGCAGTAAGTAAAGTAGAAGCTTGCTCATCATGCACAACTTTCTGCTTGGCAGCCTGTTCCTCGAGCATAGCTTGCTTTTCACCAGCTTTCTGCTCCTGAGTAGTTTTTCTCCACAATTCAGCCTGTTCTTCAAAATTCTTCTTAGCTGCTAGTTGTCTTCACATCAGTTATACTTTCTAAGAACGATATGTGGCGTTTATGATCACATGTTTATGATGTGAGGGGGAGGGAGAGAGAGAGATCTTTCAGAGATGGGATCTGGATAGATCAGTTAGATCAGACATTTCATCCAACCTGCTCTGATACCACTTTTTGGTCCCAAATGCTAGAAGGCTTGGGGGGGGGGGGTGAATAAGCCTATTGCATTTTCAAACTTTTCTTCACATCAAAAGGCTTAGGTCTAGAGGCAGTAACCTTTTGGGAGGTTACTTATCAGAGATATATTGCGGAAATTTTCTCTCATTAAAAGACCAAGTATGGAAGAGATGTATTTAACATAAGATATACATATAGAATAGTAAGCATAAACAAACGCATAGATATACAAATGTTCGAAGGTGGAGTAATCCTTCTACATCCTCTATGCCTCTTCTCAAGAATAAACATTTGTTAATCTTGTTGATTTACATAGCCCTATTTATTAAAACACAGACTTAACAAGTAAGTAGCAATCATTCTCATCGCTGCTCACAGCTGCTTGCCTACTCTCCTAACTGACCTACATAGGATCCTATCTGACCCCTCAAGATCCTTGCTTTCTCCTTCAGAAAGCGAACAACATATTAGGATTCTAGTCTTGACTAAGCACTCCGAGACCGTCCTTAAAAGGTTTGTCTTCTTCTTCAACTAGATGCAGCAAGCTTTGGCTTCTTTTGCAGGTTGCTCTGCTGTAGCTTGTTGCACGACTGAATAGACTGAGTATGTGTTTCTGGGGTTTAGAGTGTTTGAACTTTCTTCTCTTCTTTTGATCTTTTGTACACTCTTTTCTCTCTTCTTCTTTAATCCCCCACTTTGCTCTCTTTTCTTCTATATGCTCTTCCCCCTCTTTTATGCGCTCTCTCTTGTGCTTTCTTCTTTTCTTCTCTTCTCTCTGTTTTTTCGTTATTCTCTTTCTACTTCTTCAGTCTTCAGTCTCTTTTATTTATAGATTAGGAAATTTGTCCGTTGAAGGTGGGTAGGTTTCCAGCATTAAATACGCCGTACTCCTTCTGATACACGCCAACTTTTCACTTTCCACGTGTCTTCATCTGATTGGCTTCATTCCTCTTCTCTCTACCGGTAACTTTTAGCTTCCTTCCATGCTTGCTTTGTAGCTTCCTTCTAGGTCTCGCTCTGTCGGGTGGCTTGAGGCTTCTGTAGCTTCCTGCTCTGCAGTATGCTTCGGCATGGTCTCTTCCAGGTAGCTTCCTGTCAGGTAGCTTTAGTCTTTGGTAGCTTGCTGCTTTGCAGTATGCTTTGGCATAGTATCTTCTAGATAGCTTTCTATAGTAAGTATTATCTTTTTTAGTCTACCAGATTCCTTTCACCATTCTCTTCAGTATCCTTTCTTTGAAGTCTTTCTCTGTCATATCTTTCTGCAATAACCTCATTGCAGTAACTTTACAAGATAAGTTATGCTTATAGATTGAGGGTTACTATTCTATAGTTTTATCTCATCAAAACATACTTAAATATGTTCTAACATGTATTATAAGCTTAAATTAAATTTAAATATGTAAATAATAACCATTATTTATATTAAAAAACTATTTCAATTTATAAAATAATTTATTTTAAAAAACACTTAAATTGAGAATTTAATGCTCAAGCAATATATGAGTGACATGTGGTGTTATTGGTCTTTCTCTTTCTTTTATATATATATATATATATATATTGTTAGGAGTTATTGTATAGATTTTTATGAAGATGAAACATGTAATAGATAGGACTTAGTAACCTAGTACTTAGGATTTTCTATGTAAAAGTTTAGTTAAGTCAAGGATGCTGAATGAAGAATGAAGGTCACTGCAGGAAGTTAAGCTGACTACAAACAGAAATCCAGTGAGCTAAGGAAGGTTACTACAACAAGCTAGCCGAGCCTACTGCATACAACAAGCTAGTTTCACTAAGTGCTAACCCAACAACCTCGTCGTGAAAAACGTATCACTGATTCAGCACCCTGATTTGTCATAAGGAATAATCAAGAAGCTGAGCCTATCAGAAGATAACACCAGGAGAATATAAAAGATGAAAAGACGATCTTGCAGGGAATGAAAGTCTCAGTCTAACACTATACCAGAATGCTCAGAAGATTTTGTACTAACCAATAATAATTGGACACCTCACTGAATAAGGAGCTGGCTCCTTCAACGGGCAAAATTTCTTGATGTCTATAAATAGATAATGAGTGCACCTAAAATGACTACTAAAACTCACGAGCTCTTAAACAATTTTTCAATCTCTCAAGTGTTCAAAATACTACAAGTTTTAATCACTCAATCTATATAGCAACAAGAAATTTTACTGAGCTACCTTTCAGAAGCTTCTGCCTATTTAGAAGTTGAAGAAAAATCTTTTCTCATCTTTTTATAGATTGTTTTAGGAGTCTCCTAGTGGAGGGTAGTTCCTACTAAGTGTTTTTCACTCTTATAGAAGAGTAAGAATCTTGTGTGGGCTATTTTGTTTTGATCACTGCAGCTACCTGTGTGGAATGTTGCTTGTCTTGTTAGGGCGTGATTGCATTAGTCGAGTCTCTGGAAAATTTTCACTTGCTTTCCTTTCTAGCATGCTCCACAAACAGCTTCCTTCTTGTACATCATATTTGGCAGACCACTGACTAGTCCTTTTCTTGCCAGCTTGTTCATCATTTTAAAGTTTAGGTGGCTCATTCTCTTGTGTCATAGCCAGCTTGCTTCAGGGGTTCCGTTAGCTATGAAACAGGTTGTTGTAGTTACTAATTCCCAATCAGCAATGTAGACATTTCTTTTCCTTGTTCCAGTTAGTTTAACCTCCCGAGTCTCATTATCCTTGATCAGACACTTGTTGAGGCTAAACTCCACACAATAGCCTTTGTTGCAAAATTGGCTTATCCTCAGTAAGTTGTACTTCAGGCCTTCAACATATGATACTTCTTTGATGCAGATCTTTCCTTAAATCAGGTCACCAGTGCCCTTGGTGCTTCCTTTAGAGTTATCTCCAAATATTACTTTAGATCCTTTGGAAGCTTTGAAATTTATCAGGCTTTTCTGTTCCTGTCATGTGTCTGGAGCAGCCACTGTCGATGTACCATATATCCTTGTTGCTTCCTGCCACATGTTTCTGCAATCAAAGAGAAATTACTTCCTTTTAGGTACCCATACTAGTACGGGTCCTTTTAGGTTAGTGTTCTTATTCTTAGGAACCCATACTTGCCTTACAACAAATGTTTTACTGTAACTCTTGTTGGTTCATGACTTTCTACCAGTATCCTTAGGATACTGTTTCTGTGATGTGTGTGCTTGTGACTTCCTACCGTGCCTACCAGGAACATAAGTTCCCCTGGATTTAGATATGTAGGTCTTTGGTTGAGTAGGATAGAGATATCTTTTGCCCTTACTAGGTTACTGCTTATAGCTCCTTCTACCAGCAAACTGAGGTTGCTGGAGCCAGGTTTTAACAGACTTATAACCATGGACCTTTGCAAGGGGTTTATTTCCCTTTCCTACCAAGCTTCCTTCATTTCTGCCAGTAGTTCCCCCTAAGTTAATTTGTAAGAAACATTGTATAAGATTTTGATGAAAGACAAAACTTGTAATAGACTAGGGCCTAGGATCCTATGTATTTAGATTCCATTGTAAAATCTCTAAATATAGGATCAGGAGGCTTAAAGATCAGGATTGGAGTATGAAGACCCTGCTGTATAAAACCGCAAAAATGATATAAGAGTACATATCTGCAGCAGGCTTTTTGAAAATGATACTGAACGCACACTGCACGAGGATGCTGAGTTTGCTAACTACTAGATGGACAAAGTAAGCTAAAGTCAACTGAAGCATCAGGAAGCATCAACAACCTGTTAAGTGGCAGCTACCTCGAAATTCATGTATGACGTTTATGTTAGGCACAACCGCATTTTCAACCAATCAGAAGAAGCCACATATCAAAAGTAAAAAGGAAGTCTGAAGAAATGTCAGACTGGGTATGGCGTTTGCAGCAACATATACATACACTCTCAAATCCTTGTACGAACAAATCAGAAGATGTCACGTTACTCTATGCAAGCTGCAAAAAAGACTCTCTCTTTCTAACGGACAAAATCCAAATCGCCTATAAATACTAGAAGAACTGGACTTAAAGTGTACCTGAAACTCTTGCAATAAATGCACTCAAGCTATCAAACACAAAACACTTACAAATCTTTAGAAGTTTCAAGTCCAGTCTAGCAGCAAGCTATCTTTAGCATAGAGAGCTCATCGTTTCAAAGCTTGTTGTCTGTGTTATTGAAGAAATCTTTCTTTTTCTTTAGACTGTTAAAGAGTTGCTTGATCGAGGTTATTCCTGATCAAGTATTTATGTTCTTAGTAGAAGAACAAGAGCTCTGTGTGGGCTAGTTGAGTTTGGTCATTATGCAGTAACCCTGTGTGGGAGAGACTGACAGTTTTTGTTAAGGTTTAGGTTGTCTAAGCGAGGCTTGTGTAAATCAACCGTTTGACCTGACAAAGTTCCTCCTTGAAAAGGAGAAGAGATGACGTAGAGGGATTACTCCACCCTTGAACCTCTATAAATCGTTGTGTTTATTTTTATATTGTCTTCTGCTGATCTTACTCTTGTTGTTGCTTATCTGAGTTTATAGTCTGCATATCTCTCATAAGCATATCAACGGTTTTCAGAAAAGAAGCTTTGGTTTAAAAGAATTTCCGCTGTGCATAAAAACTCATTTTGTTTAAAGCTCACTCAAGGTAACTGTTCAAACAGTAACCCTCTGGGCAGTAAGCTCTTTAACAAACTGCCTGAGTGACTTATCCTTTCATCTTTGCAAGAAAAGTTTGAAAAGTGAGTAGGCTTATTCACCCCCTCTAAGCCTACTACTACTTAGGACAAACAAGTGGTATCAGAGCGGGTTGGATTAAATATCCGATCTAACTGATCAATCCAAAACCCTCATTTTTATCATAAGCATACCCATTATGGATTCTCATAAAGTACCTATGTTCTCCATTGAAGAATATGATGATTAGAAAGTTCACATGTAGGCACATCTGTCGGCCATGCATGATGAGATGTGGTACGTCATCACTGAAGGACCACCAAGGATTATAAAAGTTAACCCATTGTTTGTCAGGGCCGTTGATGAAGCAGTTGATAGACATAGGGATGCAAGAGCCATCCCACATCCAGCTGTTTTGGAAAAACCCAGGGAAGAATGGACTGCTGACGAGAGGAGGAGAGCAAATCTTGACAACATAGCAAAATACGCACTATTCCTCACTCTCGATAAAGGAACCTTCAGCAAGGTAAAAACTTGCAGAACAGCCAAAGAGATCTGGGAAAAGCTTGAGCAAATATGTGAAGACACTGAGCTCACGAAAGAAAACAAGGTCTCTACAGCTACTCAGAAATTCGAGCTGTTTGAAATGATACCTGGAGAAATCTTAGAGCAAATGGATCTAAGGTTCACAGCCATCATCAATGAACTTGAGTCTCTGGATAAGATCTACACTCAAAAAGAGAAAAACATGAAGGTGCTGAAGGCCCTTCCTGTTGAGTGTGATAGCAAGACAACAACCATAAGAGTGTCTATGGACTTAAAGTCTATGAGCACATTCGATCTCTTCTCAGATCTCAAAGCTTTTGAGTTCGACATCAACAGAAGAAAGATAGAAACTGAAGGAAGCAATTCGAAGGTTACTGCATTAACTATAAGACAGCCTCAGAAAGGTAGGAAGTTTAAAGATCAAACAGCCACCTTAGAGACCACTGCTAAAGAAAACATGACGTTACTCCTGAAGAAATTTCAAAAGTTCATAAGGAGGAACTCACGAACAGATGGCTTCAGGAAGAAGCAAAGTGATATTGGAACTAGTGGGCAATCATCCTAGTTAAACTCCAAAGCTACCGACCTTTGCTACAACTACAGGAAGCCAGATCACTATGCCAAGGAGTTCTCACATCCAGAAGTCCACCGTTATCCTGAAGATGAAAGAAAGGTGAGACAAGAGAGAAAAAGACAGGAGCGTCAGAAGCTGAGGGCGCTGATCGGTGAGGCAGAGAACTCTCAGGTAGCTACACTTGAGAAGACACTAAAGAGGAAGAGTCAACCACCGATAGTGAGTCAGAGGATTCATCCTCTAACGACGAAGCTCTAATCTGCCTCATAGCCAAGAGTGATGACTCTGAAGATGAGGTAGTGTATTTTAACTCTCCTGTTCAAATTAATGACAGGTTGAACATGATTTGTGCTTTCAAACAAATCATGAGTGCCTTTGAGCAAATCACCTCAACTCATGATGAGCTAAAACTAGAAAACATAAAGCTTAAGAGAGAGCATGCTTCGCTAGAAAGGTTACTAGCTCTAGAAAAATCAGAAAGCCAAGCATGCAGTGACCTCAAAGCTGAAATCAGTAAGCTCAGTTTGCAAGTCACTAAGCTGGTAAGTGAGAAGAAGGTTCTCACTCAAACAATCAATACCTTCAACAAATCCTCTAAAGACTTGGATGCAATGTTAAAAATCCAGATAAGTCTAAAGGATTATGCTGGCATAGGCTACTGTGGAGGGGATTCCACTTCAACTGTTAGCACCTCAAGGGCACCTACATTTGTGCCTGCAACTATCCCTCATCAAAATGAATTATCTAATTTAGGGGGAACTGCAAGCAGAAATACAGGAAGCATTGAAGGAAAGGGAAATAGACCCCTTACAACTATCTATGATTGTAAGTCTGTCAAAAGTTGGCTCCATCAACCTAAGTATGCTGAAAATAGAAGCTATAGACAGAAATCTAGAAAGATTAAAAGAACTCAATCTTCGTACTTGGCGGAGACTTATGTGTCTAAATTTAGAAGAACCCATTTTCCTAAGAGGCAAAGGAAGAAGCCACAAACACACCGAACATATATGCAGTATCCTAAGGATACCATACTGGTAGAAGTTCAAGAACTGACAAGGCTTATAATAGAAAGGTTGTTATAAAGCATGTATGGGTTTCTAAGAAAATATTGAAAACTAACAAGAAAGGATCCATACTTGTATGAGTACCTAAAAAGAAGTAATTATCCTTTGAATGCAGGTATATGTGGCAGGAAGTAGCAAAGATATATGGTACATTGACAGTGACTGCTCCAGACACATGACAGGGGACCAGAGAAGCTTGATCAACTTCAAAGCTTCCAAAGGACCCAAAGTTATATTCGGAGATAACTCCAAAGGAAGCACAAAGGGCACTAGTGACCTAATTAGAGGAAATATTTGCATCAAAGAAGTATCTCATGTAGAAGGCTTGAAATACAATCTCTTGAGCATAAGTCAATCCTGTGACAAAGGCTACTGTGTGGAGTTTAATCTCAACAAGTGTCTTATCAAGGATAACAGGACTCAGGTAATCAAGCTCACTGGAACAAGGAAAAGAAACATATATATTGCTGATTGGGACTCAGCAACTACTGCTACAGGTTTCATTGCCAAAGGAACTCCTGAAGCTAGTTGGCTGTGACACAAGAATATGAGCCACCTAAACTTCAAAACCATGAATAAGCTGGCTAGAAAAGGACTCGTCAGAGGGCTACCCGACATGGTTTACAAAAAGGAAGTTGTTTGTGGAGCATGTCAGAAAGGAAAACAAGTAAAGGGCTATTTCATAAATAAACTCTTCGTTCTATAAAAAGGATACTGGATATGCTACACATGGATCTCTTTGGACCAATTGATCCAATTAGCATATCTGGGAAGAAATACACTTTAGTAGTAGTAGATGACTACTCAAGGTTTACTTGGATGATCTTCCTTACAAAGAAATCGGATACTCAGCAACGTCTACCAGAGTTCCTGAGGAGGCTGCAAACCGAGAAGAGCCTGAGCATAGTAAAGATTAGAACAGATAGGGGAATTGAATTTACCAACAAATTCATAGAAGACTACTATTCAAACAATGGAATCAGACACGAATACTCAGCAGCTATGACACCTCAGCAAAATGGAGTTGCTGAAAGACGAAATAGGACTCTGAAGGAAGCTATTAAAACAATGTTAGCCGAAGCTGAGCTACCAAAGAGGTTTTGAGCAAAAGCAACCAACACAACATGCTACACACAGAACAGATGCCTGATAAACAAGGATCTAAACAAGACTCCCTATGAGCTGTGGTATGGTTACTTTCCCTGTGTTGACTATTTTCACATCTTTGAATGCAGGTGATTCGTGCTTAACAATGGAAATGAGTACCTCAAGATCTTCGATGCCAAATCAGATGAAGAGGTATTCTTAGGGTACTCATTGGTAAGAAAAGTCTTCAGAATCTTCAACAAGAAAACACTTGTTGTAGAGGAGTCTGTACATGTGATCTTTGATGAACCACATTACAGTAAGGCGGATATTGAGGAACTTCAAGAAGAGTTGGACAAAACTCACATCAACAACAATTACGTTGAGTATATTGATGTGCAGTTGCCAAATATTCAAAATATGGATGGAATGCCATCATCCTAGGCTATACATGTTCCTAACATGCAGGTACCTACTCAGATACAAGAACCTAAAAACAATCAGGAACCTCAAAATGATCAGCCTGTAGATTTGAACCAGAACCCAACAGAGGAGGAACCTCAGCAAGCTGATGAAGCAAGAAGAAAATGGCTAAGAGATCACCCCAGAGACCTAATTATTGGAGATTATACTTCTGGAGTAAGAACGAGAAGGGCAAATCCACACGAAGCCATGTTTGCTTGCTTCATATCACATATAGAACCAAAACATCCAGAGGAAGCTCTAGAAGATACCAACTAGGTTCAAGTCATGCAAGAAAAGTTGAATGGATTTAAGAGGAATCAAGTTTGGTACCTGGTTCCCAGACCTACTCATTAAGGAGTTATTGAAACTAAGTGGGTATTCAAGAATATGCTAGATGAAGAAGGACAAGTTGTAAGGAATAAGGCTAGACTAGTACCAAAAGGATACTGCCAGGAAGAGGGCATTGATTTTGATGAAACTTTTGCTCCAGTAGAGCAATCAGAATCTTTCTAGCTTACGCAGCACATAAGAATCTCACGGTGTATCAAATGGATGTTAAGAACGCTTTCTTAAATGGAATACTAGTAGAAGAAGTTTATGTTGAACAGCCACCCGGTTTCAAAGAAAATGTTATAGATTGGTGTATAGATTGAGAAAAGCTCTTTATGGATTGAAGCAGGCGCCAAGAGCATGGTATGACACCTTGTCATAATACCTACTGGATAATGGATTCAAGAAGGGCAAGGTGGATAAAACCCTATTTAGAATCCAGGATGAAGATAACATCCTGCTTGTCCAGATCTATATGGATGACATCATTTTTGGATCAACCAACAAGGAGCTATGCAGAAAGTTCTCCAACCTAATGTAATGCAAGTTTGAGATAAGTATGATGAGAGAATTAAGTTTCTTCCTTAGATTGCAAGTTAAGCAGCTTGATTAAGGAACCTTCATAAATCAGATGATATATACAAAGGAACTGATCAAGAAATTTGGAATGGAAAATGCCAGTACAGTAAGCATTTCAATGCCAATGTCAGGAAGTCTGGATAAAGACGAATGAGGGAAAACAGTTGACATCACAAAATACAGAAGATTAATCGGGTCATTGTTCTACCTTACTTCGAGCAGACCAGACATCATGTTTGCAGTTGGAATATGTCCGAGATATCAAGTTGCTCCTAAGGAGTCCCACCTCACAGCGGCTAAGAGAATAATCAGATACCTAAAGGGAACCCAAGAAGTAGGCTTGTGGTATCTTAAAGAATGAGGAATCAAATTAATTGGGTATACTAATTTTGATTTTGCAGGTTGCAAAATAGTCAAAATCATTTGGGGTATTCTCTCAATTCTAATAAAATACAATCGGATCAAGTATGAATTGACGATCAGAACATATATGGATAGAACTTAGAACGGGGTCTCGAAAACTAAGTAATTTTTGCTGGGCCCTTATCGTTTTTTTAGGTTCATTAGGATTCTTGTTGGTTGGAACTTCCAGTTATCTTGGTAGAAATTTGATATCTTTTGTTACGTCTCAGCAAATCCTTTTTTTTTCTATTGAGCACCAGCAGAACTTGTCAAATAGTGGGGAATCGCCTAGTATCTTGGTTCTGCAAGAAACAAACTTTAATAGCCACCTCCACTGTCGAAGCTGAATATGTTGCGCAGGAAGCTGCTGTGCACAAATCTTATGGATTCAGCAACAACTTCGAGATTACGACATTGTCGAAAAGGATACGCCAATCATGTATGATAACACAAGCGTAATTGCAATCACACACAATCCAGTTTTCCACTCGAGAACTAAACACGTCGACATCAAACATCACTTCATCAGAGATCATGTGGAGAAGAAAGATATCTCACTGGAGAAAATTCACACTGATCAGCAGTTAGCTGACATATTCACAAAACCTCTCTGTGAATCAAGATTTTCCTTTCTAAGAAATGAATTAGGTATTATCAGATTAAGCTAACTCATCTCATAAACATCTATTAAAGTGTTCTACAGTTTAGGAGGAAGCCAAGAAGATTTGAAAATGAGAAGCTTAAAAGGAATTGGGAAAGAACACTGGGAGAGGTCCTTGTCAAAATTTCCTGATATAGGTAGCTGACCGAGCTCACTGCAAGACACATCAGCACATACCATCTGAAAAAGCAATCATCATAAAGGAACCCACGAAGCGCACAATTGAATTAAACTATCAATCCCAAGACGTGGCGTATCAAATCAGGGTCACTTACCCAATAAAAGACAGCTAAATTTTGCAAATAAGCCCCTCAAGATCTTTGAAAAGTTAAAAAGTGAAACAGCGCATTAAATGCCAGGAACCTCAACCGCGGGATGATAAACCATTCAAATCCTGTGTAGATCTGAACCGTTGATCAAAACACAAGAAGTTTTCTTATAAATAGGATTTATATTCTTTTTCAGAAACCTTTACGCTCTCATATTTTCTTAACTCTCAATGTTTTTTGCAAGCAGTAACTTATCAAAAATCTTCTTGTGCTCTATCTCTACTTTTGCAGAAACCCTCATTCTCTCATAATTTTTAAATGGCACCTAAGAACTCTCAAGTTATGGACAGTTGTCTTATTGACAAGGTCTTTTTGAAGGCCATCAACGATGAAGGTCACTCCATAGATCTTATGCAGATGATCTTGAACAGTCTCCACCAGTCCAGAGTATGGGGTTTCTGCTCGCACTCCAGAGAACCCTACTGCGAGGACCTTGTAAGGAACTTCTACACCAATGCCGAAGTATCGAAGGACAAGACTAAAATCATGTCCAAGATGGGGAAGAAAACGCTCGAGATCACTACCAGTCTCTTAGGGAAGATCTTTCAGCTTCCTACTGAAGGAATGGATAACAGTGACTTGGCTACTTATGAAGAGGCGATGGTGGAAGAATACTGGAAGAGATTCACAGGCTCTGAAGACCTGTTGACGCTGAATAAGAGCTGTAACAAAAAGCTCTTCCAGGTGGAGTATCAGATGCTCCTTGACATCTGCTGCCACATCATTAAGAACCGGTCTAGTTCTTTTGACAAATGTACCAACCTCAGGTACAGGATGATGATGGCTCTAATGGAGGTTGAGGAGGTGAACTGGGCTGAGTATGTATTCACAAGGCTCAAGGAGGAGGTAGAGAAGAAGGTTGGCAAGCCAACCTATGGACTTGTGATCAACACCATCTTATGGCATGCCGGTCACGACCTGTCAAAAGATAAGCATATTCAAAAAGGCAAGTTCATAGGCTATGACAGAATCTTTGCCAAAAAGGGTACCAAAGTCTCTCCAGTGACAAGTAAGGTCACTGAGGTGAAGGAGAAAGAGACACGAAAGGAGGCAGTACAAGAAAGCACGTCGGAGGGGGAAGCCTCGGCTGCTACTGCTTTTCCACCTAGGCAGGAGAAGAAGGAAAATAGTGTAAGGATATGGGTGAAACGGGCGGTGAAGAGGAAGCTGAGAATTTCTGATGATGGAGCATCACCATCACCTATATTGATGCTCCCTGCTCCCTCAAGCAAGGATAAGGATGCTGAATCAGAGATTTAGACCACTGAGCAGGTAGAAATGGTTGTACAGAAGGTCACTGCTCAGCTCCAAGAGCAGTTAAGAATGGAGGTTGAGGAGAGTGCTGAGGACTCTGATCATGAAGTGGTCTTGGACACAGCCAAGATGAAGAAAGAATTTGAGAAGCAGTGGGAAAGGTTCATGACATGGTGGAATTACCGGCACCTTCCCAATCCGCTTATGTTTCAGTGGCGTGAGCTGTATGCAGAGAAAGATTGGGCACTGAACTGGGCTGAAGTCTCTGATATTAGGGAGAAAAAGGTACTGGACTCAAGGTTCTTGAAAGGACTCCAAAGGAGGAAGTAGAGAGACTTTCAAGAAAATTGTGAAGCATAAATGAAATTGACTACTATTGCAGAAAAGATGAAGCAAGCTGTACCGCTTGAACTACCTCCACCCTCCCCAAGGACGATGAAGGGAAAGAAGCCCATCGAGCAACCTAATTTCTACAAGGATGAGGTTATCCTGAAGGCTGCTGCTAAACAGGTTACTACTGGCGATGACGTGGGCTTCGCTGAAAAACAAGCAGAAGTGTTTGGAGTAGATGAAGCAGAAGAGATAATGCTGAAACAAGCCTTAGATGACAGTGTGATGGAAACAAGGAAGAGGCATAAGGCCGTGCTCATACAACCAGGTGAAGGTTCCTCCATTGGAGCAGCATCCATTGAACAACCTTTAACTGTTCCACCAGTTAGTCAGAGGATTCTTTCACCACCCGCATCAAAAGATGAATCTAGTCGGGCTTTCAGTCAGTTAGTGGATATAGTGATCTTACCAGAAGAGGAGGATGCAAGATCAGATATAGTAGAAGAAGTTCCCCTTGAAGATACTTCTATCAACACGGGAAAGGCTTAATCGCCGATGATGGAGCTACCAACATCTCCGGAGGCTGAAAAGTTGAATGTTCTTGTGGTTGCTGTGGTTCTTGAAGAAACACTTAAAGCAGCAATCGTTGAAGAAGGGACCTCGGTGCCAGAACTCTCTGTTAATGAGGCACCAATGGAGGTCGATAAGACGGCTGAGGAAATTACACCACCAATGGAGATGGAGGCCGCAACAGAACAGGCTGCTAACATAGAGCCTACTGTTGATAAGATTTCAGTAGAACAGTCTGCTCAGAATGAGCCTACTACTAAAGAGGCTGCTCCTAAAGAGCCTGATGTTGAGGAGATCTCTCTGCAAGAGACTTCGATAAAACAAATAGTAGTTGCGAAGGCGTCGAAGGAGGAAGGACCCTCTGAAGAAGTAATAAGAAGATTGCAGGCCTGGAAGGGAGATGTCCCTTAGGATGAAAAATCAGCTGATGATGAGGAGGTCTCAGCTCGTGATGGAGCAGATACTGACGAATTTATGTCTAGCTCCAGCAGCGATGATGGTGCATCCAGTGAAAAGGATGCAACCGGAGCCAAAAAATCCAAACCTCTAACCCCTTCTCTTTCTGTGCAGGATAATGAGCAAAAATCCATTGACGACGTCTTCAAGGCAGTGGGGAAAATTGACAAATCTTTAAGTGAAGCAAGCCGGTGAATGAGAACTGAGGCAAAGAAGGATCGATTTAAAGCCTCTTTCCGGGTTGACACCCTCAATGTAACCTTTGCAAAGCTTCAAAGGTCTATTGACTCCATAACTCCATCTACCAGCCTTGTTGACACCATCAAAAACATGAATGACAAGCTCAACTCCCAAGGGAACAGACTAATAGAAATTGAGCTGGAGCAACAATTTATGACCACTTCCCTCGAAAAGATAAACAACTCTCAGTATGAACAGAAACAAACTTTAGAGGATCATACTAACCTTTTAACTAGTATGCATTCAATGGTAAAGTTTGGACTAGGCTCGGGCTTTGATGATAACAAAAAGGGGATAAAGACAACTAAGAGGATTGAGCAGAGAAGACAGCAGGATCCTTCATCTTACAGGCAGCTAATAATCTTGCCCAGGAAGGATTCATGAGACGATAGAGGAGGTCATGGAGGAAGCTCAAGAGGACACCCAGATAGCAGTTCAACCAAGAGAAAACCAGAAGCTATCTCAGGAGTACATCATGGTCTACGCAGAGGAATAGAAGAAAGGGAAGAGAAAATGTGGAGAGTGGAAGATATATTCAAAGTTTCAGATGAACATATTAAAGAAATGGCAAAGACAAGTCTCTCACGTCTTTTTCTTCTTCAGAAGCAACCTGACCTGGAAGCTCTTACGACAGACGAAAAGAATGCACCAAATTTACTTTGCATCTTCTTGGATGGAAGTCCAGACTCTAAGAGTCCCAGATTTTAAGTATGGGAGCTTCCTGAAATCGATCTGCCTACCACTCATTGTCCATCCTTTCTACAGATCAACACCTTCAAGCAAGCAGAATACTTGAAGTACTACATCAAGTTATGCAAAGAGTCCACGCTTATCAAAGGTAAAACACATCGTCAGGGGCTCCACTATTTCAAGGATTTCGCTAGCAGAGGTGTACTTCCAATCCAGATGAAGCTAAAAGGTAGAATGAACAGAGGTGAAATGATTCTTTTCTGTGAAGACTTCTGGTTAAGGTACGAAGAAACCTTCGAGATGAAAAGGCTGATGGAACCAACTTACTAAGAGTCTATCCTCAACTGGTGGAAGGGTTCGAGGAGTAAAAGAAAAAGAGCCTCCTGGTTAAAGATACCGTAAACCTTCCTACTTCTTGCTCATATATATCCTGATTGCAGGTTTGTATTTATACTGTGCTCAGATGCCTTTCTATTTTATTAACTCAATAAAAATATTTGTCTTGATCTGAAAAAGCTCAC
Source organism: Scutellaria baicalensis (assembly GCA_005771605.1). NCBI lineage: Eukaryota > Viridiplantae > Streptophyta > Magnoliopsida > Lamiales > Lamiaceae > Scutellaria > Scutellaria baicalensis. The sequence continues at coordinate 27,169,784 of CM016722.1, read as the reverse complement.
TACTTATGAACTTATGCTTAATCTTATGATCTAAAATCTTTCTGCTACATATATATCTTGCTGATCTGTCTATAAGCTTACTTTCTTATATAAAATCTAATAAAGTCTTTGATTCTCTTAAAGGAAGTTTTGTCATTTGGTTCTCTTAAAGGAAGTTTTGTCATCATCAAAAAGGGGGAAATTGTAAGAAATATTATATAAGATTTTGATGAAAGACAAAACTTGTAATAGACTAGGGCTAAGGATCCTATGTATTTAGATTCCATTGTGAAATCTCTAAGTATAGGATCAGGAGGCTTGAAGATCAGGATTGGAGTATGAAGACCCTGCTGCATAAAATCGTAAAAATGATATAAGAATACATATCTGCAGCAGGCTGCTTGAAAAGGATACCGAACGCACACTGCACGAGGATGCTGAGTTTGCTAACTGTTAGATTGACAAAGTAAGCTGAAGTCAACTAAAGAATTAGGAAGCATCAACAACCTGTTAAGTGGCAGTTACCTCGAAATTCGTTTACGAGGTTTACGTTAGGCACAACCGCATTTTCAACCAATCAAAAGAAGGTATGTACCAAAAACAAAAAAGAAGTCTGAAGAAATGTCAGACTGGGTATGACGATTGCAGCAACGGATACGTACACTCTCAAATCCTTGTACGAACAAATCAAAAGATGTCACATTACTCTATGCAAGCTGCAAAGAATGCTCTCTCTTTCTAACGGACAAAATCCTAATCGCCTATAAATACTAGAAGAACTGGACTTGAAGTGTACCTGAAACTCTTGCAATAAACACACTCAAGCTATCAAACGCAAAACACTTACAAATCTTTAGAAGTTTCAAGTCCAGTCTAGCAGCAAGCTATCTTTAGCATAGAGAGCTCATCGTTTCAAAGCCTGATGCATGTGTTGTTGAAGAAATCTTTCTTTTTTCTTTAGACTGTTAAGGAGTTGCTTGATCGGAGGCTGTTCCTGATCAAGTATTTACGTTCTTAGTAGAAGAACAAGAGCTCTGTGTGGGCTAATTGAGTTTTGTCACTGTGCAGTAACCCTGTGTGAGAGAGAGTGACAGTTCTTGTTAAAGTTTAGGTTGTCTAAGCGAGGCTTGTGTAAATCAACCGTTTGACCTAACAAAGTTCCTCCTTGAGAAGGAGAAGAGAGGACATAGAGGGATTACTCCATCCTTGAACCTCTATAAATCGCTGTGTTTATATTTTATATTACCTTCTGCTGATCTTCCTCTTGTTGTTGCTTATTTGAGTTTATAATCTGCATATCTTTCATAAGCATATCAACGATTTTCAGAAAAGAAGCTTTGGTTTAAAAGAATTTCCGTTGTGCATAAAAACTCATTTTGTTTAAAGCTCACTCAAGGTAACTGCTCAAACAGTAACCCTCTGGGCAGTAAGCTCTTTAACAAACTGCCTGAGTGACTTATTCTTTCATCTTTGCAAGAAAAGTTTGAAAATTGAATAGACTTATTCACCCCCCCCCCCCTCTAAGCCTACTACCACTTAGGACCAACATAATTATCTCATTTTTATGAGTGGTTACTGCAGGCACAAATATAGGTGCCTTGGAGGTGCTTGCTGTAGAAGTTGATGCCTCTCCACAATATCCTATACCAGCATGATCCTTAAGACTTCTTTGAATGTTCAACATAGCATCTAAGTCTTTTGAGGATTTGTTGAATGTATTTACTGTGTCAATTGGGCTCTTCTTCTCATTTTTTAGCTTAGTAACTAGTAGTTTTAGCTTACTGACTTCTGCTCTGAGGTCACTACATGCTTGACTTTTCTGTTTTTCGATAGGCAATTCCATCTCAAGCGAAGCATGCTCACTCTTTAGCTTTTGGTTATCCGTCTTAAGCTCCTCATGGGTTGAGGTAATCTGCTCGAAGTCACTCATGATTTGCCTGAAGGCAATGATCATGTTCAGCCTTTCTGTATCTCTAACAGGTTGGTTCAGATAGATTACCTCATCTTCAATTTCTTCTGATTTGGCCATGAGGCAGATAAGAGCTTCATCTTCAGAGGATGAACTTTCTAAGTCATTATCGGAGGGTGACTCATCTCTATGTGTAGCTTTGTTCGACACAGCTCCCTGAGTGGCTTTAGTTTCTCCGATGAGTGCTCTGATCTTCTGTCATTCTTGCTTCCTCCTTTCTTGTCTCTTCTTTTGTTCGTTTTCAGGATATCTATGAACTTCAGGGTATGGACAATCTCTTGCATATTGTCTTGGTTTATGATAGTTATAGCATAGATCAGTAGCCTTCGTTGTGGACTGGGGTGCTTGGTATTGGTTGTTTCACCATTCTGTTTCTTTTTGAAGTGATCAGTCTTCGAGTTTCTCTTTATAAATTTCTGAAACTTCTCAGCAATAGGGCCATGTCTTCTTCAGCAGTAGCCTCAAAGTAGCTGCTTGATCTTTTCCTTTCTTTTTTTCCTGTGGTGACCTTGTAGTTAGTGCAGTGACTTTGGAGCTTCCTTCTCCGTTTTCACTTTTTCTTCGATTTATATCAAATTCGAACGCCTTGAGGTCAGAGAAGAGATCAAAAGTGCTCATGGACTTCAGGTCCATGGATACTCTAATGGCAACAGTCTTACTGTCCCATTCAATTGGAAGGGCTCTCAGCACCTTCATGTTCTTGTCTTTTTGAGTGTAGAATTTGTCCAGTGACTCTAACTCATTCACAATTCTGGTGAACCTCAAGTCCATCTGCTCCACGCTTTCTCCATGGAGCATCTCAAACAACTCGAATTTCTGCGTGGCTGTGAAGACCTTGTTCTCTTTTGTTAGTTCAGTACCCTCACAAATTTGCTTGAGTTTCTCCCATATATCTTTGGAAGTTTTGCAAGTCTTGACTTTACTGAATGTTCCTTTATCCAGCATTAGAAACAGAGCATTTTTTACGACGTTGTCCAGGTTGGCTCACCTTCGCTCATCCATTGTCCATTATTCCCTTAGCTTCTCGATCACTGCTGGGTGTGGAATAACACCTACATCAACTTATCTTTGGGATGCAGCATTAATGGCTCGAGTGAACAAAGGATTTACTTTAGTGATCTTTGGTGGTCCACCAGTAATCACGAACCACATTTCATCATGCATTGCAGACAGATGTGCCTGCATACGAATTTTCCAATCATCATATTCTTCAATGAAGAACATTGGTACTTTGTGTGAATCCAAGCCGTGTGTAATAAAAGGATATGCAGAATGCAGATTTTTCAGAAAATAGGGACTACAGATTGACCAGACAGATTAGGTTTTTAATCCAACCTGCTATGATACCACTTGTTAGTCCCAAGTGGTAGTAGACTTAGAAGAAGGGTGAATAAGCGTACTCAAATTTTTCAAACTTTTTACTCCGAAGAATGTTAAATCTCTGAATGAAAGGAAGCTACTTAGCTTGTTGTACTAGTGAGGTTACTGCAGGTTGAATAGTGACCTAGAGACTTGAAAATAGAGTTTGATGCACAGCGGAAATACTTAAACAATGAATGAGTTTTCTGAAAAGTAAGCTTGCGTGCAGTATGCTATGATAAATAAGAAACAGATAAAAAAGATAGCAAACAGATAGCAGAAGATAACACAGAGCAGGAATATAAAGGTTCGAGGGTGGAGTGATCCCTCTACGTCCTCTCTACTCTTTCTCAAGGAGGAACTTTGTTAAAAAAAGTTTGGATTACAAAGACTCTGCTTAAACAAACTATTCCAAACAAAATTGTCAGTCTATCCCACACAGGGTTACTGCACAGTGACCAAAACTAGCCCATTCAGAGGTCTAGCTCTTCTACTCAAGCGAACTACACTTGATCAGGAACAACCTCCGATCAAGTGACTCCTATCAGTCTAAAAAGATAAGAAATAAGAGTTCTTCAAAACAGTGTAGCAAGCTTAAACAGGTAGCTCTGAAACAAAGATAACTTGCTGCGATTTAGACTGGACTGAAACATAGAGAAATTCAAAAGATGATCTTGAATGCTTTATTGCTTTGAATGCGCGAGTGCTTCAGGTAGTTCCTTCTGTCCTAGTCTTCTTCTATTTATAGGCGTGGGAAATTCTGCCCGTTGAAGAGAGCGTCCTTCCCTTGCAGTGAGCTTTGGTGCGGTGTCCTCATTCCATTGGTTCGTACAAGATTTCTGTTATGGTTGTACACCATTGAATAGAGTGTCCTTCTCCTACAGTGAGCTTTGGTGCAGTGTCCTCATTCCATTGGTTCGTACAAGATTTCTGTTATGGTTGTACACCACTGCCACTGTGGTCGCCATTCTTTTTGCTCGTCATTTCGTCCTTTTGATTCCTCCAGGTGGCATTCTCTGATTGGCTTTGTGCTGATTGTTCCTAACGGAAACTCGGAGTGCTTGATCCGAGGAAACTGATTCTGGAGTTGGTTACTGCATCTCTTGTCATATTAGGCCAGCTTTCTAATTTCCAACGTCCTTGCTTAGGATACTGTTTTCTTCCATACTTAGCCGATTTTAGCAATTGCGTTTAGGCAGCGACCCCTAGAGGATCCTTTCAGTGACCTTTCGTTGCTTGTTGCAGTGACCAATCTCGATGAATCTTCATGTCTTCTTCTGCTGTATCCTTGCTTCAGTACCCTTCACGATAGCTTGCTGCAGAGTCCTATACTTGGACAATTTTTCACTTTTAAGGCATCAAGGTCTTCTTCATTTTTCAAGTTTTGATCCTTGATCTTCTAGCATCCAGACTTATTCTAAACTTTTACAACTCAAGCTAATTACATTGAATTTTAGGTCCTATCTATTACATGTTTTGACCTCATCAAAATCTATACATTGATCTCTAACAGAAAATGATATATTTTATTTTGTTCACATTTTTTCAGATTTTATTTTATCCAGGTGTAACTATATTTTACGTTTAAATAGAAATGGGAAATCATATTCCCTAAAAGATATATAATTAAGTTTTATTTTTTTAATTATAAAATAAATAAACATGGGAAGAGTAAACAAATTAAAATAAATTAACAAACAATATTAAATACTCCTATTTTTCCTACAGAGAAGATTTCCCATATCTGATTTTTTTATCTATATCGCAAAAATATTAATACTTTCATCCAAAAATATATAGTTTGAAATCTATAATAAAAAAATTAAAAAATACAAAATCAATAATTTTATTGGTTTCATATTGAATTATCTGATTTTATTCTATCAAATTCCAAAGAGTTAGTCTCCTGTGCAACTGGTGCACATACAATTCGGGTCGTGTCCGGGTCGACCCGGATTCCCGCACTTTTATTTATTTATTTATTTTTAATTTTTTTTTTCACTTCAGGTTGTTACCTTTATGTTATATGCATGTGACTTTTATGTTATATAAGTGTGACCTTTATGTATAAATGTAATGACCTTTATATACTCTAACTTAGAAAAAAATGAAGAATTTTAGCAAAATTTGTACATATTTATGTTTATATAATATTAGTTGCACATATATATCCATCCTTAAAATGCATTGAATTTTGAAATTTTCAAATTTTTTTCAAAGTTATGGATTATAAAGATCATAATATTTGTACATAAAGGTCACAAGAATTGTATATAAATGTTACAACAATACAACATAAAGGTCTTAATCTGAAGCGAAAAAACATGAAAATCTTCATTTTTTCCTAAGTTGCTAAACACAAAGGTCATAACATTTATATATAAAGGTCACACTTATATAACGTAAAAGTCACATCCTTACAACATAAAGGTAACAACCTGAAGCGAAAAAAAAAAATCCAGGTGCGCAGATCTGGGTCAGGTCGGCCTAGTTGCACCAATCCAGATATGTGCACCCGGTGCAAAACAACATTTGCCAATTCCAAAATCATTATTAATCAGATCTCATTTGTTATATTTTGTTATTATGAGAGCAACATATCTCTTCAAAAGATCCGCCTTCCGTCTCAAAAATAGACTTGTATACTATATATTTTTGTTCATCGATCCTACAATGATAGATTTGTTACTATATTAATATGATTTTTAATTTGTAATTCCATATATATATATATATATATATATATATATTCTTAATAAAATGTATATTAAATCACCATACTTTATGATTTTCCCCCTATGCACATTTTGAGATAAAAATTGATTCATTCAATGAAAGAATTAATGAAGGAAAATGGGTATAATTGAAAGTTCATATATTTTTTTTAATGTGTGTGAAAGTAAAATGGGATGGTGGGAGTATGTTGGTCTCAAAAAGGCTGGTAGTAGGCTTAGAGGGGGTAAATAAGCCTACTATATTTTCAAACTTTTCTTCTCTTCTAATGGCTCGGTTCTAGAATCAGTAACCTTTTGGGAGGTTACTGATTAGAGTGATTGCGGAAGCTTCATTACAGAGCCAAGTAGAAGATATGCAACTTATTATGGAGTATAAACAATAAGCACACATAGACGCAAGGATATACAGAGGTTCGAAGGTAGAGTAATCCTTCTACATCCTCTCTGCCTCTTCTCAAGATGGAACCTTTGTTAAGCTGGTTGATTTATAGAAACATATCTATTACAACTCACGCTTAACAAGTAAGTAGCAAACCTTTACATAGATGCTTGCCTACTTCCCCACTGACCCACACAGGATCCTAATCTATCCACCCAGGGTCCTCACTTTTTCTCCTAGAAAGTGGAAAACTCAGCAGGACTCTACTCATCGCACTGAGTACTCCAAGACAGTCCTTTAAAAGTAGTTTGTCTTCTTCTTCTTCTTCAACTGGGTGCAGCAAGCTTGACCTTCGTTTGCAGATTGGTTTGCTGAAACTTGCTGTTGGACTGACTGACTGAGCGTGCGTCTTTTGGGGTGTGGAGTGTTCGAGCTTTTCTTATTTTCTTCTGCTCTTCTGAACACTCTCTTTTCTTCTATTTTAACTTCCCCCTCTCTCTCTGCGCTTTCTTCTCTGTTGAACTCTTCTCTCGTTTTTTTGCGCTTCTCTCAATGAGCTTGAATATTCTGTTGTGCTCGTTTTCTCTTGCGCACTATTCTCTCTCTTTTTCTCAGTCTTCAGTCTTTCTCTTTTATAGGTTGTGAAATATGCCCGTTGAAGGTAGAAAGATTTCCATCATTGATGCGCCGCACTCCTGACACATGCCAACTTTTCGCTTTCCACGTGTCTTCTTCTGATTGACTTATCTACTCTTCTCTCTACCGGTAACTTCTTGTGACTACCGGTAACTTTTGACTTTCTTCTCATGCCTGCTTTGTAGCTTCCTCCTCTTGCTTCACTCGGGAGCTTCCTCTTCTGGCTTGCTCCTTCAGGTGGCTTGAGGCTTCTATAGCATGCTGCTCCTGCAGTATGCTTTCGGCATGGTCTTCTGGGTAGCTTCCTGTCTCGCTGTATTCTGCCTCGGCGAGTTCTTCCAGTAACTTCCTGTAGTCAAATATCCTAATTAGTTCACCAGATTCTTTTCAACCATTCTCTTCAGTATCATTCCTTTAACACTTTCTCTTGCTCTTTTAATCTTCTGCAGTAGCTCTGTTGTAGTAACCTATATATCCTAAGATTGGTTATACTTGTTAGAGTTACTTAAGACTTTATCTCATCAAAACTTACTTCAAATGTTTCCAATAGAGTATAATGTTGTTATTATTATTATTTTTTAATATTCTGAACTTACTCTAAAGCCACATTTTGATATAATTTTATCACATGATATATATATATATATATATATATATTATGCTACTTACTTTTCACATTAAACAAATAGGAAAGAAGGTTTTGTCGACGAGATAATATGGTGGTCCATGAAGGGATGGATGTGAACAAAAAATCATCAACTATTCTTTCTTTTCACGTTCAAAGGACAAATAACTAAAAAGAAAATAGAAAACGTTTATGGAATGCCTTTGAAATTTGAATCACTACTTTCTGCTTTTTATAATGAAACCAAAAGGTGGGGCTACATTACTATTTTTATAAGGGAAAAACTTATATATGTCTGGGTATATAGGTGTATAAATTTATGTGTTATATATATGTTCTTCAAGTGTTATATATATACTTTAAAGGTGTTATGTTTTTTGGTGTTATAAATATATATACTCTACATATATCATATTTATATAAGAGTATATATGTGATATCTGAAGAGTATATACATGATACCTTTAGAGTATATATTTAACACCATATGATGATTAATTTGGGGGTACCGTGCCTCGGGGCACACAAGTGTTATAAACGTTTTCTTTTTTTCATTTTAGTTATTTTGTCCTTTGAATGTGAAACAAAGAAAATAGTTGATGAGTTTTTGTTCACATCCATCCCTTCATGGACCACCATATTATCTCGTCGGCAAAAACTTCTTTCCTATTTGTTTAAATTAAATAGTAAGAAGCATAATATATATGTCACGCCCACTTTTCTTATATGGTAATATTTACAATAAGTTTTATATCAAAAGACCTGTAAAAGGCCGTGTGCATTTTTTTTCTTTCTAAAACATAGTAACATAAATAACCCTCTCTGCACACGAAGCTATTTAGGATTATAACAAGCTTCATTGCATACGTATCATAATATCAAACTCGACTCACCGATATATTTACATACTTATACATATCAGAGTATGGGAATAAAACGAAGGTTTAACAAATACTAACAAAATATTTTTTAAAGCAAAATAGGTTTATAAATATAGCTTAGCCCAACAGGTCGTCATCCATGTACACCATCTCTGATCCCGTAGGAACTCAACATAGCATCAGTAAGTCCATGAGCTTACACATAATTTCATTTACCTACAATGCATGAACTATATGAGCTAATGCTGAGTAAGCAGAAATTATGCATGTGCATAACATGAATGATATGAATGATGCTCATGATGCATTTTAATGAATCAAAATCATTTCTTTCAAAATCATTTTCTTTCATTGGGCCCTTGACCACCATCTACTAGGCACCGAATTGAGCTCAACATAATATCATTCATCATAGCCATATACATGTCTCATATGCGACTGGCTGAACAAATCAAGCTACATCCATATCTCACATGCCACCGGCTAAGCATATATCATTAGTAGTTATATCCATGTCTCACATGCCACCGGCGGAGTAAATCCAACATATCCATGTCTCACATGCCACCGGCTAAACATATAGTATTGGTAGCCATATTCATGTCTCACATGCCACCGGCGGAGTGAATTCAGCCTATTCATGTCTCACATGCCATTGGCTACCCCATATAATATAAACATGACTTTCATGCCTCGGTGAACTAGTAGTGGTCAATAAAATACTTTTCTCTTTTTTTAAAATCATGTCGTGCATGTAAAATGCATTAACCTTCATCATTTGCATATGCACGTGTTGATACTCGTGAATGACATTCTTAATGCAGTCCATAAATTTCATCATAGCATCAATTAAACACACCAATTCTCAATGATACATAAACTCATGTAATATCAATCAATCGAATATAACACGAAATAATAAGGTGAATGACATTCTTAATACAATCCATATATTTCACCATAGCATCAATTAAACACGCCAATTCTCAAGAATACATAAACTCATATAATATCAATCAATCAAATATAACATGAAATACTATGTTCATGCATTGTAGTTGCAAATGAATTTCTACTTACTTCAGATTCCAGAAATTGGTATCTTACACTCAGAAGATGAGATGCTTCTTTTGAAGATCTTATATTCAAACTAAATTTCAACTCCAAAGTTCGATGATCCTATACATAGTGTAAATTGTAGTTAATTAAAATGATAAGTAGGGATAAATAAAATTTGTAACCTTTGCATTTTTGTTTAACGAAACACTTTATCCATACACACATGTATTCGGTAATATTTGAAGTGTGTATATATATAATTATAACTATACATATATATGCTTTTATTAACTACGCCTATTACATCATTAAAATAAATTCTTATTGTTTATTTTTCTGACTAACAATTAGATACACCATAATGATTGCTGATTTTTGTTAACTCTTGTATATTCCATAAATTAAACCACTAAAATTCGAACTTGAATGCTATAAGTATACACATGTGCTTACGCATCTTTATATATATAAAAACACAAACATTGCTAAAAATAGAAATGCAATATTTTCCCGCCAAAACTCTATCCTAAATATAGAAATAAATAAAATTACATTTTATATTTATTAATTACTTAAAATATTTAATTATATATACACATATATAAGTCAACTATTAACCTTAAATAGGATTAAAAAATTATATTATATTAGGAAATCTAATATTCTATATATATATATATATATCAAATTTGAAATTTATGGTATGTTCATAATGGAATTAATTAGATGGCACAATCAATCCAAGAAATTACAAAAATTTGACTTCAAAAATCATTACCTTCCTTTATAGTCGTGAGTTAAGTCTTTATGGGACTTTAATTTTGTTAAAATTAAAATTACATTAAATTTATGTTGTAGTTGTGAGTTATGGTCTCATAGGTCTTTAATTCTATTAAAATTAATTGGCATAGATGAAAGGTAATTAATGAAATTTTAACCGGCCCTATGGAATCATTAACTAACTTTCATATATTAAATTTCAATTTATAATCAAAATCATATTAAAAGGTGAGATAACATTATGATATATATATATATATATATATATATAGTTCTCATATGTCTATAATGATGTGATTGCAATTTTGATTTGATCTTTCTTCCAAAATTAAACAATTAAATTTTTATTTAATTCTCTAGCTATACCAAAATTATATTAACAAATCTTTATATATATAAAAATACAAACATTTCTTAATATATTATGGTAATGATTTTTCCACCCAAAAAACCCTAACAGAAATAAATAGATATAATTATTTTTATGTGTATTTATTCCTTCAGTATATAATACATATTTAGAAATATACATTAATATGTATACGAACAATATATATATGTATAGAAGTCAACCACTATCTTTAAATATCTTTAAGTTATTTTAGGGAAAAATATTACACTTTTTTTATTTGGAAAAAATAGAGATATTACATATTTTTTGAAAGAAAAAAAATCCAATTTGATACACTGATTTTTTGCATCAATGTCCTATTTGATTCATTGATTTTATTTTTATTCATCTCATACAATTTAAGAAGTGTCATGACTGAAATATATAAAAAATATGATAAAAATATTTAAAATATTAAGAAGGTAAATCAATATAACTATTAAAAAAGTATCATGATATGAAATTATTTCCTATATTTTCAGAATTATCTTATTTAAAGATTACAAATGTCATTATATATGGAAACAATCAATTTACTATGCTACATTTTGGATGTGAATGTTTATTAATTTATAAGATGATATTTTATATATATATATATATATTGTATTTAGCCTAATGAATACAAATTTTATAACTTATATAGAAAATCATAAATCTTGAGATTCTCCAAAAAAGAAACCCAAAATTATGCAATTACAATAACAATCACTTACCTTCATACCATATGTAATGCATTAATTTCATATCTAATAAGCATATCTTTCACTATAAATATGAGAGAATTAACTTGGAATTCACTCATACCTTTTCTATTCACAATTTCTCAAATTTTGCATTCCAAACATTATGTTTTCATGGATCGGATGATTGTTTCTTCTTCTTCTTATTCTCCTCCTCCTTTTTGTATATTTATTTGGGTATGAATTGATTAATTTATTAGAGATATTTGTAGTTTGGATCAATAGTTAATGACCATAGTGTTCACTTTTGAATAATTTAAGTTGTTGTTGTTAATCGTATTTTGAAGAATAATTATTCACAATATGTGTTATTTTATTAGTATTGTATATTGATTATTCTTATTGCCATGTAATATTATATTTTTTACCAATTCAAATTATTTTGTGCAGGTCGGAATCGAGAGCTTCTGATTTTGGATTAGAAATTTTGAAGATTTAAGATTAGAACACTGCAAGATAAATTTTGTTTTTGTTTTCTGAAAAACATTGTAAAAGATAGTTATTTTATATTTTTGTGCCCAATTTTTTTATTATTCATAGAAATTAGTTTGTGAAATAAGGTTCTAAAAAGGTCTACATACATTGCATCGAATCCATTGTTTTAATCTACTAAAAATTCTTAGTATCAAAAAAAAAAAAAAACATGTATATTGATTACTAAATGATTACTTGAAATGTGGAGAGCATGATTTATGAAAATCATTTTCATTAATAAAAATTCACTTTGATGTTTCAAAATATTTAGTATTCTTTTCCATATATAATTATTTTATTTTGTGATCGATGGTTGCCCTATAATTTATGAAAATCGTGTTCCATAATAAAATTACTTTTTTGAATTCACTATTTATTTTAATAGTGGAATATTTTAAAAATGATTTTGACACTCAAATGTATAGATAACAAAATTTATGGAATCTTACATTACTTTGAAATATAATGCACACATTTTTTGTTTTATATAATTCTTATTCCAATAAAAGAACTCAAGAATCAAATAAAAGGACTAATATCCTTAAAAAATCATAATCAAAACAACAAAAATATTTCTAAGTGATAATTTAAAATATTAATTGGAATTTTCCAAGATTTTAGATCAATAGAATCTTTTATAATTCAGTCTAAATTGATACTTTTCATTTATGTATCAAAATATATTTGAACGTATATATATGAGATTAGTATAGATTATGTATATATATTAAAATTCATATTGAAAGGTTAATTTAGTCATAAATCTCTTATTAATTATTTTTGTTGTTTAGTACAATTCCACAATTAAAAGCACAATATTCTTATATATTTTATATGTTTAAATGTATTTTGATGACCTTAATTTATTATTTTATTTAATTTCTTTAATCTCACCAACTATAGTTTTAAAAGAATACAATGGGTATCTTAAATATAAATAAATAGATCTATAACAGTCAAATATTAGGCTACAATATATATATATATATATATATATATATATATATATATATAATCTTGGGGGTGAGGCCTATAGTATAGGGGCAATAATGAGTCTCTTTCACTTCAAATTAATTTTTTTTCATTTCATTTTATTCTTAAACTATGATGTATTGATCAATTTTTTTATTTGTAATTTTGTATATAGATATTTTTATATTAAAGTTGTAAGTTTGATAGAAGGTAAGATGTGGTGTGAGAACAGTTTTGAAAAAAATTAAAATTACAATTAAATAGTTTCTTTATTTAAAATTCATTTTTAATTGATGTAGCTAGCAATTAAATAATATCTATAAATTTATTTAATTTATTTTTTATTCTGTAAATGTAATTTTGATATGAGTGCATTGTCATGCAGATGGGCTATAAGATTTTTCTTAACAAATTATGATTTTAAAATAAATATCTTATTTATTTAAAGATCGGTATAATGTATGAAACAAATTTATAATTTTTATTTGTAATTTTGTTTATCATTATTTTATGATTACAATAAAAATATAAAAATAATAAGTAAATATATATATATATATATATTGATAAGGATTACATTATAATGAAAGAAAGAATAAACATGTCTATTATATATATAGATAAATTATATATACTATTCAATTTGAATTAAATACTTAAAATGGAAGTTAAAAGTAATTTTTTAGTTATGTATCTCCATAATATAATATTTATTAGACAAATAATACTTCTACGAGTCAAACACGGATCTAGGATTCATGTACCCAAGTTGACTCGGTCAACGTGCCCAAAAACACGCTTTTGCGTGCATTTCACGCGCCCCACGCGTCTGGTATCCAGACACTCAAATTTACCAAAATTCGCTCAAAGCTGACATACATTTAAGTTATGTTATACAAACATTTAGAATTTTTAAATATACCTTCATACCTTTTATCAATGTTAGAGATATGTTTTAATTATATTAGTCTACCTTTTAACTATATTAGTTATACCTTTATATATTATATAAGGTATGTCTAATATAACATAAATGTATAACTAATACTACGTAAAGGTACATGTACAAAATGAGTCGAAGTCATAGTTTTTTTTTTTTTTAAATTAAAGTTATGACATTTGGGCAAAAAGGTATATTTAATATAACATAATGGTATATTTACCATAATATAAAAATATGTCGAACATAACATAAAAACATGACCAAATTTAAAAATGCGCGAAAGAAGAAATAAAAGAATGAGTCGGATGACCCGAATCTGACCCGGGTGCTTGGATCTGAGATCCATGAACTTGACTCGCAGGAGAGTTACTCTATTTATTATAGAAAAACTATTTTTTTATATTGACCCCATCATGAATCTTTTTCTAAGATCATCTTTTTTGTTTTTATATAAAATTTATGATAATTAACTTCATAAAAGAAAATTCACACTTTTTAAATTTTAGTATTTAAACATAAAAGTGCATAGTTTTCCAAAGTTGGAAACCTTATACATAAATATATTAAGTACATTAGAAGTATATATTTGTATTTTGTAATGTAAGAAGTATTCTCTTAAAAGTTAATAATTATACAAATTCAATTTTACAAAATACAAGTGTATAAGATAAAATGTACATGTAGAATAAATATAATTATTTAATTTCTGATTTCTATAATAACTAATGTTCATTTTATTAATGTAAGCATTGTTTAGTTCAATAAACATTTCTAGCTATCATTGTTTTTTTTAAATATAATTAGTTTCATTGTTATTAATTATAAAAATAAGAACTAATATATCTATTCTTGAACATATTTATAAATCAATACATGTTATTTATAGATTTCACAATATAAACTTTTGTTGGTCAATTACATTATGTTCATGTGATCATGTTTTAATTATGTCAGTGAATTAATAGACTAGAAATTATTCGATTGCATTTAAATAAACTATAGATTGTACACACAATTTATTATTTGTAATGTCATTTTACTTATATGAAGTAATATGATTAGTATTATTATTTTCATTATTATCATGATTTAAATCAATACTACTCTTTTCAGTTAAAATTTTATTCTGAGCTTTTCATTTTTTTTCTTAATATTTTAGTCTTTTGTAAATATCTAATATAATATAATTGTTAAATTGTTAAATAATACATATTATGACCGAGAAATTATGTTGTTCAAAAATATGATGATCACATAAAATAATGTTCTACATTTTCTAATATTTTCCAATCACGTTTATATTTTCTAATATTATTAATGACATTAGCAAAAAATAGGTGCTTAAAATTTTTTTAGGATATGTTTAGGTTAAAACATATGTAAATTTGGCAAGTATGAAAGTGAGTTATAAAAAGGATGAAATTTGATAATTGTGTGTTTGTTTAGAAATTTTAAAAAGTAGAATTACAATTAATATGTCATCATATAGGGAATTATATATAAGAAAAATAGATGATGTATTGTTATTTTAACTTTAAAAAAAAAAAGCTAATATTTTCAGTTCAAATTGTAAAAAAGTGGATGAAGTAGAAAAAAAAAAATTTAGTTATAAGATTTTGCAAACAAATAACATGATTCGGATATTGGTAATCTAAAATTTAAACGTGCACATTCAGTCCAACCACCCCCTTAAACAATCAAGAAATTGTATTAAAATATTACAATATGTAACAATTTATTAAGGCTACTAAAAAGATCACAAAAAGAACACAATTACAAAATAAACCAATACATAAAGCTAATAATGAGTGCACTTAGGACAAACATTGAACAAAACAGATGTTTTCGAGCGATCGATAAAAATGAGATATATTATATACTTTTTACAGAAATATATGAAAATACCTAATGCAATAATTAAAACACCTATTAAGAACTATATATTAACAATTTTGTGTTACAGAATAAATGAAAAAAATTATTAAAGAAAACAATAAGATTTCGTTTGAATAGAGTGATTTCAAATCCAGAATTTGAAATGAGTGGATTTGAAATCCTTTCAAGTTTGAATGGATTTGAAATCCACCAAAATGACTCTAAAATTAGCTCAAAATGAAAACTATGGATTTTAAATTCACATCCAACCCAACACTATTAGTGGATTTGCTACCAAGGATTTCAAATCCCTCCTTAAATCCACATATTCAAATGTACCCTGAGAAATATTATTTTAAGAATAAAGAAAAAATATCACACTTATGTAAAAATTTACTATCATATAACAATAAACACTAATTATAAAATAAAAAATGAGATAAGTATTAAATGAAACTCGTGCAACGCACGGGTTCAAACCTATTGGTTAGAATAAGTGAGTAACGTAGCATTTTTTTTTCAAATTAATGGATAAAAAATTATTTATGTTCTATACATATGCACTCCACATTATATTTAATGATAAAGTTAAATGATAGGTATTGTTGAAACCATAAAATATATTTTTGTCAATGTAAATTAAATAATATTTAAATTTTTGATAATAAATCCTGCATAGTAGGGATGTATGTAATAAAACAAATTCAAGCTTAGGAGTCTCAACATGTTTAATTTTTTATGGGGTAAAATTCAATTTTCGTCCACTTAAATGACTATTGTCCAATTTTCGTCTACTTATTTTCGAGATTTCAATTTTCGTCCACTTAAAGCCAAAAACTTCATTATTTGGTCCATTGTCTGCCGGAATCCGGCGATTGCATCTCAATCGCCCCCAAGTCCATTTTTCCGACCAAGTCACGCTGATGTGGAATTTTATACCCATGTGGAATTTATTTTTGAAATAATTTTAATTCCACATCATATTTCTTCTTAATTAATAAATTAAAAAAACAAATTGAATTTTAAGAAATTAAAAAAGAAAAAAACCAAAAACATCATTCTAAAAAAAAACAAAAAGAAAATCAAAAGGGGATCTATGCTTGTCCAGCTGGAGAAGAAGAGGTCTACCACCGCCGCCTTCACTCGCCGCCGCCATCCCTCTCCCCCACCGCTCTTGCCACTCGATTGAAGGAGAAGGAAAATGGTCGATTGCAGTGCCGTCGGAGAGAGAGAGAGTTGCAGAGAGAGATAGAGGGAGAGAGTGAGTTGCAGAGAGGGATAGAGGGAGAGAGATGCAGAAAGAGAGAGTTAGAGAGGGAGAGAGCGTCGCCGGCGACGGCGGCGGGGAGAAAGAAAGACAGAGAGGGAGTATTGCAGAGGCTTTGAGATAAATAGAGAGAAGAATGAGAGAGAGAGGGTGGGAGAGAAGAAGAGGCGTCGTGTCTGGATGAGTGTGCTGTCGCCGGCGGCGGGCCCGTCGCCGGCAGTGGTGGCGGTCGGAGTGAAGAAGGCGACGAGGAGGTAGGGGAGAGGGGGCTGAGTTTGATTTTGAGAATTAGATTAATTTCAGGGACCAATTTGCAAATATATATATTTATATATGTAAATGAGTAATGACAACTCAGAAAATTCGGATTGGTTGAGATAATGTCACGTAGGATATACTATGCCACATCAGCAAAATTCCATCGGAGGTGGCGATTGCATCTCACTTGCCCCCTTCCGGTGGGCAATGGACCAAATAGTGACGATTTTGGTTTTAAGTGGATGAAAATTGAAATCTCGAAAATAAGTAGACGAAAAATGGACAGTAGCCATTTAAGTAGACGAAAGTTGAATTTTACCCATTTTTATGGCTACAGCACGATTTATGAAACTCGAGTTTGATTTAATTTAATTTTATTAAACATGCCTACAAATACAAATGCACAAATTCATAAATATATTTATATATATATATATATATATATATACACAAATATAAAAGTTTTTTTGTTGAAATGAAAATTAAGAAAAGAAAGAAAGAAAATTAGAAAACGAAAAAGGAAAATAGAAATAAAGAGGTGAATCGGATCCTATGTTACATTTAGTGTTACATCTTGTTTTTCATAGTATTTATTATGCACAATATGTTAAATAATGATATCATGATATACACGTGGCTTGTGGTGACTGCTTTGGAATGAAAGATGTAACACAAAATGTAATAAACATGTGGTAAGACTGCATGGGGCTATAAATAGAAAACTCCAAGAGTATATTTCTACACGCATAAGAACATAGAGCTTTTCATATATATATATATATATAATATCAGAGATACATATGACAATGGAGATGGAAATATCAGACACGCAGCCCGCAGGTGATTAATGGTGATGGTGCACCGCAACTCCCTGCACCTCATCCAATATCAGAGAGCCAGATAATTGATGGTGATGGAGCACCACAACTCCCTGCACCTCATCCAAATGGCTTTAAAACAAAACGACCAATTTTTCCTGGTCATGATAATAGTGGTTTAAGACGAACTAGATTTCCCAAAGATTTTATTTTTGGAGCTGGAACTTCTGCCTATCAGGTTTAATTCATCTTCCTTTCTTCAAGTGACTCCTATCAGTCTAAAAATATAAGAAATAAGAGTTCTTCAAAACAGTGCAACAAGCTTAAACAGGTAGCTCTGAAACTAAGATAACTTGCTGCGATTTAGACTGGATTGAAACTTAGAAAATTCAAAAGATGATCTTGAATGCTTGATTGATTTGAATGTGCGAGTGCTTCAGGTAGTTCCTTCAGTCCCAGTCTTCTATTTATAGGCAGCGGAAATTCTGGCCGTTGAAAAAAGCGTCCTTCACCTGCAATGAGCTTTGGTGCGGTGTCCTCATTCCATTGGTTCGTACAAGATTTCTGTTATGGTTGTATACCATTGAAGAGAGCGTCCTTCCCCTACAGCGAGCTTTGGTGCGATGTCCTCATTCCATTGGTTCGTACAAGATTCTTTATGGTTGTACACCACTGTCACTGTGGCCGCCATTCTTTTTGCAATTCGTCCTTTCGTCCTTTTGATTCCTCCAGGTGGCATTCTCTGATTGGCTTCGTGCTGATTGTTCCTAACGGAAACTCAGAGTGCTTGATCCGAGGAAACTGATTCTGGAGTTGGTATTGCATCTCTTGTCATATTAGGCCATCTTTCTGATTTCCAACGTCCTTGCTTAGGATGTTGTTTTCTTCCATACTTAGCCGATTTTAGCGATTGTGTTTGGGCACCGACCCCTAGAGGATCCTTTCAGTGACCTTTCGTCGCTTGTTGCAGTGACCAATCTGGACGAATCTTCATGTCTTCTTCTGTTGTATCCTTGCTTCAGTATACTCTTCACGATAGCTTGCTGCAAAGTCCTATACTTGGACAATTTTTCACTTTTAAGACATCAAGGTCTTCTTCATTTTTCAAGTTTTGATCCTTGATCTTCTAGCATCCTAACATATTCTAAACTTTTACAAATCAAGCTAATTACATTGAATTCTAGGTCCTATCTATTACATGTTTTGACCTCATCAAAATCTATACATTGATTTCTAACATAAAATGATATATTTTATTTTGTTCACATTTTTTCAGATTTTTTTTTTATCCAGATGTAACTATATTTTACGTTTAAATAGAAATGGGAAATCATATTCCCTAAAAGATATATAATTAAGTTTTCTTTTTTTAATTCTAAAATAAATAAACATGGGAAGAGTAAACAAATTAAAATAAAGTAACAAACAATATTAAATACTCCTATTTTTCCTACAGAGAAGATTTCCCATATCTGATTTTTTAATCTATATCGCAAAAATATTACTCGCTCCATCCCGGTCCAAGTTACCTACTTGGATCGGGCACGAAATCTAAGAAAATGCAGTTGACTTGTTGTTTTAGGTTACTTTTTGATTAAAAAAATATTATATTTTATACTTTTTGCCCACTTTTTTAGACTTTTTGGTTACTTTTTGATTAAAAAATGTTATTTTTTTGCCATTTTGGGGTTGGCAAGTTCGACTGGGACGGACGAAAATGGCAAGTAGACAAGTTGGAGCGGGACAGGGGAGTAATACTTTCATCCAAAAATCTATAGTTTGAAATCTATAATAAAAGAATTAAAAATGTAAAATCTATAATTTTATTGGTTTCATATTGAATTATCTGATTTTGTTCTATCCAATTCCAAAATCACTATTAATCGGATCTCATTTGTTATATTTTGTTATTATGAGAGCAACATATCTCTTGAAAAGATCCGCCTTCCGTCTCAAAAATAGACTTGTATACTATATATTTTTGTTCATCGATCCTACAATGATAGATTTGTTACTATATTAATATGATTTTTAATTTGTAATTCCATATATATATATCCTTAATAAAATGTATATTAAATCACCAAATCACCATACTTTATGATTTTCTCGCTATGCACATTTTAAGATAAAAATTGATTCATTCAATGAAAGAATTAATGAAGGAAAATGGGTATAATTGAAAGTTCATATATTTTCTTAATGTGTGAAAGTAAAAATACACCTATCTTTATGGGATAGTGGGAGTATAATGTTTTTTTTTTTTAATATTCTGAACGTACTCTAAAGCCATATTTTGATATAATTATATATATATATATATATATATGTATATTAATTATGCTACTTACTTTTCACATTAAACAAATAGGAAAAAAGGTTTTGTCGACGAGATAATATGGTGGGTCATGAAGGGATGGATGTGAAGAAAAAATCATCAACTATTCTTTCTTTTCACATTCAAAGGACAAATAACTAAAAAGAAAATAGAAAACACTTATGGAATGCCTTCGAAATTTGAATCACTATTTTCTGTTTTTTATAATGAAACCAAAAGGTGGGGCTACATTACTATTTTGGAAAAACTTATATATGTCTGGGTACATAGGGGCATAGATTTATGTGTTATATATATGTTCTTCAAGTGTTATATATATACTCTAAATGTGTTATGTTTCTTGGTGATATTCTCTACAGATATTATATGTATATAAGAGTATATATATATATATATGTGTGTGTGTGTGTGATATGTGAAGAGTATATACATAATACCTGTAGAGTATATATTAAACACCATATGATGATTAATTTGTGGGTACCGTGCGCCCGGGACACATAAGTTTTACTCATTCTATGAACGTTTTCTTTTTTTTCTTTTTTAGTTATTTTGTCCTTTGAATGTGAAACAAAGAAAATAGTTGATGATTTTTTGTTCACATCCATCCCTTCATGACCCACCATATTATCTCGTCGACAAAAACTTCTTTTCTATTTGTTTAAATTAAAAAGTAAGAAGCATAATATATATATATATATATATCATGTGATAAAATTATATCAAAAGATGGCTTTAGAGTAAGTTTATAATATGGAAAAAAAGCAAATATTATACTCCCACCATCCCATAAATTAGAGTAAGCATATATTATATTAGATTTCTGTTATGGTTGTACACCACTGCCACTGCGGCCGCCATTCTTTCTGCAATTCGTCATTTCGTCCTTTTGATTCCTTCATGTGGCATTCTCTGATTGACTTCGTGCTGATTGTTCCTAACGGAAACTCAGAGTGCTTGATTCGAGGAAACTGATTTTGGAGTTGGTTACTGCATCTCTTGTCATAGTAGTCTAGCTTTATGATTTCCAACGTCCTTGCTTAGGATGTTGTTTTCTTCTATACTTAGCCGATTTTAGCGATTGCGTTTGGGCAGCGACCCCTAGAGGATCCTTTTAGTGACCTTTCGTCGCTTGTTGCAATCAAGGATGAAAATATCGCGAAATATCGCGGATATATCGTGGATACGGATATTGCGATACGGATATTGGGTGTTAATGTTTTTTTTCCTGGGTATCGTGGATATGTCACAAAATATTGCAAAATATCGATATCGATTTCGATATCGGTTCAGTGTAGTACAAAATTGGATGAAAATTGGGAAATATCGTGGATATATCGCAAAATATCGCATGTATATCAAAATGAGCGATTTTGATTCAAAAAATTAAACTATGTGATTTTTTTTACTTTTGTATTGTGTATTTTGTGGCTTTTTGAAATTTCCATTCCTTTAACCAATTATTACTTCATTTACTTTTTTTTTCTAATTTTTTTACATGATATATTTCTCTATATAAGAGGATAAATGCAAGTGAACATTCTATCATATATTCTAAGGTTCAAAGTATGATATCACTAACTCTCTCCCAACATTTTTGATTAAATTAATTTCAATTATTTACTTTATAAATTATGACTATTTTAATGTATCTAATTTATTTATTTTTTTGGATAAAAGACATTGACATTGGAGATGAAATACTTGCACCACTATATATATCACTCAATTGTCATTTTGAAGAACTACGAATTTGTATGTAAATTTAATCTCTTTATTTTGTTTTTCATTTTACTTGATAAAAATAGCATTTTGTTGGTATATTGTAAATGGCTATGTTTAATTGTGCTAATTATGTATATATTAGGTGAAACATTTAGTTAACTTATAGAACTTTATTATAAAATCATAATTTTACAATTAATTATGTTATAGTGAAGCACTGGTATGTAAAATGTAATGTTGTAATTGTGTATTTACAATTAATTGTTATAATTAGTTTTAGTAAAATTTTATGTATTTACATATTCCGGTTGTATGACTTTGAATATTTATAACTTTTATTACTTTGAAATTATTAACTTCAGTTGAACTTATTGATTTTTTGTTTTGATAATATATTTAGTAATTTTGTCTTGTATTATGTAATATATTATCAGTTTTCATTCGAAAAACAGTATTTATAATGCTTATTATCTATATATTAGTTTAATATATTATATTTTAATGTGATTTTGAGTGGAATATATGTGTAATGAAGTGTAAAAATAATCCCTAAAATTTCATATTAAATTTCCAGAATTTTAATAAGATTTCCGTTGTTTTTTCAATTATTTTGCGATATCGATATGCGATATCGATATATCCATCGATATATCCGTAAAATCAAAGTTGCGATACGACATGCGATATCGATATTTTCATCCTTGGTTACAATGACCAATCTGGACGAATCTTCATGTCTTCTTTTGTTGTATCCTTGGTTCAGTACCCTTCACGATAGCTTGCTGCAGAGTCCTATACTTGGACAATTTTTCACTTTTAAGGCATCAAGGTCTTCTTCATTTTTCAAGTTTTGATCCTTGATCTTCTAGCATCCTGACCTATTCTAAACTTTTACAACTCAAGCTAATTACATTGAATTCTAGGTCCTATCTATTACATATTTTGACCTCATTAAAATCTATACTTTGATTCCTAACAGAAAATGATATATTTTATTTTGTTCACATTTTTTCAGATTTTTTTTTATCCAGGTGTAACTATATTTTATGTTTAAATTGAAATGGGAAATCATTCCCTAAAAGATATATAAGAAATTGAAAGATTTCGTTGAAATTGTTCGTTTGGAAATTTCCCGAAAAGCTAATTATAGGTTCTTCTCTCCATCAGAACAATAGGGGCAGTAAGATACGCTAGGCGGAGTAGTCGCTCTGAAGCAGGTTTTCTTCGTAATCCAAGAAAAACTAGTAAGCCACTCCAAGTCAAAAACGAGCAAGTCTAAAAGACGAATCAACTATTCATGAAGACACTGTTTACGGGGTAGCAGAAATGGATCGATACGTGATCTTCCTTTCCTTATTGTGTGCCTTTCACATGGGTGGATATCTATATGAATCCAAATCTGCCGAATCACTCATCAAAAATGCATGTTGGGCCTTTGCATCCGTAGGAATTGAACCTACGAATTCGCCAATTATGAGTTGGGTGCTTTAACCAAAGGGTCCTTCAAAAATCATCCATTTCAACCATTAACGGAACCAAACCAAGACCGACCAAATGGGTCCACTTCGAGTCTCCGAAGTTAATGATGAAGGGTTGGTTTGTTTATCAACGAGGATCGATCTGATCCCTTGAAATACGTTTTTCTTTCAGTTTTATGTTCTGCTTTAGCTCACGCCCTTCTTTATCTCTAAAGATAGGGTGTCCTAACCACCCAACCCGAGATACAGTCAATTATGTCTATATCGTAAAATCGATTTTCAACGGAATGAAAAAGACATATATGGTAGAATCGTAACCATAGAATACGACCCTAATCGAGGCAAAAGCCCATGAGGAAGGAAAGGTTAAATCGTATGAGAGATCAAAAGATCGTCTTATTCAAAACCCCAATTATGACATCCCTTCTCTCCCACTTCATTTTTAATTGTAAAATAAATAAACATGGGAAGAGTAAACAAATTAAAATAAATTAACAAACAATATTAAATACTTCTATTTTTCCTACAGAGAAGATTTCCCATATCTGATTTTTTAATCTATATCGCAAAAATATTAATACTTTCATCCAAAATCTATAGTTTGAAATCTATAATAAAAAAAAAAAAATACAAAATCTATAATTTTATTGGTTTCATATTTAATTATCTGATTTTGTTCTATCCAATTCCAAAATCACTATTAATTAATCAGATCTCATTTGTTATATTTGTTATTATGAGAGTAACATATCTCTTGAAAAGATCCTCCTTCCATCTCAAAAATAGACTTGTATACTATATATTTTTGGAGTAAGTCTCTTGTGAATCAGGTGCATGGATCTTAGATCCATGCACCCGGGTCGGATCCGGGTCAGGGGGACCGCACCCTCTTTTTTTTTTTTTTTTTTTCGCTCATGATTTTTGAAAAAAATCACATACCAATAGTATATGTTAGACATACCTTTACGTTATGTTAGACATACCTTTAAGCTATGTTAAACATACCAGTTCTGCCCAGATTTCATGCCTTGTCTTTTTTTGGCTTGATTTTTGAATTTTGGCACATACCACTACGTTATGTTAGACATACATTTACGTTGTGTTAGACATACCTTTATGTATACTTAAACATACCTTTGTATATGTTAGACATACCTTTATATATAGTTAAGCATACCTTTATACATATTAGACATACCTTTGTATATAGTTAGACCTACCTACACATGGTTGGTCTAACTATACACAAAGGTTGATTTAACTATACACAAAGGTTGGTCTATTTGAGCAAATTTTGGATGAGCTTCAGGACAGGTCTTCAACGCGTGGGAGCGCGTGTATGCGCGTGGGAGGCGCGTTTTGGGCGCGTGAACGGGTCGGGTCAGGTGCATGGATCTTAGTTTTTGCCATATTTTTGTTCATCGATCCTACAATGATAGATTTGTTACTATATTAATATAATTTTTAATTTGTAATTCCATATATATCTTAATAAAATGTATATTAAATCACCATACTTTATGAAACATTTTGAGATAAAAATTGATTCATTCAATGAAAGAATTAATGAAGGAAAATGGGTATAATTGAAAGTTCATATATTTTCTTAATGTGTGTGAAAGTAAAAATACACCTATCTTTATGGGATGGTGGGAGTATAATGTTGCTGTTTTTTTTTTTTTTTTTTAATATTCTGAACTTACTCTAAAGCCATATTTTGATATAATTTTATCACATGATATATATATATATATATATATATTATGCTACTTACTTTTCACATTAAACAAATAGGAAAGAAGGTTTTGTCGACGACTAAATATGGGGGTCCATGAAGGGATGGATGTGAACTGCCTTTGAAATTTGAATCACTACTTTCTGTTTTTTATAATGAAACCAAAAGGTGGGGCTACATTACTATTTTGGAAAAACTTATATATGTCTGGGTATACATAGATTTATGTGTTATATATACGTTCTTCAAGTGTTATATATATACTCTATAGATGTTATGTTTTTGGTGTTATAAATATACTCTACAGGTATCATATGTATATAAGGTGTTATTCATTCTATAAACGTTTTCTTTTTTCTTTTTAGTTATTTTGTCCTTTGAATGTGAAACAAAGAAAATAGTTGATGATTTTTTGTTCACATCCATCCCTTCATGACCCACCATATTATCTCGTCGACAAAAACTTCTTTCCTATTTGTTTAAATTAAAAAGTAAGAAGCATAATATATAGAGGAAATGGGCCCAAATACCCATTTTCATATAAAATGTGATTATTTTACCCATCAATATAGTAAAATGTTTCATATACCCAATTATATAACAAAATGTATCCAAATACCCACTTTTCAATTTTACTGACATTCTATCAATATTTTACTGAAATTCAATGATTGATAAGTTTTTAATTTATTTTTCTATAATCAATCATTGATAAGTTTTTATTTTTTACTTTTCTTTCGTTTTATTTATTTACATTTTACAGGATTTTATTTCACATTAAATTTTGCTTTTGATTTCACATTTTATTTTAGTTTTTATTTTTAAAGATTCATTAAATTTTGATCTACTACTCATCTAACTCCATAAATGTCACCACCTACTCCATATATTTTTTGTATGTTAGAAATATATTGTTTATATTGTTTGTATGTTAGAAATATATTTTGGTTTAGGAAATTTAGAATTTCACATAAGCTCTCGTGAAACCCTAAAAAATATAGGGTTTACCGAAAGGTTTGTACGTTGCACGAGAGCTTGACAGCATTCGGAAAACCCAAAAATATAGTGCTTCACGAAACCTTCAGAAGGTTTCGTGAAACCCTATATTTTTAGGGTTTCCCGAGAGCTTGAAAACATTCGGGAAACCCTAAAAATATAGGGTTTCATGAAAACTTTAGGAAGTTCTCGGGAAACCCAAAAATATAGGGTTTCCCGAATGTTATCATAATGTGTTAAAGTTTACATAATTCAAGCTCTCATGCAATATTAGTAAAGTTTACATAATTCAAGCTTTGCGGGAAAGGAATTACACATTTTATTTTCATGAAAACTTTATGGTTTCGGGAAAGGAATTATGTAGTAAATTTAATATTAGAAAATTAAAGGAATTCAAGGTTTCGGGAAACCCTATAAATATAGGGTTTCCCGAAACCTTTCTGAAGCTTTCGGGAAACCCTATATCTTTAGGGCTTCCCGAAAGCTTCAACCTCTCGTGCAACGCACAAACCTTTCGGGATACCCTATATTTTTCAGGGTTTCCCGAAAGCTTCTCTAAATTTCCTAAATTCACAAAATGAAACCTAAATTCCTAATCCAAAATATATTTCAACATACAAATAAATCATGAACTACAACATAAACATAAACATAAACAAAAGTAAAACATGAAAAATGGATTACACGTGGAGGTTTGGGGCGGGTGGGGTGGATGGACAGTTATAATTTGCATTAAATGCCAAAAGTTTTGCAGTATAATTTATGGAAAATGGGTATTTGGTGATATTAAGTTATAAATTTGGGTAAAAGGTGATATTTTTTATATCACTGGGTAAAATAAATATTTTTTATCTTCAAATGGGTATTTCATGCCTCTATCCCTAATATATATATATATCATGTGATAAAATTATATCAAAAGATGGCTTTAGAGTAAGTTTATAATATGGAAAAAAAAGCAAATATTATACTCCCACCATCCCATAAACATAGACCTATTTATCTTTCACACACGTTAAGAAAATATATGAAGTTTCAATTCTATCCCTTTTCCTTCATTAATTCTTTCATTGAATGAAACAGTTTTTTTTTTTTTATCTCAAAATGTGCATTTAACTGTCTTGTATAAAAATCATTGTCATATGATTAAAACAAGAAAATTTAGAATCATTCTAAATTTTATTAATGAACAAAAATAAAAGAATGGTTAGAATTAGTGAGTAACGTAGCATTTTTTTTCTTCAAATTAATGGATAAAAAATTATTTATGTACTATACATATGCACTCCACATTATATTTAATGATAAGTTAAATGATAGGTATTGTTGAAACCATAAATATATTTTTGTCAATGTAAATTAAATAATATTTAAAATTTTGCTAATAAATCCTGCATAGTAGGGATGTATGTAATAAAACAAATTCAAGCAACATGTTTAATTTTTTATGGCTACAGCACGATTTATGAAACTCGAGTTTAATTTAATTTAATTTTATTAAACATGCCTACAAATACAAATGCATAAATTCATAAATATATTTATATACATATATAAAAGTTTTTTTTTGTTGAAATGAAGATTAAGAAAAGAAAGAAAGAAAATTAGAAAACGAAAAAGGAGAATAGAAATAAATAGGTGAATCTGATCCTATGTTACATTTAGTGTTACATCTTATTTTTCATAGTATTTATTATGCACAATATGTTAAATAATGATGTTATGATATACACGTGGCTTGTGGTGATTGCTTTGGAATGGAAGATGTAAAATAAAATGTATTAAAACATCTCGTGCATGTGGTAATACTGCATGGGGCTATAAATAGAAAACTCCAAGAGTATATTTCTACACGAATAAGAACATAAAGCTTTTCATATATATAATATCAGAGATACATATGACAATGGAGATGGAAATATCGGGAAAAATTCAAAATTGGTCCTGCCCCAAGGCTGTCGTACGATTTTAGTCCTGTTAAAATCGTAATTTCAATTTTAGTCCTCTTAACTCAAAATTTGTCCAATTTAGGTCCAATTTGGCCGGAAAATTCAAATTCCGGGCTGATTTCCAACGAGTGTACTGCACTCGCCCCCAATTTGTACAATTCCTCCAAATGCGCTCACGTGGCCTTTTTTTTTCCAGTTGGCAGTCCACGTCAGCGGCTGAAATTATAAAATAAATTAAGAAATGTAAAAACATAATTCTAAAACTTAACAAATAAAAAAGAAATAAAAAACAAATAAAAAACAGAAAAAGGAAAGACAAAAACGGGATTCAAATAACAAAAGGGGGAAAATCCCTAATCTCCCAAATTCTCAAGAACCCTAATTGAGCAAGGCAATGGAGAAGAAGCATTCTCAGGGAGGGGGCGAAGTGGAGGGGGAGTTGGTGAGAAAGAGGAAGGCGATTTTGGGGGCGGTGGAGGGCGGCGGAGGGTGGTGGAGAGGAGATGTGGAGAGAGAGAGAGAGGCACTCAGATTGGAAGCTCAGCTTCTTGGGGTTCGTTGGATGTTGGATGTTGAAGATACGGTCGTTGGATGTTGATTGTTGAAGCTATAGCCATTTGCAGCAGATCAATGTTGAAGCTATAGCCATTTGCACAAATTTGATTTTTATTTTTCTTTTAATTTTGTTCCTTTTTCTTCATTTTTTGATATATTTTTCATTTTTCAAAAATATATCTTATGACTTTTTTTAACTTTTCATTTTTTTGTTAAATACTTTTTTTGAATTTTTTGATTTTTTTCTCTAATTTTTGATTTTTTATATTTTTTATTAATTTTCTATTTCATAGAAATGTAAAATTCATTTCCACATATGTAAAATTTAGCCACGTCAGCGACAACTCAGCTTCAAAGTTAAATTGGGGGCGAGTGCAGTACACTCGCCGGAAATTGGCCCGGAATTTGAAATTTCCGGCGAAATTGAACTGAAATTGGACAAATTTTGAGTTAAGAGGACTAAAATTGAAATTACGATTTTAACAGGACTAAAATCGTACGACAGCCCTGGGGCAGGACCAATTTTGAATTTTCCCCTGGAAATATCAGACACGCAGGTGATTAATGTTGATGGTGCACCGCAACTCCCTGCACCTCATCCAATATCAGAGAGCCAGATGATTGATGGTGATGGAGCACCACAACTCCCTGCACCTCATCCAAATGGCTTTAAAACAAAACGACCAATTTTTCCTGGTCATGATAATAGTGGTTTAAGACGAACTAGATTTCCCAAAGATTTTATTTTTGGAACTGGAACTTCTGCCTATCAGGTTTAATTCATCTTCCTTTTTTTTTTTTTCTTTTTTGTAATATGGATGGAGAGCTTAATTTTATTTTTATCTATTTGTTTTTAACACCTCTCCCTTTCTCTCTCTAGAATGAAGGAGCTGCTGCTGAGGGTGGGAAAAGTATCAGCATTTGGGATGACTTCACTCTCACCAATCCTCGTCTCTCTCTCTCTCTCTCTCTCTCTCTCTCTCTCTCTCTCTCTCTCTCTATTCATGTGTATATATAAGATGATCAAATTAAGTAATGTACTGGTCTGAATTGTAATACATGTATGAGTGGATGCAGGGAATATTATTGATGGAAGCAATGGGAATGTTGCATCTGATATGTACCATAGATATAAGGTATAATATATTGTGATGAGGAGTTGCTGATTGGTTTAATTAATTTTGAAAAAATCGACTTAAACTTTGTTTGCAGGAAGATATTCGGTTAATGAAGCAAATGGGACTGGATTCTTACAGGTTTTCCATTTCATGGCCAAGAATACTGCCAGGTTATAATTATTTTTTATATTCAATTCTTTGAAAATTAAACAAACCCAATCACCTATATATAACTCAAACCCAACAGTTCTGACCATGTTTTTCTATTTATAGTAGCTATATATATGATATAGTCTCACATGAGTTTTTACATTTAAACAATACGATTTCAAAAAAAATCAAAATTCATACAATGCACAAGCGAAATGCTTTTTCTAACAACAAAAATAATAACGTAGAGAATGATTATATTTTTGTTAAGGCTTTTGTTCTTAATTAATATACTAATTAAGCACTAATATTTAGGTGGAAGATGTTCTGCTGGAATTAACAGAGAAGGGATTGAATATTATAATGATCTTATCAACACTGTTATAGCCCATGGTATATCCTCTCTCTCTATATATATATTGTTGGGTTTATAGGTTGACCGAACAATGCCCAATTACAATGAAAAAGAAAGCAAACAAAAAACAGAAACTGATGTTGCCTCTGGTGTTACGTGACACTATGGGCAACACCGAACAAACAGAAAAAACGGGACAACCTTCTTGTTCCTCCTTTCTCCGACTTTGCAGCAGCCTTTAACAATGAACGGAACTCCTCCACAGCAGCAGGAACAGCACACGAACTAGGTTTAAGTCGAGTCAAGGTTAGACATTTCCCCTCAAAAAACGAATACGTCCCGGCTAGTGCTCACGGTTTGACGTAACGTTCCCAAAGGTAAAACGACTTCGTCATCAAGTTGGTAGCACCACAAAACTTGAAGCTCCAGCGAACTAGAATGAGAGATAGACTAGAAAGTATGATCTATATGGAAAATCATATGCAACTTGCACTTTTTTTTCAAAAGATGCTATGAACTTTAATGCAATTAAATCATGAAATTAATATGGTGCTCTCAAGAGTCTTTTTGATGATATGTAAATTGTGATTTTCGTGCATGAAGATGCCCTATGATATAGACTTCATTCCACACTCATGTAGATCATGGGAGGGGAAAACTACCCCACTAAGTGAGTGGTGCAACCACCTCTCCACTCTTTGTAACTTCCAATCAACCACCATTGCCCACAACTTCATCCTAGAAGTGGGCTACCATATTGGACGACCATGGGCCTCATAGAAATGGGCCACAAGTCTGAAATGGATCACAAGTCCAATGGGCTTCGCACAGGCCAGACTCGACAGTGTTGTCCCGGTGTTGCCAACACCACAGGCAACATCAACTGGGCCAGCACCAATGGGCAGAGCCCATTTTCGTGTATTAATTTCTCACTCATCGAAAATCGGTTTAGAGCGTTTCAACACACTATATTTATTTACTCAAAATGTAGATTCATCTTGTGTCTTTTGTTTTCACAATAGCCCACATTTGATCCTTCAAATCGGTGGTCAAACATGTGTCATAACACATTATAAACATTGGTCAAAACCAATTTTCCCACAAAACGCGAATATTACTATATGCAGGTATGAAACCATTTGTGACACTGTTTCACTGGGATCTTCCCTACTGCTTGGAAAAAGAGTATGGTGGCTTCTTCAGCAAGAACATAAAGTAAGTTTACTATTTTTAGCAGGAATGGACCAATACATTAGTAGAAACCCGTCAATGTTCATTTTCGTTTATTTCATTTTGACTTACAAAAGATTCATATAGTAAGTAACATTCGTGATGTGGTCCGAATTCATCGATTTGGACTGACTGTCCTAAATTTGCCAATTTATGAGAGGTACAATCTCAATTTCAAAGTGCGAAAAGATAATGTTCCTAAATGATTAAACGACTAAAAGTTACTACCTCCGTCCCACTTAAATATGTCTACTCGGATCCTAAGAAAAAGTTGTTGACTTTGATTGGATGTGTTATTTTAATGTTTTTGAGTGATAATTTTGTAATTTAAAGGTATAATTTGAGTGCTAAAATGAAAGAAATTGAGGGGTAATGGAGTAAATTTTCTTTGCCATTTTGGGGCTGACAGATTAGTGTGGGACAGACGAAAATGGCAAGTAGGCAGTTTTAAGTGGGATGGAGGGAGTACAAACCTAAATGTGCAATTTACACTGATGTATATGATTGAATGCAGGGATGATTTTCGTGAATTTGCGGAAGTATGCTTCTGGGAATTTGGTGATAGAGTGAAACTATGGAACACTATAAACGAACCATGGACATATGCAGTAATGGGATATGTTTTAGGAACATTCCCACCTGGTCGGAAAATCCCAGATGCAGCCACTTCCAAGACAAAGATTGCTGTTTACAAAGGCTTTGGTTTGGATACTTTTGCGAACAACAAATCGGCAACGAAGCAGCAGTTGGCGAATCCGTCCGACGCATATGTTGTCGGACGAAATATGCTCCTCGCCCATCTTGAAGTCGTCAAATTGTACCGGAATAAGTTTCAGGTTACTTTTCCTTTTCCTCCCAGACTCCGTTTACTTTTGCGAGTATACATAAACTAATTTTTTAGAGCAGTGAGATAACTTCATAAATAAGAAATAAATTGTTATCCCAAATTTTTGGTAAACATTCCTGGCAATAATATTATCCGAATTTACACGTTTTATCCCGAGTTGGAAGAATAACCTCGTTGTTTCTTCCTATCAACGTAGCATAAGATAAATGTAGATAAAATATTATTATTCAAAGTTATCCTAAAAGTAAATAGACTCTTATAAAACACTAACATTCCGAACCCCAACTTATATTATATATGTCAATGCAGCATATATGTACGGTTCCTAATATAATTCTTATCACTAAAGTAAAAGGCTCAACTGCAAGTCTACAACTACAACTTAGAATATTTAAGTCTTTTTATGTGCCAAATAGTTAACAAAAATGCCAGATTTTATTATAACACGAATTACTAGAGTCTTACATCTGCATTGAAATTGATTTGATGTGTGAATTACATATATATATATATATATATATATATATATGAAAAGTTTTACAACAATAATGGTTGTCATAGTTTATATAAATTACGATTTGATTATAAAATTTGATCAGGAATTTCAACAAGGCAAGATCGGTATAACACTTAACACAAATTGGTTTGTACCTTATGAAAATATGTCGCCTCAAGACAAAGCTGCAGCCCTTAGGGGAGTGGATTTTACGCTCGGATGGTACTTATACAATAAACCCCGTCTTCTATTTCAAATATTATTTCATCACTTTTAACCTAAGAATATTTTACAAGTATTTACGAGTGACATTACTAATATAAATGTGGCAAATTTTCAGGTTTTTGGATCCTATACTATTGGGTGATTATCCAAAAACTATGAAGGAATGTGTATCTCCAGAAAATCTTGCATCTTTTACAAGTGAAGAATGGAAAGATTTTGCCAATTATCCCATAGATTTCTTAGGGTTAAACTATTACACATCACAATTTGCTAAAGATGATCCTTCTAGTTATACTGAAGATGGTGGCTACTATGCAGATCAAAGGGCTATTTACAGTTGTAAGTTGTGATGAAGCTCAACATTGGTATTATATGGATTCATACATATATGGTCGAAAAAACTCATTTTTCGTCCACCCCTAGAGCTACTATCCATTTCTAATCCTGCAAAAATGCATTTTTCAATTTTGGTCCTATAGTTGACAATTTTGTCCAATTTGAATCTCTTTTTTCACCTGATTTTTGTTTTACTGGTCACATTCCGATGAGTGCACTACACTTGCCTCAATCTGTAGCTGGAAAATCAAAAATTCAGCTATAAGAGGACAAAAATTAGATGAAATTTTAGGACCAAAATTTAAAATGTAGGACCAAAATTGGATGAATTTTTCAATTACAGGAATAAATTGGAAAAATGCATCTTTACAGGACAAAAAACGAACAACATCTCTAAGGGAAGACGAAAATGAGTTTTTCCCATATATATTTGCCTCATAATAAATTAATATAAATATTGTTAAATTTGTACTTCATATATATGTAGTTGAAGGTCCAGATGGGGAGTACATTGGAGAAAAGGTAAGATTTGTTTCACCTCTAGTATGTAAATGTGTATATGCGAAATAACATATGAAAATCAAATCTGTTTTCTTGTTTTGAATTAGAATTAATTAACTTTTTTACCCATTAACTTTTAGATTCTAACATTTTTACTCATTATTTTTTCGTGCTAGCAATTTTACCATTTATCTTATGAAACACTGGAAATTTAACCCAATTTCAGGATAAATTCGTAGGTGATTATCACATGCACCCTTATTTTCAGGCTATTTTTGCCCATAACTTATCTGTTCAACAATTTTGTCTAGTAACTTATCTTTTCTTGCAATTTTGTTCATCAACTTTTTTGATTTTCTATCCTTATAGGGTGTCGCGTTCTAACCACATATAATTAAGTCTGATTTGGTGGTCCGGGTCAAATTTGTTTTTTTATTTTTTCTAAAGATAAATGATAAAATTGTCTTCCAGAAAAATAATGGATCAAATTACCAGAACAAAGAAGTTAATGGGTAAAAAATTAAAAATTAACTGTTTTGAATTATATATATAACTTGTTCTGACAATAATTGCTTATTGGGCATGTGATGGTCTTGTGTAGACTGGAGCAGATTACTTCTACGTAGTTCCATGGGGGCTTTACTATCTTCTGTCACACATAAATGACAAATATCCAAGTTTGAAGGAGATATTCATCGCTGAAAATGGTGATGACTTGTTTTGTTGCTCTGAAAAACCTTATAAGCTATAAAAATACCTTATAAGATAGATGCAGGAGCTTATAAGCTCTAAAATAAGCTTACTTAGAGGGTGTTTGGTTGGGCTTATAAGCTCCTTAAAAGAGCTTATAAGATGTTAAGTGCTTATAAGCTCCTCAAAAGTGTTTGATTAACTTTTAAAAATAAGATCTTATTTTATGAGCTTATAAGAATTAAGGAGCTTATAAGCTATTTTTTGAAAAGTTGGGAAATCCCAACTTATTTCTAAAATAAGAGCTTATTTTTCAAAACACCTTCAAATTTAATCATTGAAATTACACAAATGTCATTACTAACAACTTATAAGCTCCACCATCTTATTTACCCAAACACTTCAACAAATTATATTAAACTTAAATTAAACATGTTATAAGTTCTAAAAACATCTTATAAGATATGATAGCTTATAAGCTCTAAAAATAAGCTTAGCCAAACACCCCTTAAGCACCCCCTAATTACAAAAATAATAGAAAATGGTGTAATCAAAATTGAAATTAATACATATCTATACATACAGGGATGGCTACTAAGAATGATGTCACGCAGACAGCCAAACAAGTTTGTTCTAATGACGAACAGAGGACCAAATACTTTCAAGATCATCTTGCCAATATCATCAAAGTAATGGAGTAAGTATCACTACGAATTTTCCCAAAACATTTAACATATTGTATCACAAGACTTCATATGATGCCTCAATATATTTATGTTAAATGTAAGAATAAATAAATTTTTTGTAGAGACTATGAGGACTTGATGGATAAAGTGAAGGGATATTTCGTGTGGACATGGTGTGACAACCTTGAATGGACCTCAGGATACACATTGAGAATGGGAATCATCTACATAGACTTCATGAATAATTTGAGACGATATCCAAAGGATTCTGCTGCATGGTTTGCCAAATTCTTAACCAAATCTCCCACCAATCTCATCTCATCTTCAGCTCATGGGAGTGAATTATCTGTTCAAGAAAACGATGATGAGATCGAACCCCCTCGGAAACGTCTCAAACCATAACTCATGTTTGCAGACATTAATCCATCTTGGATTTATGGTTTTGTGCTGCGTTTGTGATGAAATAAAGTTGATCAATGTTGTCGACATATGAATAATCAAACCCTAAGAATAGTGGTTTATCATGTTGTAATGGGAGGTTAGGTTTTTAACCCCTCTATGCTATTTGTAAGTTTTAATAATTTTTCTTGATATAAATAAAGGTGCTACTTTGCCCTACTTCCTTTTTTTTTTTTTATGTATATTCTTTTATCAATTATTAAAATTTTCAGAAATATCTCAAATTAGAAAATAAAATGATAATAAGATGTAGAAGTGATATTATTCTTGAAAAAAAGAAATGCGTATACGTTGGTCTGACTATTTAGAATAAGAGTAAATCTTGTTTGAGATCGTCTCACGGAAATATTTTCGTGAGACGGGTCAACTTATAACTCACACTGAATAATTCATATGAAAATTTATGGATATGAGTTCAATCCATGGATAACAAGGATTCGTCTCACAGAAACTATTCGTGAGACCTTCTCACATGAGTTTTTTGTTTTAGAATGATAGAATATGATAATCTTCATTATTATTCAAAACTGAGAATAGAAGTACAAAGTATACGTATATATACATGCATACAAAGCATGTGAACTAAAGGCTATAATCCTGTGTGGTTAAGCTTACTATGCACACCCTCTCTAACTACTTTAACTACCTCTCATTATATACACAACACTCAATGCACAACACTATAATACTCAATACACAACACTACAATATTCCCCCTTCAAACCAAACTAGGTTGAGTTGCCTTGAATGCCTCACTTCAATACTCCCCG
Organism: Scutellaria baicalensis; assembly: GCA_005771605.1. NCBI lineage: Eukaryota > Viridiplantae > Streptophyta > Magnoliopsida > Lamiales > Lamiaceae > Scutellaria > Scutellaria baicalensis. The sequence goes on along the minus strand of CM016722.1, from coordinate 27,133,002 downwards.
TTCAATCTGGAGCTGGGAATCTTGCTGGAGCTTGGAATCTTGCAAAGGGAGCTTTAAGCAAAGATGATGAAATCGCGTAAGAGCTAATGGTTTAGTAAACAAATCAGCAACCTGTTCTTCAGTAGGAATAAAACGCACTTCCACCTGTTTTGCTAGCACCTTTTCTCTTATAAAATGAACATCTAATTCGATATGCTTCGTTCGAGCATGGAAGACCGGATTTGCAGCAAGGGCAGCTGCACTCATATTGTCGCACCACAGAAGAGGAGGATTCTCAATACTTATGCCAAGTTCAGAAAGCAAGGATTTCATCCAAATAATATCAGTAGTAGCATCGGCAAGAGCTCGATATTCTGATTCAGCACTTGATCTAGACACCACTGATTGCTTCTTTGAACTCCAGTTCAGTAAGTTGCCACCAAGCATGAGACAATAACCCCCAGTTGATCGTCGATCATCAATATTGCTGGCCCAATCAGCATCTGAGAAGGCTTCAAGAGACAATCTTGTTGCTGCAGTGAAATGAAGACCAAGAGTAGAAGTTCCTTTCAAGAATCTGAGCAGGTGTTTACAAGCCATCCAATGCTTCTGAGTAGGTGAATGCAAAAATTGACTCAACTTGTTGACTGCATAGGAGATATCTGGTCTTGTCAAAGTGATGTATTGCAAAGCTCCTACTGTGCTTCTATAAAGAGAAGCATGATCAAATAATGCACTATCCTGCAAGTGCAATTTCTGAGAAGAAATCATAGGAGTGGCAACCGGTTTGCAAGCCTGCATGTTTGTCTTAAGCAATAAATCAGTAATGTATTTAGTTTGAGTGAGAGTAATACCCTGAGTGTTTCTCCTTGCTTCCAAACCAAGAAAATAGTCCACTTCACCCATCGTTTTAAGAGCAAATTTGTCTCCCAACAAACTGATAACTTGATGAATTGCCATAGGATCATCACCAGTTACTAGAATGTCATCCACATACACAAGAAGCATGAGAAGCTTGCCATTATCTCTTTTGTAGAATAAAGAATGATCTGAAGCTGACACTTTGAACTGTAAAGATAGAAGGAAGGCTTTGAGTTTGTTAAACCAAGCTCTAGGAGCTTGCTTTAAACCATAAAGAGACTTGTGAAGCTTGCAAACAAAATCAGGATGCTCATTATCATGAAAACCATCGGGCTGATGCATATAAACCACTTCATTAAGATCTCCATTCAGAAACGCATTATTAACATCTATCTGTTGAATTGACCATGAATATGTAGTTGCCAAAGTCATCATTAATCTGATAGTGCATGCCTTTACTACTGGACTGAAGGTCTCAAAAAAATCTATCCCTGCATGTTGCTCAAAACCCCTTGCCACAAGTCTAGCTTTATATTTGTCTAGAGAGCCATCAGCCTTGAACTTGGTCTTAAAAATCCACTTATTTGTGATCACATTCATGCCATCTATATAAGGAACTAATGTCCATGTTCCTTTGCTTTGTAAAGCATTGAATTCATCCTGCATAGCTTGTTTCCACTGAGGGTGAAGTAGTGCCTGAGAAACTGAGGTAGGTTCTTTATATAACTCCAAACTTTCAGCAACAAGAGCTGCAGGTGTGGAGAGTCCTTTCCTTGATCTAGTGATCATAGGATGTGAAGATTTTGATCCATAAACAGCATGAGAAGTATCACCAAGAGGCTGAGAAGTATCACCACCTGCAGGGAACTGAGAAGTATTTCCTAAGTGATCACTTGCATGAGGCTGAATGGTAGTGTCTAAGTGATCAGGTGCAGGATGATCAGGTGCAGGAACTGAGGTAGAGACTGATGGTATAGTAGGCAAATCCACATAGACATTAACTTGAGATCTTGGAGCAGGAGATTGCAAGTGAGTGCCAATAGGAACTGAAGAAGTATGGGATGATGAAGGTAAACTCTTTGGTGTAGATAGAAGAGGGGTGAACAGATCAGCATATGGGAATTCTAATTCATTGAATTCCACAGTGGCAGCAATGTAGATCCTTCCTGTATTAGCCATACACAAGTAACCTTTGTGATGCATGCTATATCCCAAGAAAATACACTTAGCAGATCTGTAGAGAAACTTATGATTATTATAAGCCCTTAAGTATGGATAGCAGGTGCAACCAAAAGCTTTCAGAGTACTATAATCTGGTACTGCATCAAATAATATTTGGAAAGGAGATTGAAGCTGAAGCACCTGAGTAGGAAGCCTATTAATCACATATACTGCAGTATGGAAGGCATGCCACCAGAATTTCAGGGGTAAGTTTGCTTGAGCTAACAATGCCAATCCCATTTCTACTATATGTAAATGCTTCCTCTCAGCTCTGCCATGCTGTTGATGAGTATGAGGACATGGATGCTGAAAGTGAATCCCAAGAGACTTCAAAAGATTGGCTAAAGATCTGTACTCTCCTCCCCAATCTGATTGCAAAGCTTGGATCTTAGAATTGAATTGCCTTTCCACAAGAGCATTGAACTGAAGGAAAGTGTGATGAGCTTCAGACTTGAGCTTCAAAGGAAAAATCCATGTGTATCTACTGTAATCATCAATAAAATGCATATAATATTGATAACCATCAAGAGAAGTGACATGGGAAGGCCCCCAAAGATCAGTATGAACCAATTGGAAAGGAGCAGTGGTTTTAGTAGGAACACTAGGAAAATGTTGCTGATGAAGTTTCCCAAGCTTGCAAGCATCACAAAACTCAAGTTCTTTATGTTTAAAAGGAACATTTATAGAGTTGAGAACAGTTGCTAAAACAGAGTTACAAGGATGTCCAAGTCTATTGTGCCACAATTGCACCTTATTAGAAGATGAACTACTCTTATTCTCTATTACATTGAAAACCTCAGTAGAAGCAGTAGAAAAACTAGAAGTACTACTAGGAACTGAAGATCTGCTGAGTGAAACTTGAGATGAATCCTTCTGCTTGAGGGAAAAATGAGCTAAATCCATCTGATATAGTCCATCTTTAAGGCTGCCTTCCAACAGAATCTGGTGAGTTGATTTGTCCTTTACAAAACAACAATCATGATAGAATTCAATAAAGACATGATTATCCTTTGTAAACTGAGAAATGCTGATCAAATTCTTAGTAATCTGTGGCACATACAATATGTGATTCAACATAAGAGAAACTTTGTTATCACAAGATGCTATAGATGAAGATCCAACTTGTGATATGTTCAAAAGAGAACCATTACCTACTGCAAGAGAAGTAGGTCCCTTATAGTCTGATCTCAGGGAGAGATTTTCCAAATCAGCAGTGACATGGTTTGTTGCTCCACTATCAAAATACCAAGCTGGATCAGTAGAAGGTGAGGTAGTGTGAGCTACAAAGGCCTGCTGAGAATGACCCTGAGAAGCACTAGGATGAGTGGAGGTAAGATTGACATCAGAACCAGTGAAACTAATGTCAAAACGCTTGTAACATTTTAAAGCTGTATGGCCAGTTCTACCACACAATTGGCAAAGTGGCTTAGAAGCACCACCATTCCTTAAACCAAAACGGCCACCACCTCTAAATCTGCCACGATTGAACCTGCCACCTCTCATATTGGAAGAAAAACCTCTACCATACACAACATTAGCATGAGGCAAAGATGATACACTACTAAGAGTAGCCACATTAGCAGTTGAAACTAACTGATTTTGAGCCAAAAACCTCATCTCATGTGTTTGAAGAGCAAATTTAACTTCAGCTAAAGAAAGAGTTTCAGATTTAGAAGTAAGATTGACAATCACAGATTCAAATTCAGTGCCAAGTCCTCCCAAAATATACAGAATAAGTTCTTCATCAGTCACACTTGTACCAATAGAAATCAAATCATCCGCTATTGAAGTCATCTTTAGGAAATAATCATCAATAGACAAATCACCTTTCTTGAGTGATTGAAGCTGGAATCTAAGCTGAAGAGAGCGTGCTTTAGACTGAGTATGAAAGAGAGATTCAAGAGTTTTCCATACCGCATGTGAAGTGGTACATCTACTGAGATGACCAAGCATAGATTCATGAATAGAGGAAAGAATCCAGCTAAGCAAAAACTGATCACGCCTCATCCAAGTCACATAATCTGGATTAACCATAATTGTGGAAGAGGAAGAAGAAGATATCACCTCTGAAACAATTGGAGCAACTTCTGAACCAAGAAGAATTCCTTCAAAGCCATGTGCCTTGACTGCAGACAGAATTTGAAGTCTCCAAAACGCATAATTCGTTCTATCCAAGCGAATTGAAAGTGGTACAAAGTGCGGCGGGACAAAAGTAGCTGCCATCTAGATCGGCCGGAGAAGATAACCGTCGCCGAAGAAGATAAAATGAAACCAGGACCGGTGGTAACCGTCGCCTGAAAATGCACAAACAATAGTTGACTGCAAGTCAACAAAAAACTGAGCTGCCGGACCGGTGGTAACCGTCGCCGGAGAAAGAAAACGAGCTGCCGGACCGGTGGTAACCGTCGCCGGAGAAGAAGGCTCTAGATACCATGATAGAATATGATAATCTTCATTATTATTCAAAACTGAGAATAGAAGTACAAAGTATACGTATATATACATGCATACAAAGCATGTGAACTAAAGGCTATAATCCTGTGTGGTTAAGCTTACTATGCACACCCTCTCTAACTACTTTAACTACCTCTCATTATATACACAACACTCAATGCACAACACTATAATACTCAATACACAACACTACAATATAGAATAATATGTTTTTGAGTTGTTAATTTTGGAAATTAATTTTTCGCGTTTCGTGAAATTCACCTAGAATCGCTCAAGTGGTATGAAAGTGGAAGCGAATGGCACGTGCGTCTACAATTTCAGGCTATTGGACCCAGTTTTGTCTAATTTAAAATGTCTATATGTCAAATGTTTATACAAATGACAATCTCTGTTAGACCATCTCAAACAGTGCACATGATTTTACTGTTAATTTTATATAATTTTTATGTAATAATTGTCAATATTCTCTAGCAGTTTATATTATTCTCTGCACCAAAAAAGAATATTTCATAATATTCTTTATTAATTAATTTATTTAACATTTTATTTATTATCAATATTCGTTATTATTGCTACATAATCTATTTTTCATCTTTATTATTTTAAAAGTGTAAAAAAATTATATATATATATATATTTAAATCTTATTTAATATAATATTTTAGTAAATTTTTAATTTTTTTCACATTAATTAAGTTTTAAATTATAGTTTAAACTAAATAAAAACAATTTGTGCATGTTGGAGGACAATGTTTTTCAAATGTTGGTGGTGAACAAGTTTCCGATGTTGGAGGATCTCGTGGATCTCATGGTGATCTTTCAGATTATTAAGAAAATTATTGTATTTCTTATTGATAATTTTTTTTTAATTTATCAATAATTTTTTGTTTCATTATTTTATGCAATTTTTATATTAAAATTAGTTTAATGTCTAGATATTATATGTATTTATTAATATGTTGTATTGTATTATTTTTTCCAAAATCGGAATGATTATAATAGCACTTAATATAAAAAATAAGGAAGAAAATGAATACAAAGTAAAAATAATGAAAAAAAAACTTAAAAACAAAATAAAATAAGAAAAGAAAAAGAATAAAATAAATAATAAATAATGATAAGAAAAAAATGAATACAAAGTAAGAATACCGAAAAAGAAATTAAAAATAAAATGAATAAAATAAATAAATAAAAAGAAAAGAAAAATCAGATAGCGCAATGGTTAACCTGTGGAAAGTTGGCGCAAAACCAGCGGTTAAAATGAGATGGCGCAGAAAAAAAAATCAATGTTGGAGATGAAAACAGGCGCCATCAAATTGTGATGGTGCACTATTGGAGATGCTCTTAATATGAAACTTGACACACATGACTAAAATGCTGAGCGGAATAGTACACCCAGTTTTGAACCAAAAATAAATAAATAATAACAAGCTTTACATAATTAAAACATAAAAATAAAAACTAATTATATTCAATAATATCTAATTAATTCCAAAAAACTTAGAAATCAAAATTCAAATCTAATCTCTTTCTTCAGTGACCACAAAAGATTATACAATTTCTCTTACTAGGAACTCCTTGAACCTCAAGGCAACAAAAAGAATATTTGTAATAACATTTTTTCGACAACTAATAACTTTAGTTTTTACGACAAATTATTGTAAAATATGTTAATAAAGATTCACAATATGTTGTCACAAAAATTAATATAAAATGACTTATTTGCAACAACATTGTTGTTACAGAAAAACTATTTACGAGACGAATTTTATAATAATAATTTAGGGGCAACATATTGTTGCAAAATGTATTTGCAACAAATATTGAGGTTTTTGCACCAACATTTTGTTGCAAAATGTATTTGAATTTTATATGACTTGAGAATAAATTGGATTATAAATGTGCTCGTAGCATATTGAGAACTTCAAAATAATAGTGCTTCAAATGAGGAGTTGAAAACTGTTAATGTGCATAAGTAATATTATACACGATAAGGTAAAGTTAATTTGCAGATGCTACAATATCATAGATGCAAGATTCGAAGTAGAGTTTCGCGTAGTATAATTATGTTTAGAATTTGTTTTTTTGGTTCTATAATATTCGCTTGTTTAATTATTAAATAAATTGATCACTTGCAAATATGCTACACAAATGCTCTTGTGCACCAGGTGCATGAACCTGAATTGGTGCAACTGGGGCGACCCGACCCAGGTCCGCGCACCTGAGTTTTCTTTTTTTTCGCTTCAGGTTGTTACATTTATGTTATATAAGTGTGACCTTTATATATAAATGTTATGACTTTTATGTTCAGTAACTTAGGCAAAAAATGAAGATTTTCAGGTTTTTTCGCTTCAAATTGAGACCTTTATGTTGTATTGTTGTGACAATTTATGTACAATTCTTGTGACCTTTATGTACAAATATTATGACTTTTATGTACAAATTTTGCTAAACTTCTTCTTTTGTTTTCTAAGTTAGAGTATATAAAGGTCATTACATTTATACATAAATGTCACACTTATATAACATAAAGGTCATACTGATATAACATAAAGGTAACAGTCTGAAGCGAAAAAATAAAATTCAAAAAAAACAACACGTGGATCCAGATCGACCCGGACCCAACCCGAATTATATGTGCATCAGTTGTATATGAGACTAACTCAATATGCTATATTCTATTCCTTGCTATTTTAATCTTCAAGTTCATCTGTTTATTTAATATGACTTTTTCGTTCAATTACTTTCCCTGATTAATGAAAGGGATGACGAATTACCAAATAAATATTGTTGAAGAGAATCATAGAAAAGTAGTATTACGTTTTTTAAGGCATGTTGAACCTTTTATGTTGGTCCCAAATGACAGTAGGCTTAGAGGAGGGGGCGGCGAATAAGTCTACTCAAATTTTTCAAAATTTTACTCCGAAGAATATCAAGTCTCAAGAAAAATAGGAAGCTACTGAGCTTACTGTATTAGAGAGGTTCCTGCGAGAGAGCAGTGACCTAGAGATTTAAAAAAGAGTTTTAATGCATAGTGGAAATACTTAAACTATGAATGTGTTATGAAAAGTGAGCTTCACGTGCAGTATGCTATGACAAATAAACAACAGCTAAGATAGCAAACAGTAAGCAGATTAAAGCACAGAATAGGAACCAATATATAGAGGTTCGAGGGTGGAGTAATCCCTCTACGTCCTCTCTACTCCTTCTCAAGGAGGAACTTTGTTAAGACTTGTTTGAATTACAAAGACTCTTCTTCAACAAACTAATCCTAACAAGAACTGTCAGCTCTATCCCACACAGGGTAACTGCATAGTTACCAAACAACTAGTCCACATAGAGCACTTGTTCTACTACTTAGGGCGAATAACACTTGATTAGGAACACCCTCCGATCAAGTGACTCCTATCAGTCTAAAAGATCAGAAATTAAGAGTTCTTCAACGAAGTGCAGCAAGCTTAAACAGGTAGCTTCTGAAATAGAGATAGCTTGTTACGGTTAGACTGGACTTGAAACTTAATGAATATAAAGAGAGACCGTTTGTCCTTTTTTATTCTTCCAGGTGGCCTCCTTTGATTGATTCGTACGTGATTGTCCCTAACGTCAACTCAGAGTGCTTGATCCGAGGTAATTGTTTCCTGGAATCGGTTACTGCTGTTCTTGTCGTATTCAGCTAACTTCCTGATCTATAGCGTCCTTCCTTAGGTTGTTGTAGCTAATTTCCATACTTAGCCATTTTTGGAGTGCATTCGAGCATCAACCTTTAGAGTAACCTTTCAGTGTCCTTCCAGTAGCTTGCTGTAGTGACCTATACTTAGTCAATTTTTAACTTTAAAGACAGCAAGGTCTTCTTCATTCTTCAAGCTTCCTAGCCTATCCTAAACTTTTACAATTCAAACTAAATTCAAAGGATCCTAGGCCCTATCTATTACATGCATGTTTTGTCCTCGTCAAAATCCATACATTGATTCCTTACAATTTCAATTTAAAGATTACATGATGAGAATAAAATGAGACGCGCACAATTATAAAATCCTGATTTAACGTTTGAAAGATCATATTATTAAACAAAAGTGAACCTATTAATAAGAAACAATTATAATAAAGTAATAATCATGATAATAAAGAAATACATATATATATATATATATAGTATAAGGTTTATTTGGTGAACTTAAATCTGTGTGTAAGTTATTTTATTGGATTACTTTTTGAATGTTTATAGAATTTTCAATTATGCGTAAGTAAGAAAAATGCATTAGATGGAAATAAAACAAATTAAGTAAACACATACAACACAAAGTAAACGATGATATTAGTACTACTAAGCCAATGACAGTACATATGCGTTTACAAAGTCCATGAAACATGTAACACCAAACCACTTACGCTTGTATAATATTCATGTATATATGCGACACCAACAAAGCATCACCAAATATATATATTCATGCAATTAGTGACACCAACAGACAATATGTGAACGAACAACTACATTGTATTGGTTTACTTGAAGCAGGTCCCGTGCCTCCTACTATTGGGGCCTCGCCACGTGTAAACACGAATTGGATGAGATCCGAGGACGCAGTCACCCCCTGCAGCCGCCCTATTTCCTTCGACGTGGGTCTTATTGGACCCTCAACGACCCATATATATAGAGCATCAAGCCGAATACTCGGTTATGTTAGCTTTACCCACTCTTCTATTCTCACCCCCACTCATGGTTACAAGTAATGAACTCAAGATTAATGTTAAATTTTGGGGAATAATTCAATTCTAGTCCATTTAAAAAGTCACTCTCCAAGTTTCGTCCACCATGAAAGCGGTTTTCAATTTTAGTCCAATTAAGTCATAAATCGTCACAATTTGGTCCATTTTTGGCTTAATTGGACTAAAATTGAAAACTGAAAATTGAAAACTGTTTCCATGGTGGACGAAATAGTGACAAAAATGGACCAAATAATGACGATTTTTGGCTTAATTGGACTAAAATTGAAAATCGCTTCCATGGTGGACGAAAATTGAACAATGACTTTTTAAATTGACTAAAATTGAATTTAACCCTTAAACTTAGCTTTTGCATTGCTGCAAACAGTGTAGTATAGTGTCACAATTTTTTTTATTTTTTTTCAGATTGATTAGAAGAGATCAAGATGGAAGTGGTGCAGAAGTTACCCAAAAGCAAGCTTATATAATGGTGAGAACATTAGTAACTTTAGCCAACCTTATTAATTGAACTCAATTAACTAAATTAAGGACATTTTTTTTTGGTTGGGAATATACATATTTCTGGAGTATATATATTAATTGGACTCAACTTTATAAACTATAGAAGGATGGTTAATTTTTTTGTGGGGCATTCTGTATTTAGAGTGTGTATTAATTGGACTTACTTTATAAATAGTGTATGCATTAATTAGACTCAAATTCATAAACAAATGAATAACAGTTTTTTTTTTCTTTGGGCATTCTATATATTAAAAGTGTGTATAATTAGACATGTATAAATATAAACATAACCCACATCAAAATTATATACATATATGAGATGATTTTTTAAATGGCCGTTTCAAATCTTGCACGTTGAATACTATTTGACTTGAGAATAAGTGGGATTACAAATGTGCGAATTAATTTTTCCTTTTCCCTATTAACTTTTTGGTTCTAAGCAATTTTACCCATTATCTTTTTGGGTAAGTAATTTTATCCTTTATCGTTTGAAAAATCTGTAATTTGACACAATCATTACTAGAAAACAATCAAATTCCAACAAAAATTCCAACGGAAATAATAACCGTTGGAAAATTCCAACAGAATTTCCAACGAAATTTCCAACGGAATTCAACGCTGTTGGAAATTCCGTTGGAATTTTTATAATTTCCAATAGAATTTCCAACGGAATTTCCAACGGAATTCAACGCCGTTGGAAATTCCGTTGGAATAATGTTGGAATTTTTTTGTGATTGTATATTCCAACAGAAAAGTACCGTTGGAATCATTTTTCCGTTGGAATTTCCGTCGGAATTTAAATTCCAACGCCCCTTTTTCCGACGGTCCACTTCCGTTGGAATGAAGAATTCCAACAGAATTTTGCAAAATTCCAACGGTATTTCAGAAAATTCCAACGGAATTGTTCCGTTGGAATTTGAGTGATTTCTAGTAGTGAATTTCAGTCTGAACACCCAAATCGGACTTAATTCACATGTGATTAGCACGTGAAACCCTGTAAGAATAGAAAACTCAGAAAGTTAATGGATAAATTTGTCAAAACAAATAAGTTCATGGGTAAAATTATCAGAACAGATAAGTTGTTGGGCAAAAATAGTCTGAAAACTAGCATATATCTCGTGTATCAAACGGTTTTTTATAAATTAATATTATTAAAAAACTAAGATAAAATTTTAATGCATTTTGAGCAATAATCAATAATGCGTCTAATACACATGCTAGATCAAAAATGTTACCTATCGAAAATTATTTTCATATTCACATGGCTTACAAAAGATTTATATTGTCAATTTGTAGGTAATACTTATACTTTAGTCATTTTAAATTAAAATGGAAGTAATTAAAATACATAAAATACAATATATTTAGTATTTTATTTATTAATTTGTATTAACATAAATTAACATCTCATTTTCTATTAATATTTAATTTTATGTACATTAGTATTAACGTATATTCATCGAAGTTTTATTATTAACATATTAAAATGTATTGCCTTATTAAAATAACAATCAACTCATGTGTTAAAATATATTAACTAAAATTTCATAAGTTATAAATTTTTAGTAATTATCATTAAAATTTCATAAGTTACAAATTGTTAGCAATTATCATTAAAAAATTAATTGATTAAATTATAAATTAAGATATATATAAATTAAAGAAAATTGAATTCAGAATAACCATAGAGTGACATGTGTCCTCTAGTGGTTATTCTCCTAGTATATATGAAAGAGTAGAGTGCACATGTTAATCACGTGTGATTTTTTAGCCCGATTCAGTTGTTCGGACTGAATTTGGGTTAAATTTCTGAATTTCAGATGATAAAGGGTGAAATTGTCAGCTCGAAAAGATAATGGGTGAATGTGCTAAATCGAAAAGTTAATGAATTAAAAAAGTAATTAACATTAAATGTGCTCGATCGTAGTATATTCAAAACTTGAAAATAATAAAAGTGCTTCAAATCAGGAGTTGAAAACTGTTGTGCATAAGTGATATTATCATGATAAGGTAAAATTAATATACAAATGCTACAATATCATAGATGCAAGAGTAGAGTTTTCCCGTAACATGAGTTTATTACTTTTTTTACCCCGTAAAGTAGGGGTCTGATAATTTAGGACATTATTGTTTTGGGCTGGTCAATTTAGACAGTAATTTATCAAAATGTGCAATTTATGCCCAATTTCAGCACGAATTGCTTATTTGGGCTGAAATTGCACGTGCAGTGCACGTGTGACCATCAATTTGGGCTTTTCGGGCCAATTTAACTGATGTGACAACCATTTTATACTTAAATGTTATTTAATTGTATACACGAATGCCACCTAGATATAAAATGGTGATGTGGAAATAAAAACATTAAAATGTATTAAAAATCAAATTAAAATGAGTTAATAAAATTTTAAAAAATCATCATCTAATTCTTCATCATCCTCTTCACCCCTACCGTTGCCGCCGTCGGAATCCGACCACCACCACTGCTGCTGCCGGAATCCCACCACCGCTGCCGCCGCCGAAATCTCCAAACACCAACTCCTCTGATCTTCGTCACTTCGCCACCACGACCACAAATTCTCTTCTTCTCTAAATCACAGCCACCACCAACACCACTACATCTCAGATGTACTAATCCCACCACCACATTACAAATATTATTTTTTAATTTTTGCAGCACAGTGGGGACTAAGGTTCCTGCTAGAGGCAAACCTCTAATACCCACAGATCTCAGTGTTGCTGCAGAACGGCGAGAGGCAGCGGGGGGACAGATCCAGAATGGCGGGGGACGGCGAGGTAAGCGCCTGTCGGGGAAGGGGGCGGCTGGGGGCGGGGGCGGGGGTGGGGGTGAGGGGAAGGGGGGCGGCTGGGTGGAGGGCGGCGAAAAGGGGAAGGAGACGATGCTTAACCCATTTTTTTTTATTTTGATTTTTACTTTTTTTTTTATTCTTAAAAAAAGTTTTTAATTTGTTTTTTTCTTCTTTATTTTTATTCCATGTCAGTTAAATTGGTCCGGTGAGCTTGAATTGATGGCCACATGTGCACTATCCGTGCGATTTCAGCCCAAATAAGTAATTCGGGCTGAAATTGGGCATAAATTGCACATTTTGGTAAATTAATGTCCAAATTGGTCAGCCCAAAACAATAATGTCCTAAATTGCCAGACCCCCTATTTTACGGGGTAAAAAAGGTAATAAACTCTATAATAATGTTAGAATTTATTTTTTGGTTTTCTAATATTTTCTTGTTTAGTTGTTGAATAAATTGGTTACTTGCAGTCAGGGACGAATCCAGGATTTTGTTTCAAGGGGGGCGGTAATCTTCATTTTGTAGTGTTAATCAAAAAAAATGTTCCCAATTTAAAGTTCATAAATATATAATACTAAAATATAGTGTTATTGAAAAGAAGTAACTTAATAGACATCCATAATTTAATAAAATATTTTTCTTCTACAATATATCATAAAGTCTATAAAAAAGATATACAAAAGATAAACCATCATTCTAATTTTCTAAGTTCGACATCTTGAATTGTACTCTGCGATGTTTCAAGAAATCAAAATCATCAATGATAGAATCTATTGAAAATTCTCGAGCTATCTCTTTCTCGATATATGTGACCAAGTAAGTCGAAAGAAAATCATCTTCCATTTTGTTCCTAAGTCGTGTCTTCACAATCTTCATAGCAGAAAATGCTCGTTCTGTTGTTGCTGTTGAGATAGGAAAAGTTAGCACAAGACGAATAATCCTATCAACAAGAGGATAAACTATAGACTTTTCTGTCTCTGCTAGCACTTGGCATAAGTCTGCAATTGTCGACACATTTTGCAACTTTGAGTTTTGGTGTGCATCAATTTCAAAATGCTCCAATTGAATTTTCAAATGCTCATTTTCTTGTGCTGTAAAATCATCAGGATAAAACTTATTCACAAGCTTGCATATGTCTTCAACTCGAAATGATTTATAATCATCTCGTGGATCCAAAGCGGAGCTAAGGACAAGTAATTCCACCATATCATCCTTGAAACGAAAATCCATTTCTTGGAACAACAAATCCACAACAGAGATGAATATATCAACACAGTAGTGATGCTCAACTGTTGGGTTATCTTTTGATGGCGAGACCGGCCTTGACCTGCTTTGTATTGAACATTGAAATCCGGAATCTCCACATCATGTTTTTCACAAAACAATGTCACTTTCTCAAGTAAGGAATTCCACCCACATTCTCTATATTTTTGGAGAAGTGTGTTTGTTGATGACACCAATTGCATTGCATTCAGTATATCTTGAGATTTACGCTGCAAAGCTTGACATAAATCATCAGTAATTCCAAGCACATCAATCATAAAATGCATGACAAATATAAACTCAAAGGATGTCATCATATCATAAACTCCATCAGCTTCACTTCTTTGAGTTAGATTCCCAGATTTAATGATGTCTCGTAGAACAACACAAACCGAATCATATTTTTAATTACAATTTAAGGGGAGTGAAATTTTAAAAATCAAGGAGGGCGAATTCTTAAAAATTAAATATCTAAATAACAAAGTCTATATATAAATTGAAATTTTATAAAAATCCAAGGGGTGACCGCCCCCGCGCCCCTAAATCCGTCACTACTTGCAGTATATGCTCATAATTGGCTTACTCTGATTTGTTTTAGTAAAACCTCTTATTTTTCAATACTTTGTAATCTTTAGAGACATTGTTGTATATAATATTCTATATTATATTCCTTATTTTTTAGAGTAGGTCTCTTGTGAATCAGGTGCATGGATCTTAGATCCATGCACCCGGGTTGGATTCGGGTTGGGGGACCGCACCTTTTTTTTTCCACACATGATTTTTGAAAAAAATTCACATACCAATAGGTTATGTTAGACATACATTTACGTTATGTTAGACATACATTTAAGCTATGTTAAACATACCAGTTCTGCCCAGATTTCATGTCTTGACTTTTTTTGGCTTAATTTTTGAATTTTGGCACATACCACTACGTTATGTTAGACATATTTTTACATTGTGTTAGACATACCTTTATGTATACTTAGATATACCTTTGTATATGTTGGACATACTTTTGCATATAGTTAAACATATCTTTATATATGTTAGACATACATTTGTATATAGTTAGACCTACCTACACATGGTTGGTCTAACTATACACAAAGGTTGGTTTAACTATACACAAAGGTTGGTCTATTGGAGCGAATTTTGGATGAGCTTCAGCACAAGTGTTCAGCGCGTGGGAGCGCGTGCAGGCGCGTGGGAGGTGCATGGGAGGTGCGTTTTGAGCGCGTGAATGGGTCGACCTGATTGCACGGATCCCAGATTCGTGCAACCGGTGCATAAAAGTTTTTGCCTACTTTTTAATCTTTAATGTTGTCTCATTACTTAATATGAATATTTTTTCCTACAATTAATATCTTTGATTGATGAAAGGGATGAGGAATTACCAAAAAAAAATTGTGGAAGAGAATCATGGAAATGTAAAGCTTTTTTGAGGCATGCATTCAAGTTTCTCAATTTAAATATTAAATGATGAACAAAAAATGAGAATACATACAATAATAAATAACAATGAGAAAAATTAATGAAAAATTTATAAATGATCTCGTGCAACGCAAATGTAAGAACAAGTGTTATAAATAAGTTAAAGAAAGTTGGGTAAATTACAATTTTGGTACCCAAACTATACCCCTTTTTCACTCTAGGTACCCCCATTTCATCGAGTAACAATTTTGGTACCCCAAGTTTAAAAAAATCTCACATTGGGTACCTTCCGTCAGCTTTCCGTCCAAACTAAACAGATGTTAACTAACCCTAATTCTAAAGCGCGAAAATTAGCCCCCTTTTCTTCCCCCTTTTCCAAAAACCCCTAGCTGCTTCAATTCCTCTCCAATTCATTCCTAATTCTTCGTCATTCTTCACGAATTCTTGCATCTAACATCTTCAAAGCTAACAAAACAAGCTCCACAAGGTCGAATTGCGATGTCAAGACGAGGAGATGTCACATTTGTTCCCAATTATGGTATGTTTTTTCTTCAATTCCTTCAGCTTGTATAGAGTATATTCATGTGTAGGTAATAATCTAAAGAATACAATGTTAATCCTGCAGATCCTGATAATGAGTCCACTGTATTTAGTTTGAAAATATTTCATGGTGGTATAATAAGATATTCACCTGTTATGGTGTATCAAGGAGGTAGAGTAGATTATTTTGACTATGTTGATGGGGAAATGTTTGGGTTATTAGAGTTAAAGGAATTCACAGATGAATTAGGATATGCTGGAAAAAATATTAGGTTTTGGCATCAGCTTGGGCATAGTCTAGAGAGGATTGGAAGAATTCTTAAAACTGATGTTGAAGTGTTCGACATTATCAAGTATATAACCAAAGGATAGAGTGGTGTTAATATATTGTGAGCATATTGATCCTATTGAAAGTGAGAATGCAGTTGGTAGGGGTAATGTAGGTGAGACTTTTGTGGACCCTATACTTGACTTTTCCTTTTTGGATGATATACCTACATGAAGTAAGTAGGGATCAAGCTTGTAGATGGGAAAAAGGGATTTGTCCTAGAATAAAACAAATGTTGCAAAAAAACATGAAGCAAACTGCTGAATGCATCCCTATGAAATCATCTGAATGGCATTATTAGATTATAGGACCATTTGACCAACACACAGTGGACTTGGAGCAGATGATATGCAGTTGTAGAAGATGGGATTTAACTGGCATCTCATGTAAACACAGTATTTCTGCAATTTGGTGCAAAAAAGATGATCCTGAGAATTATGTGCACCAACATTACAGTGTTGACACTTATCTAAGAGCATATGCACATCCTATCATGGGCATCAATGGTCCAGAGTTATGGCCACATAGTGACTTGCCACCACCTTTGCCTCCAAAATATGAGAAACAGCCTGGCAGGCCAAAGAAGATTAGGAGAAGAGGACCTAATGAGCCACCTGCATCATCCAGTAATCCAATCAAACTGAAAAGAGTTCAAAGATCATTGAATTGCAGAACATGTGGAGCCTCAGGCCACAATTCAAGGACTTGCACCAGAAAGACACTTGAAGAAAATCAAAATGTGAAAGCTGATGAAGTAGAAATTGGAGCATCTCAACCTTATCCTGAGTCACAGATTAGCCAACCTCCACAGCAAGTCAATCCTGAAATAGCTAACAACCCTCCAATGGAAGTAGAACCTTCAACAGCTAACCAACCTCCACAAAAAAGAAGAAAACTACCTGTAAGACTTTCTTATGCTATTATGTAAAACTTGATCACACCTATTCATTATGTATCTTTCAAGTCTCAGGTTAAAAGGAGTGCCACAAGTACTGCATCTTCAGGAGTGAATCCATTGGCTAACACCTTACAAAGTAGTCAACCTCCACCAAGCAATCCTAATAATATGAAGAAGAAAGCAATATTGGATAAGAAGCAACAAAATGATGGTCAAGTTCACATTAGAGGCAGTGGCAATGTGAGTCTATCTATTTTTCTTGCTTATGTATTTTTTAGGAAAACATAGAACTCATATTAACTACCTAACATCTATTTTGTTGTATAGATCTTCAATTCATCAGGAGTTAGTAGTCCAGTCATTGTGAAGGGAGGGGTGAACTACATTACAATATCCAATCTGAGGTCATATGTGGGGATGTCAAGCAAAGAAGACTCATCAAAAGAGAAAAGAAGTGCAAGTGGCAGTGGAAAACATTCTGAGAAACCTAACTGAGAGAGTTTATTTCTGTTTGGAATGGCAAGTGGCAGTGTGTTGCCAAATTCTGCTAATTACTCTGTTTATTTCTGTTTGGAAAACAAGAATTTATTAGGTTTGTATTGTTTTTAAGACAAAATGCAGTAATGACTATTTGGTTTGGTTTTGTTGATTTGGTGTTAGACCATTTGTGTAATGACTATTTGTGTAATTCTCTCCAATGCAGTAATGACATTTTGCTTTTTAAGATATTTGTGTAATGGTGCTAAGATTGCAACTACAACATGAAACTCAATTTGCATTACATGAAAATAGTGGTTACAAATTGCTAAGGCAATGGCAAATACTCAAACTGGTTTTTTTCATTTTTGTCCACTTTACATATCAAAATCGCCATTGCACATAATATGAGTGCAATGACAATTGAAAAGCAAATCCTCAAAAAATCGAACTTCTTCTTCAATGCAATATACTCCAAACTTCCAAACTTTTCCTTGCTTTTTGCCTTTCTCAATTCAGCTTCCAATTGCTTTTCTTTAGCCTTGCATGCATCAATCTCATTTTCCAATCTGTCAAATTTTTTGAGGAATCGAGGGATAAGCTCTTTGGACCTTTGACACATCTCAGGATCAAGTCACTTGAAGAATCCACAATATTTATTTGTCTGCACAAACATAAAACACCATGAATGTGACTTTCAATATTGAATCAAAATTGGGGGTAATCAGTTCGAAATCTTACCCCATAATACGGGCATGCCCAATAACGTCTTCCAGGATTATCAGTCGTCCAAGATTTCTTCATTGGAAGTTCTATCCCACACCCACAATACACAATTCCAGATTGATGATTTGTGAAAGCAGATCCATTGGAGCTTGAAAATTGACTGTAATTCCTTCTCATGGTGGTGTATTGAAGAGAGAAAACGAAATTTGGAGAGACTCACCTGAAGATTGGTGAAGAATGAAGAAGAATTAGGTATACTTTGGGGAAGAATTGAAGCAGCTAGGGTTCTTTAGAAAAGGGGGAAGAAAAGGGGGCTAATTTTCACGCTTTGGAATTAGGGTTAGTTAACATCCGTTTAGTTTGGACGGAAAGCTGAAGGAAGGTACCCAATGTGAGATTTTTTTAAACTTGGGGTACCAAAATTGTTACTCGATGAAATGGGGGTACCCAGAGTGAAAAAGTGGTATAGTTTGGGTACCAAAATTGTAATTTACCCAAGAAAGTTCATGGAATATACATCATTAGAAAAACATGACTTAGAAGCTATTAAAAACACAAACAAGAGTTCTGTATTGAAAGAAAATAAATCTGAAACAAGACAAAAACTTATATACCCCTGGGGCACATAGGGGCACAGATCTAGGTGTTATATACATGTTCTTCAAGTGTTATATATATATATATATATATATATATATATATTCTATAGGTGTTATGATTCTTGGTGTTATAAATATATTCTACAAGTATGATATGTATATAAGAGTATATATATATGTGATACCTGAAGAGTATACATATGATATCTATAGAATTTATATATAACATCATATGATGATTGATTTGGGGGAATCATGCCTTTAGGGCACACAAGTGTCACTAGTGAAACAAAATATTTATTTGGACATGCCACAATCATAACATTGGATCAAAAAGTTCACTAAAAAATATAGTCTTCTACAATTAAAGTAATTTCATATTAGTCTACTATAGTCCATAAGGCATTATTTTAGTCTTAAACTGAATCAATATTCTTCCTTCTATTTCCCAAATATATTGTAATTTCCAGGCTTATTTTATTTGATACAATTATACAATCGTAATTTAATTTTGAAAGATCATATTACTACACAAAAGTGAACCTAGCTATAATTATGTAATAAATTATAAAGTAATAATTATGATAATAAGGAAATATATATATACACACATATATGATATTATTTTGTTTAAACTCATAATTCGATGATGCTAAACTTTTATGCACGTGTGTAGGTTATTTTATTGGATTACAATTTGAATATTTATGTTTTGGATTATGCATAACTACGAAAGGTGCATTACATATATCATTCATATATGAAAGTAAAAGGGAAGGAAAAAAAAAAAAGTAAACACATACAACACAAATTATACGATGATATATTACTAAGCCAATGACTGTCCGTACCCGCTTACAACATTAAAGGTGATCCACCTAATTACAAAGTCCACGAAAAGGCCACGAAGAGCCTCTTTATTCAACATATATACTTCAATATGACATAATAAAACAAGACATATAATACCAAATCACACTCATATGATATTCATATATGCGACACCAACAAACCATCACCCAAATGAAACAGTACTTATTCACACATACAAACATATATATTCCATGTATTCGTGCAAGTGACACCAACAGACCATCACCCGGACTAACGAACAAATGCATTAAATTGGACTACTTGAACCATACTAGTACTAGTCCCGTCAGCGGAATAATTTCTCGAGATAACATAGCCCGACGCCATTCTGAAACAACCCGTGCCTCCTACTATTGGCCACTCCCTTTCCAAATCCGTCACCAAATTCCTCCCCACCAAACTAAGTGTACTTCCACTGCAGTTGCCACTCGTGAGCACGACAGTGAAGAGAGCAGTCGCGGCTCTTACGTTGAAATCAGAGTACGCAAAGAACCCCTGCAGGCGCCCTATTTCACTCGACATGATTTCAGGACCAGATGTTATTGGATTGTCAAGGACATTTATAGCACCAAAATCTGTGCCCGAACTCTCTGTTATATTAGATTGAGCCACTCTATATCCAAAGATCACTTTGATGAAAAAGAGAAGTTCCGTCACTCTTGGCGAGTTGGCATGGCGGGTTTCTGCCTGCAACACAAAGAATGTGCTTACAAATAAAGAACTCAAGATTAATATGAAACTAAGCTTTGACATTGCTGCAAATAGTGTAGTATATAGTTAGACAATTTTTATTTTTGATAGAGGAGAAGATTAATATGAAGAGAAGATGGAAGTGGTGCAGAGAAGCTACTCCAAAACCTAGCTTATATAATGGTGAGAACATTTGGAACCCTAACATACGTTATTAATTGAACTCAACTAAGTTAAGGAAGATTAGTATTAGTGGGAAGTTATATATTTGGAGTATATATATTAATTGGACTCAACTTTATAAACTAAGGGTAGTTTTTTTTATAAGAATTCTATATATATATGAACTATATATATATATATATATATATATATTGGACTTAACTTTAACTTTATAAACTAACAAATTAAAGGATCGTTTTTTTTTTTTTTTGGGGCAGCTATAATTAGAGTATGTATATTAATTGGACTCAACTTAGTGTATATATTAATTGGTCAGCAATGGGAGATTATATATATTGAGTGTGTATAATTGTTAGGAAATTTATATAGATTTTGATGAAGACAAAACATGTAATAGATAGGATGTAATAACCTTGTATTTAGGATTTTCTATGTAAAAGTTTAGTTAAGTAAAAAATGTTGCATGAAGGATGGAGGTCACTGCAGGAAGCTACCTCACTGAACAGGGAGCTGCCTCCTTCAACAGGCAGAATTCTCTCATGCCTATAAATAGAAGATGAGTGCACCTGAAACGATCACTAAAACTCACGAGCTCTCAACCAATTTTTCAATCTTCCAAGCATTCAGATATCCTACAAGTTTCAGTCACTCAATCTATAAAGCAACAAGCAATCCAGCTACCTAAGTTATCTCTTCAAAAGCTTGCTGCACTCTAGAGTTGAAGAAAATCTTTACTTATCTTTTTATAGATTGTTTAGGAGTCTCTTAACATAAGGTAGTTCCTGCTAAGTGTTTTCACTCTTATAGAAGAGTAAGAGTCTTGTGTGTTAAGTTTTGGTGGCTATAACTACCTGTGTGGAAGGCTGGTTATCTTGTTTAGGGTGTGATTTTATTAGTCGAGTCTCTGTAAATCAATCAACTCTTAACAAAGTTCCTCCTTAGTAAATGAGTAGAGTGGACGTAGAGAGATTACTCCACCCTCGAACCACTATAAACATTGTTTTGTTCTTTGCTATGTTTTTTTGTCCTTAGCTTACTGCATATCTTATCTGAGCATACTGCATCGAAATTGTTTTTCAGAACACTCCATATTTGCTAAGTATTTTCCGTTGTTTATAAACTAAGTTCCTAAACTTACTGCTAAAAAGTTGTAAACTCTATTCTGAAGCAGCAAGATCTGTAGTTTACTGCTCACTGCAGGAACTTATATTTTTCTAGTGTAAAAGTTTTAAAATTTTGAGAAGGTTTATTCACCCCCAACCTTCTATCACTTGGGACCAACATAAATCATATACATATACACTATAAGAAAACTTACCGACAACAATGGAAAAATTTTGTTACTAAAAACAAAATTTTCATCACTAGCATGTATTAGTGACGGATTTGTGACGGAAAAATTCTGTCAAAGGGTGTTTTGTAACTAAATTTTAGTGAGAGATTTATATCCCGTCACTATACTTGTGATGGAAATTCCTTCACAATAACAAAAATTTCAGTTGTTAAATTTTGTTGTCACTTGACTTTTTTGGTTGACTAGTCACGAAATTAATGATGAAAATATTTGTCACAATTTTAATAGACAAAAATTTTCCGTCACTAATTTCTGTCTATCATTATTTTGTGACGGAACAATTGAGAATGTTAATGTTGTGATCACCGATAAAGCGGTGAGGAGATTTTCTCATTAATATAAAGGAAGGAGTACAACAGAAAATCATATATACAAGGAAAGAAATCAGTACAACAAATAAGAATATTCTAGAATACAATCAATCTAAGATTTATCTTTATCACCCCCCGTCAAGCGAAGCATGGGATGTATGCAAACGCGAAGCTTGGACCGTAATAGTTCAAAAGCTGGCCTTGGTAGACTCTTCGTGAAAATATCAGCAAGCTGAAGATGCGAAGGAACAAAACGTGTCGAAAGCTTCTTGGCAGAGACAAGTTCTCGAACAAAGTGACAGTCTATTTCTATATGCTTTGCCCGCTTGTGTGCTACCGGATTTTGACTGAGAAACACAACACTTTTATTATCACTAAGAAGCAATGGACACGAAGTCGGTCGAACACGTAATTCGGACAGAAGGTGAGAAACCCAAACAACTTCAGCGGCAGCACTAGCCATGGCACGATATTCAGATTCGCAGCTAGACCTGGAAACCATAGGCTGCTTCTTCGCACTCCAAGAGACTAAGTTCCCACCAAGAAAAATAGAATAGCCAAAAGTAGAACGTCTAGTGTCAGGACATCGAGCCCAGTCGGCATCAGAGTAGCCAATGAGAGACAAATATGGACTAGAGGTGAAAGAGAGGCCGAATTGCAAAGTGCCTTTAACGTATCTTAATATACGTTTAACTGCAAGGAAATGATCAACTGTTGGCGATTGCAAGAATTGACTCACCATATTGACAGCATAAGATATATCGAGGCGAGTAATGGTTAAGTACTGAAGTGCGCCGACGAGGGATCGATAGAGAGTAGGGTCGGCAAAGGAGTCACCATCTCGTGTAAATGTTTGGCCCGCAACAAGAGGTGTCGAAACAGGCTTAGACTCAAGAAGCTCAGCACGTTGCAAAACATCACTAGCATACTTGGCTTGACTTACAAAGAGGCCAGTGGAGGTGTATGAGACTTCGAGACCCAAGAAATAGTTTAGTTTGTCGAGATCTTTAATAGTAAATTCAGCACGAATAGGGCGCAGGAAACGAGCGATTAAGGCAGGATTACTTCCGGTGACAATTATGTCATCGACGTAGAGCAACAGATATATGACGCCGGTGGCTTGATGGAGATAAAACAACGAAGAATCTGATCGACTCTGCTGAAAACCAAAGGAGAGGAGAAACGAGCTAAACCTCTGAAACCAGGCTAAGGGAGCCTGCCGCAATCCATAAAGCGCCTTTTTCAAACGACAAACATAATCCGGGTATCGTGGATCAACAAAGCCTGGAGGTTGGGCCATATAAACTGGATTGGTGAGAACGCCATTGAGAAAAGCGTTCTTGACATCTAGTTGATGTAGGACCATTTGTAATGGACAGACAGGGCCAATATAATTCGAACGGTAGCTGCTTTAACAACCGGACTGAAGGTGTGATGAAAATCAGTGCCAGGAATCTGAGTAAAGCCTTGAGCAACGAGTCTGGCCTTGTGACGTTCAATAGTACCATCAGAGTGATATTTGGTTCGAAAGACCCACTTAGATCCTACAATGTTAGTGTTCGGAGGTGGAGAAACTAAGTCCCATGTCTGATTAGAATGAAGGGCATCTATCTCTTCCTACATAGCAGCAACCCAACATGGAGATTTTAATGTAGATTTAAATCCTCGAGGCTCGGTGGATGTTGCAATGGCCGAGAGTAAGGCAGTGGAAGCATAATCCACAGGATACCGCGGTTTAAAAATACCAGCTTTGGATCGAGTTATCATCGAATGTCGTGATGTAGACTCGGCTGGCGGCTGCTGTAAAGTAGGTGCATTTGGCAATTGTGGTGAAGGAGCAGAAATAGGATCTGGTGCTGGCGGCTGCTCTAAATCAGGTGCATTGGGCAGCTGAACAGTTGGTGTATTATTGCTGTCAGAGATGCATGACCGACAAGGAGTAGTGGCTGACTTAGGAGAAAAAGCCTCACAAGCGGAAGGAGTGTCATGGGGCACGACATCAGAGTCCAAAAATGTAGAAATATCAAGTGTAGTGGCGGACGAACCAGAAGAACCAGTGAACGGAAAAAGAGCTTCATCAAATTGGGCATGACGTGTAATAAATGTCCGTCCAGAGGTAGGATCGTAACATCTGAAACCCTTATAAATAGTGCTGTAACCCATGAATATACAAGGATGACTGCGGGGGGCTAACTTGTGTGGAGAATAATCGCGGAGATATGGATAAACCCGACATCCAAAGGGTTTAAAGTTGGCATAATTTGGAAATGTGCCAAAAAGAATCTCAAAGGGAGATTTATTCTCCAAAACCGATGAAGGAATTCGGTTTATAACAAATACTGCTGCAGTAAAAGCATCAAACCAGAAATGAGCAGGAGCTCCAGCATGAAATAGCATAAACAGCCTAGTTTCGGAAATGTGGCGATGCTTCCGTTCAGCCCGTCCATTTTGTTGGGGCGTGTATGGACATGATAATCGATGATGAATTCCGTGCATTTGCATAAACTCACGAACACGATTATTGACAAATTCCGTACCACCATCACTTTGAAAGGTTTTAATGGTAGTAGAAAATTGATTGCACACAAAGCGATGAAAACGCACCAACACATCAAAAAATTCATTCTTAGTAGTTAAGGGATATATCCAAGTAAAGCGGGAGAAATCATCAATAAACACCACATAATAACGGAAACCATCACGAGAAGTAACTGGCGCTGGGCCCCACAAATCACAATGAACTAATTCAAGAATAGTAGATGCTCGTTTTTCATTCAACTGAAAGGAAAGACGCTTACTCTTGGCCAACTGACAAGAGGAGCAAAGTGTCGGAGTAGGTAAAATACTAGTAACAGATAATTGTCCACGTTTATTTAGCAACGAAATAATGGAAAACGGGACATGTCCCAGGCGAAGATGCCATAAAGTATAACTAGCACGTAATGTAGAATTTTTAACAGAAGCAAGAAAGGCAGCAGATCCTGACTTCAAAATATAGAGCCCTCCTTCACAACGGCCTTGAGCTAGTGGTGCCTTGGTGAGCCGGTGCTGAATAGCAAAAGAATTATCAGAGAAAATAACTTCAACAGGATAATCGGCCGTTAACTTGCTAATGGATAAAAGATTCTTGGTGATTTGAGGAACAACAAGAACATCAGTAAGTTTAATACCACCAGATATATTATGAGAACCAATATGAGAAATAGTTAACGGCGTACCGTTACCGACAATAACTGAATGAGTACCATTGTAAGTTTCGGCCGAGTCAAGGGCTGATGGGTTTGCTACAATGTGCGCCGAGGCGCCAGAATCAACATACCAATCCGAACCAGAATCGTGAGCAGGGGGCTGGATGGCACAAGAGGCATGGAAGGCCTGTGCAAGATCAGCAGTAGAACGGTTGCACTTGCTTAAGTAAAAGGGACATTTGTCTGCATAGTGTTCCCCTTTACAAATCTGACAACGAGGTTTCCGTGGAGCTGAAGAATTGTCGCGGCTTGCAGAAAAGGAATGCCCACATCCACGGCCTGCTGTACTGTTCCGAGGGGAAAAACCACCACGCCCACGACCTGTATTGCTGGTCCGCGTGGAAGCTGTAAACGCAGCAGTGGGCTGCGAAGCGGAATGGTACATGGATTTGTGCAGAAGGTCGAATTGAACCGCTTGGTGCAGAAGGTCGGAAAAGCTAGGAATAGGCGTCATCGCCATCCTTGTGTCTGCAAAACTTGCGAAATGGATACCCAAGCCCCTTAAAAACCAGTGGCTTTTGTCGGATTCGTCCACCGATCGACCGATAGCCGACAATTGATCGCAGATGGATTTGAACCTCTTACCATAGTCTTGAACAGAGAGGGAGCCACGGCGTAAGGACAAGAGTTCTTCACGAAGCTGATTTGCCCGTGATGTGGACGAATGAGAAAACGCTGCTTCTAATGCAAGCCAAGCAGCCCGCGAAGTCGTGCAATCGACGACCTCGGCCATCGCTTCTTCGGTGAGCGTAGAGAAAAGGACACCGAGCAATTTCTGATCGGTAGTATGCCAAGTAACAAAGGCAGGATTCGGGGATGACGAGCCATCGTCAGCAATAACAGATTCAGCAGGGGGCTTCGAGGAACCATCAACATGGCCAAGCAATCCGAAGCAAGTGAGCATGGGAATCACTTGATGTTTCCAGAGGAGAAAATTGGAGGAAGAGAGCTTTATAGTCACCATATGGATCATGGTGGCTATGGGGACAGAGTCTGAGGAAGCCGTGGCAGCCATGGAAGAGCAAAATAGAGAAAAGAGAGAGAGAAGAAGAAGGGGAGGCGGCTGGAGTTGGGGTTTAGCAGATGTGTCTGGCTGATACCATGAGAATGTTAATGTTGTGATCACCGATAAAGCGGTGAGGAGATTTTCTCATTAATATAAAGGAAGGAGTACAACAGAAAATCCTATATACAAGGAAAGAAATCAGTACAACAAATAAGAATATTCTAGAATACAATCAATCTAAGATTTATCTTTATCAACAATCTATCACTATTTTACGACGGATAATTCCATCACTAATTTTCAACGGAAAATCCTTCACTATATTTGACAAAAATAATCTATGATGGAAAAAATCCGTCAAAGATTAATTTATGTATTTCAGATAAATAAATTTTTTATATTTGTTTTGCTTTCAAATTTTTGGGTAAACCTGTGGTAATCCATTATACTCACCCATAATATTATTATTCAGATAATTTTATCAACAAACCATAAATTAGTCCTTCATAAAATCTTATAAACAAACTTAAAGTATACTTAAGTCTGATTTAAGTTTCAAAATCTAGCTATAAGAATATATGATATATGAATGTCTACTCATCCCTAAATAAGGATCATCTCTCCTATAGTCTGATTTTCTATAATGGATGATGGATTTAATGGCAGAATCACTTCTAAACTTTGTAGCTACTCCAACATATGCATGATAGTAGAATGTATTGGACTAAAACTTTGTGTTGGAAATTTGATCTCTTTAGTTGAAATTAGTGTCATTTGATAGCTAACTTTAAGGAATTCAAACAACTTTAAAGCCAAATTTTCATGAAGAATTCAAAGCCAAATTCGAGTTACAAATAGGTCAAAAAAGAGGCTGAAAGTCATGACTCGGCTGAGATACTCCCAATGCACAAATTGAAGATGTGAAATATGAAGTTACGACCCAATCCAGGTCGCTCGTGACCCTCCCGGGTCATGTGATTTTCAGTCCTAAATTCTACTTTGTTGTTAAGTTGCTCGAGAGAGGTTAATATATAATCGTGAATGCTGACATAAAATTATTTGGATTTGAGATTGATTTTGCTAGATTAGTAAACCTGATTGAGGTATAGTGAAATCATAGTCTTAGGATCCTTATTTGAATCCTGATTTTCTTGAAAAAAAATTGTTTGATTTTTTTTTTTTGATTTAGTTTATTTGATTCTAGATTTAGATTAATTTAAATCAATTCGATCACATGGATAAAACTAGATAAATTAGTAGGGTAATTCGGTCTAAATCACTATTTTCCGTGAGACCGATCTTATTGATCATATCTATATTAACATCATGCACTTACGGTAGAAGTTTAAAATAGGTAATTGATTTTAATTTCAGATATATTATGATATATATATAATATGAACTTCTATTTTATATTTTAAAGCATACTAATTTTTTAGATTGGTTAAATTAATATTAACGAATAATTAAGACCAATATAATATTTTTTGAATGTAGTGAATAAATGAAATCCAATTCTTTATTCTTAATATAATTTTACATTATATAATCATTTTTTTTCTGAATATGATAATAATTAGCATAGTATACATATTAAATTTAAGATTATTACCAATAACTATTTAGAAGTCATGTCAAATTTGTGGTATACATCTAAATGAGTACATTTAGGTTAAAATCTTTAATATATATATATATATATATATAATAAACAAAAAAGCTTATCAAATAGAGTAACTCTCCTATGAAACAGATCGAATCCGGGTCGCCTGACCCATTTTTCTCTTCTTCTTTTTTACGCGCCTGGTTTTTAATTTTGGCACCTACCATTTTGTTATGTTAGACCTACATTTACATTATGTTAAACATATACCTTTTTGTCCAGATTTCATACTTTTAACTTTAAAAAAGAAACCATAGTTTTGGCACATTTTGTACATGTATCTTTACGTTGTATTACACATATTTTATGTTATGTTAGACCTATCTTTGTGTTATCTTAAACCTACAGATCTAAGATAACACAAAGGTAGATCTAACATAACATAAAGGTAGGTTTATTTAAGCGAATTTGGATGAATTTGAGCGCAGATACCAGGCCCGTGGGGGTGTGTATGGAAATTATGGAATTGAATAGGTTCATAGGTGAACCTTAAACACCTCAAAGTGTATTTCATTGCATTTTCCGAAAAATAAACAATATATATATATATATATCATATTTGAAGTATGTTTAAGATTTTTGGGTGTATAACCCTCATCTTATTGATAGATATAATAAGAATATTTGCAACTCTCTAGCTGCGACACGTCAGCCAAATGAATATCAAGCTGACATATTTCATTTTTTTGTTTTTTTGTTTTAAGTTCTTCTGAAAAGATGGAAAAACATCTTCTACAAATTAACCACCTTCTACATGAAGACATGTAATTAATAATGTTGTTAACATGATACAAATTAAGAAACTGAGTTCTATATATACATACTGCACTTTAGTTTAAAAGGCAAAACGGTTGCTTACTAGCACTTTAGTAGCTCAATTATATGTGGTGCCTAGGAACAACTACTAGAGAAGTAAAATTCACTTTTGAACTTTAGATTTATATAAATTGTATATGTCTCCAATAGCTATAATGTTACAACATTGCATGTTTCCTTTGTCATAACAACTAATTGTTTTTCTTATGTGATGTTTCCTTTGTCATGATTGGTATGTTTAACACTTCATTTTCCTTTTTCTTTTTTCTTTTCTTTTTTCTTTTCTTTTTTCTTTTCTTTTTTTTAATTAACTTTGTATTATTATTTCAAAAATATCTACGAGAAGCATCCATGAGATCATTGGTGTGTCATCTGTTAGAGTGTAAAGATTTGGAACTCCACCATTCTTTTGGAATTTGTATGTAGTTGTCATGACTCACTTGCTTGCCATGTATATTATTGCTTTAATACTTAGTCAACATCTTTAATTCCCAAAACATATATGAGTTTTGAATTTTTTAATATATATATTATGAATTACTATATTAACAGTAAAAGTTTGATCAATGTATTGGGTATTTTGAGTGGTGTGTGTATATATATATATATACTTATTTTGAAGTTTATTTTGTGTTTGACCAATACTTTAAATGGTATTTTTTTCAGGGAAAAAAGCATTTAACCATCCGAACTATAGCCCGTTTTGCAGTTTCTTGTAAAATCATTTTTTTGTTGCGCAGTCCTCATCAAACTTTGTGAGAATTGCACAGTCCAGTAAAGTGACCCTTTCCGGCTATTTTTTCCGGTGTAACAGAAACGACGTCGTTTAACTTAAGGGCAAAAATGACAATTTAACTCAAACAATACACAAAAACAGCGTCGTTTTGTGCACACACATCTTCAACTCTAGTCACCCTAAATCAAAACGGGAATTAGGGTAAAAAAATTTCTATAGCCCTTCGCAAATTTTCACCCAAGACTCAAAAAATTCACCCCAAAATTTTACCAATCTTCTTGACTTAGTTTGCGATGGTTTGGAAAGTGAGGGACAAGGACAATGGAGAAGGAGTCCTTTGCCCACCTTATGGTAAGTAAATTGTGAATGAAATTGTTGTGCATTTTATTTGGGGGTTAGGGTTTACATGCAAATTGCGACTTAAGTTCTTGGGCAATATTGGGGTTTAGGGTTGTTCTTACTGATATTATGTGTTAGGGTTAGGGTTATGTTTTGGTTCGATTGATTTTACCAATTGGGGGTTAAGTTATGGTTTGATTCGATTAATCCCCTCCAGTAAATATTATTGTTAGGGTTTGGGTTAGTGATAGAGTTTGTTTATGTTTTTCTATTTCCAAATTGGTATGTTGAGTGCTGCTATTTTTCTATTTGATTTGTTGTATATATCAAGTTTGGAGTTTTTTCCTCTAATACCTATGAGTGGAACTGGATTGAGTTGCTGAGTAATATGTATGATCTCTTATGTATTTTCCTCTTATGGATTATCTGTATCTTATGTGTTGTTTCAATATGCCTACTTTTTGTATATGTTTGATACTTGTTTAACTTTATTCAGGGATGAACAAAACTTGTCAAATTCTGTTTATTTAACTGTATTGTTGTGTTGCAATTTTTTGAGTGGACTGTTTTTTTTTTTCAGTGTTGTAATATGTGCTTGTTCTCTGTGTTGGCAGGCCAAAATTCTTAATTTTTCACCATTAGATTCCATTATTGTAGGGTATGAATTCTCTAAATGCCAAAAATTCAGTTGTATCTGCTGAATTTGAGTTGTAAAAATTAAAGTTGTAGTGGTTGGTTCACCAAATAGACTAACAAGAAGGTCTATCAAAGCTGCTGAAGTTGAAGTGAAAAGGGTAACAAGAAGTTCCAATAGAAGGGGCATAACTCAAGATGCTAGCTTTTCCACCAAAAGAGGAAAAAAATCCAAAGAAAATGTTTGTAAGTGGAGATGGCAGTCACACTTCTCCACTAGATCTTTAGGAATCAAAGCTTCTGGAGTTGAACTTATACTTATTGCACAATTTTATTGTACATTTTGCACAGCCTATATGGTTTGGTTTTTGCACAGCTGGGGTGAGTATATTTATGCACAACTATAGATGTTTGTTCAGCATAGCTTTTAGGATTTTGCAACTGTCAAATATTGTGGTTTTTGGTTTGATAAAGATTGTCAAACAGTTCATTTGAAAGCTACCTTTGCTTTCATGTGATGGATGAATGAAATTTACTCTATTTTAGTCACATTTACTTTCATGTGTTGCATACATCAGATGTATATGATGTAGTCTGTATTATCTGCAAGTAGGTTTTAACTTTGCTATCACTACATTGCCAATTTATTTAGTAAGCAACAACAAATTTTGCCAAAATATGTAATTCAATATTTTGCTAATTTATCTAATTCAATTCTGCCAATTCAGTTAATTCAGCCAATTTGCAATCAATATTTTGTCAATTTGCAATCAATATTTTGCCAATTTACAATCACTACTTAGGCAATAAAACTAGAACACCATGACAAATTTAATAACTTCACCAATTTGAGTACATGCGTCAAAACAGACGTCTTTTAACATCTGACTTTTACATCAACCAAAATACAAAATCATTTCATAATCATCTCAACTAGATATTTGCTCCTAATACATAAAGACTAAACTACACACTGTGATCACTTAGCAAGGTACATTACAAAGAAGCAAACTGCTGCCAACCATATCCACTTCTCCCTCTTTTCCCTCTTTTTTGTCTTCTGCAATTCATCTTCCAGCTAATTCACACATCTCAACAAACCCAAAATAATCTGGCAAGCTCTTTCACACATTGGTGGATCAACCTCCTACTTTCTGCAAAAATCAACAAATTAACTACTACAACACATTGTCTACTTACTGCCAAGAAGAAAACCAACAGCACATTGCCTAGCTTTTCCATACCAACAACAAATTGCTCGCTTATTCAAACCAACAACAAGTTTACAATTTTGCCATAGTGACATTGCCTACTTTTTCATTGAAACAAATTGCATTGCAAGCTCCTACTTTCATTCAAAACTCAAAAAATTACAAGCTCTTACAATTTTCACAGTTGACATGCCTACAATTTACTTGCAGTCACCAGTTTAACTACTTATCCAAACCAACAACAAATTTACACATTCACCAGACAAATTAGGGAATTAGGGTTCCAGGCTGCAATTTTCGATTTCTTTCAAAAATTCCCAAAATCTATTCAAAAATTTACATACTTTCTAGGGAAATTCAAAATAATCGAAAGTACTTTGAGAGCCTCCTCTTCGGACACGAAAATATTTTATACATAGTGCTCATACTTACACGGTATCTATCGCATATGATATATCTTCTCCCCGGGTTCAAGTTCGTCCACGGCGTCAGCCGTTTTGTGTGCTTCCCGCAGTAACATACATCGTCCATGACTTTTGTGCGGTTGGATTTTGATCAAAGCTGAAATTTTGCGAAGGGGCTGTAGAATTTTTTTACCCTAATTCCCTTTTTGATTTAGGGTGAAATAGAGTTGGAGATGTGTGTGCACAAAACGACGCCGTTTTTGTGTATTGTTTGAGTTAAATTGTCATTTTTGCCCTTAAGTTAAACGGCATCGTTTCTTTTATGCCGGAAAACATAGCCGGAAATGGTCACTTTACTGGACTGTGCAATTCTCGCAAAGTTTGATGAGGACGGTGCAACGAAAAAATGATTTTACAAGAAACTGCAAAATGGGCTATAGTTCGGATGGTTAAATGTTTTTTTCCCTTTTTTTCATGCAAAGTTTGGATTTTAAAAATCATAATTCAATATTTCATTATTAAAAATGTGTTAAAATGTTAAGATGGTTATGTTTTATATATGTATGCTAATTTGATATATATTATGCATTTTATCTTATGATACATATAAGAAAAGGATGCATCAATATATATGACTTATCTAAAGAAAATTGAGAAGAACAATGTTTTAAAGAAACTGTTTCTTGGGTAATATTGCCGGAGAAACAAGAGGTCTATTAAGGAGATTTAAGTTTATCCCTAAAAAAATGCAATTCACTAGACATTCACAAGGTAGATGTAGACTTTGCAACACGCCTCTTAAATTAGAACTTGAATCTATCATCTAGAATTTCCCGTGCATTACTTATAGGATAAAGAAATAAAATGTTGTAAGTAAAGAAAGAAAAGAAGTGTGATTGGATGTAGAAGTATCGTAAATACAGTAAGTAGAAGAAGAAACATACTATCTTAGGTTACTCATGAGTTATGTAATAGGACCAACATCGTTTGAATAATGTACCACTTTCAAAGAAGCAGTTCATAAAAGAGGTTTTGTTGGAAGTTGATCAAAGAATTGCAAGATGTTTGAGCGAAGCTGTGGCTATTCAAATGTCATACGAATTACGAAGATCGTGTGCACCAACATATGTGAATGTGTTATGGAATACATTCTCTTAAGTATGGATAATGATTTACCAAAAATATAGTTGCTGAAATGTAAAATTGAGATCCTATAACAAGTTCAAGAAGTATACATAACCTGAATATCGAACAATATAATTTTTTTTATTGAGAATTATGTTTGGGATAAATAAAGAGGATGTTAGAAGTTAGGGAAAAAAAAGGGACGTGATTGGACGTACAAGTACTGCAATTCCAGTAGATGGAGAAACATAAAATTGTACGTTATACCTTCCACCAAAAGTTTTAACTTTTTTCACCTTGTATTTATTCATATATTTACTATTTACCGTGCACATGAGACTCTCTTCCACAAGAATCAAACATCACTTCACTTTGGGGGACATGTGGTCCCATGGAAGAGTCACATCTTGTCATACCCAATGCAGTCCCATTCAAAATTGTGGTAGTTTTGTCATTTATTATAGTTTTGTACAATTTTGGTCATTTATGATAGTATTATGTTATTTTTTGTCATAAATTATAAGAAATGTGGTATAATGGGCTATTTCTTCTTGTATTAAATAATATTAAATTCTTGAAGAAATTCTTTTGGTTATTTACAAGAATGATCGTTTGAATTTTTATTGAAAGGAAATGATAGACAATATATTATTTTCAAAAGAATTACTTGGAAAAAAAAAAAAGGTTTGTTGGAAGCTAATCAAACTATTACTACAGAGTGTCTAAAGTGTGGGTATTTCTTACAAATTTTGATTTGTCTAATATATCATCATTTAAGATTATTATTTAAAGTGATAATAGTAATTAATATATGTAATTTTAATAAATTGTAATACAATACTTTTGCATTGCATGAACTCTCTCAAATCCATCTACACTAAATAATCCTAATCGTATATCCAAAATAATCCTAATTTTAACTCTATACATGTAATTTAATGGTTTAATTTTATATAATTGCCTAAAATTTCCTTATTAAGGATTTTTTATTTAAGGTTAAAATAGTAATTTAGTAGTTATAATGATTATAAATACATATAATTTTAATAACATGTAATTGGAAAGTAACAATTTTAGACCTATAACGTGGACTTTTTCCAATTTTGGTGTGCCAACTTTGTCTTTTTCAATTTTGATCCCTTAATTGTTGATTTTTTTCCCCAATTTCAATATTTTTTTTGTTGGAATAACCAAAATTGTTGATGCTTGAAACTTATTAATCTCTTGATTATTTCTATTTTTTTCCTAGATTTTGATTTTTTAGGAATTGAAGAACCCGAAATTTTAATCTCAACATTAATATGTTATTTTTCATTTTTTAAAACTAAAAAAAATAAAATTCTACCTCCACGTGCGACGCACGTGCTCCATACTAGTGTGTGTATGTGTATATATATATATATATATATATATATATATATATAAACATAATATTTGAAGTATGTTTAAGATTTTTGGGTGTATAACCCTCATCTTATTGATAGATATAATAAGAATTTTTGCCACTCTCTAGTCGCGACATGTCAGCCAAATGAATGTCAAGCTGACATATTTCATTTTTTATTTCTTTTAAGTTCTTCTGAAAAGATGGAAAAACATCTTCTACAAATTAACCTTCTACATGAAGACATGTAATAATGTTGTTAACATGGTACAAATTAAGAAACTAAGTTCTATATATAGATACCGCACTTTAGTTTAAAAGGCAAAATGGTGGCTTACTAGAGCACTTTAGTAGCTCAGTTATATGTGGTGCCTAGGAACAACTACTAGGCCATGTTTGGTAGGGATGATATGGCTAGGTATGGATTGATATGTAGGCTAAGCTCTTGTTTGGTAGCAGTGTTTAAAGCGCGGGTTTAACATAAGGTCCGGGTTGGGCTCCTTGGGATTAGGGTACTGTGGTGTTCTTGGGTTTGTAATCTCTCATGCTTTGGTGGGATTACAAACAAATGAACTGTGTTGCCTTTGAATTGACTGTTCTGCCCTTACTATTCATCTTCATTTTCCAATTTCACCCTTCCAATTCCCTGAAACAAAGTAATTGTCATTGCAACTTTTGTTAACCCTAACCATCGAGAGGCAGACTTCTGGTGATCTCCCCTGAGAATGGCGACACTTCGACGGCCTTCCGACGCAAGCTCCAGCGACAACGCAGCTGATTCCAAGGTGAGTTTCTTCACCCCGTCTACCAACCTTGTTTCATCCATGTTTGGGGTTTGCTGCCCCTTTCTCAGCTGTAATCGTCGCCGGGAAATCGCCGGAAAACTACCGGACTTGATTGAGGAAGGATGAAGATGAGATGACCGAACCTGGGGAGGAATGGGGCTTCGAAGAAAACAGAGTTTAGATTCCTCTTCTTTGCAAACTCAATCTGGGGAAGATTTTTAATGTTTTAACATTTTGTAATATTTTTAAAATGAGGGATAAATTTGTATTTCACAAATTTAATCCATATCAACCCATATACCAAACACCAATTTATAAACAAACTAATTTAAACAAAACTCTATTCATCCATACCAAACTAAAAAGTATTAAACAAACCCACAACAAAACATACACACCAAACATCTTTTTTATATCCATGAATAGTACAATCTCATAACTTTTATCAATCCCTATCAAACCTCACCTGTGTACTGAACGGCCCCCTAGAGAAGTAAAATTCACTTTTGAACTTTAGATTTATATAAATTGTATATGTCTCCAATAGCTATAATGTTACAACATTGCATGTTCCTTTATCATAACAACTAATTGTTTTTCTTATGTGATGTTTCCTTTGTCATGATTGGTTTAGTTTAACACTTCATTTTCCTTTTTCTTTTTTCTTTTCTTTTTTTTTCTAATTAACTTTGTATTATTATTTCAAGAATCTACGAGAAGCATCCATGAGATTCTTGGTGTGTCATGACTCACTTGCTTGCCATGTATATTATTGCTTCAATACTTAGTCAACATCTTTAATTCCCAAAACATATATGAGTTTTGAATTTTTTAATATATATATTATGAATTACTATATTTACAGTAAAAGTTTGATCAATGTATTGGGTATTTTGAGTGGTATATATATATATATATATATATATATATATATATATATATACTTATTTTTAAGTTTATTTTGTGTTTGACCAATACTTTAAATGGTATTTTTTTTCATGCAAAGTTAATTGGATTTAAAAATCATAATTCAATATTTCATTATTAAAAATGTGTTAATATGTTAGGACGGTTATGTTATATATATGTATGCTAATTTGATATATATTATACATTTTATCTCATGATACAAATAAGAAAAGGATGCATCAATTTATATGACTTATCTAAAGAAAATTGAGAAGAACAATGTTTTAAAGAAACTGTTACTTGGGTAAAATCATTGGAGAAACAAGAGGTCTATTAAGGAGATTTAAGTTTATCCCTAAAAAATGATTCACTAGACATTCACAAGGTAGATGTAGACTTTTAAACAGGCCTCTTAAATTAGAACTTGAATCTATCATATGAAGTATTTTGTCAAACATTGCAAAACTTTTTTTTGGTACGCATCTATTTGTAGGACCGACCTTCTTTTTAGTTTCATTTAGAAATAAATTTTGTATTTGACATCATTATTTATATGCATGTAGTTGAAGATTGTGTCCTTTATAATTAGATAGAAATAGTCAAATAAATTCATACTAAATAACAAAATTTCTCCATGATCAACGAAAAATAAATTTAAATTTAAATTTAAATCACTATTAAAGAAGATTCAAGATTCAATATTTTTAACACAAAAAATATTAAGATATAAAAATGATATATATTATATAGTGGAATAAAAGTACTAGAAGTATTATAATTATGAAACTAGTTTTCTCACAACATGTTTATATTAATAAAAATTCATTTTTGAGATTTAAATAATTAATTCTATATCATGATATTTTGGAGGGACTAAAGAGATTCCATCATTTACTTAGCACACCTCAATTGTAAATTTAAATTAAATAAAAAAAACCAACTTAAAGGAAATTTTATTTTTAAATCTTATCCTCTCTCTCCCCTTCACAGTTTCTCTTTTTCATCTTTCTTGATTATTCTAGGTTCTTTATTTGAATTTATTGATGAATATTGAAATGCCAGCATAATGGTGAGTATTCATAGATTAGTTAAATATATGAAAATCATACGGAAATATAAAAAATGGGTCAAAATCCAAGGTACTTTATTCGATCCTAGTTGGTCTAACACGTGGAAGTATGTTAACCCAAGATGGTCTTACACTCTTCAACGTGTTCGGTCAAGATGGCCAATCGGAGTTATTATTATTATTATTTTCCCTTAAAGTGTAAAATTGATATTTTTATTTATTTATTATTTTTAGTTGAAAATTATATAAATTGGGTATGCATAATAATACATGAGGTGCCTTTAGACCCATTCATTTCGAAATCACTATTTCTACTATATATTCATTTTTAAAATGATAAATGTATTGGTAGAAAAACTGATTTTGTGTTTTATATAATATATAATAATATCATAAAAGTTTATACTGAGGTATAAGTTAATCAATCTCATAAATATAACGATTTTCTTTTTCACTCAAAGAGAGAAGGGGTGAAAGGGGGATTTAACTCATTAATTCACAGTTTTATGTTAATGGATACAATAATATACACTGCATTTAGAAAATGCTTGAAACAACACTACTTCACACAAATTGGCACAAAGACAAAGAAAACATTTAAACAAAGCCCCAAAACTAGACAGAGAAGTTGGGAATTATTACCATAGTTCTTAACTTGATATAGTTGTAGGAAACTAGGAATATAAGGACTGGAACTCAATATGACCAGAAACCGAAGGCATGATCCTTGACACCGAACCCATAGCTACGTGTTTGATAATAAGCGTCTTCAATCTTATGAAACATACAAGCACGTTGTAGTAATTCATCACCCGAGCCATCTTCTCCATTTTGCGATAAATCTGATAGATTGGACTCAAAGACAACACCTTTTGCGGAGCAATGATCATCATTCTTGGAAGCCAACTCTGATTCTTTCGATTTTTCACCAATACAAACCATATCAGCCACTTTAGTATCACATGGTAGTGAGTCGACATTCTCTATATCTCCACCAAGTCCATTGTGTTTGAGATGGAAAACCTTTTCAAAAAGTCCATATGAGTAATTAGAGAAATGCCCTTGAAATGCTCATAAGAAATGACAAGTTCGAATACTAATATATTATAAGAGCATGTTTCCAAAACGAAAACAATGTATAAATTTGATTATTATAGGTAACCCCAACAAAGGTCCGTCTGTATAAGATTATAATCAGTGTTTAAATATGATGATAATCACCTTGGCTTTTAGCTTCTCATTCTCCTTCAGAATTAAATCATGGCTCGTTTTGAGGCTCTTATATTTAGCATGTAGTGTTTCATATTCTGTTTCTAGCTGTTTTGTCTTCGAACGAGCCCGACGGTTTTGAAACCATACTGCAATCTGACGAGGCTGCAAACTGAGTTCGTCTGCAAGCTGATTTTTCCTTTCTGGTTCAAGTTTATTCTCAACCTCGAAACTTCTTTCAAGAAACTGGACTTGTTCCACTGAAAGCCTCTTCTTCTTTTCTGGTTGATTCAAGTAATCATCCAAATATTCATCTCCATTCTCTTGTGAGTCAAAAGACTGATAAAACGAGTTTCCTGATCCATTTACTCTACCAACATCTCCAAAACTTACCATCGCCCTTGAGCCTGAAAAAAGTAATTCCACACAAACAATTAACTATGATTCAATCATAGAATCTAGATACGATCTTATTGTCAATTTCCACATAACTCTTCCAATTGCTCCGTTAGAAGAAAAACTAAGCAAAAGTTAACAATAAAGAAATTACTTAGATCACTCGGACTCTCTCAAATATCAAGAACTTGAGCCTTCTACATCTCACACATCATTTTACACCAAATGGGATGCATACAATTGATCCAAACAACAAAACGAAAGACAACTAACTATATACATAACCTAGCAAAAGAGTGAAACCCAATGCAGCTCTCTCAACAATTTAGTTCTTGGATAGACAAGAATCACTAAAGAAGATGTATGAAACGCAGATGCCTCCTACGATACTATGATCATTAGTTTTATCCCCGAGGAATTCTTCATGTATTCTTTTATATAGACCACACCTCATGTAAGATTTCACCACACATCAACAGTGATTGTGAATTCATAGAGTATGAAACTTTCTTGATTCTTGGATTCATCAAAGGATCAACCATTCATTCACGTCAACCACAATCATATCCAAATATATGTCATCAAAACCTCCAAATACTTAATCATCAAACAAGAATCCTAATAAAGATTCCCAAACTCAACCACTCTTACAAGTTGATCCACAAGACCATCTTTCAAAATGATCAACAACTCTGTTAAACAAATACATATAAAAAATCACAGAATTGGGTTTAAATCCCAGAATCAATTTCAGATTTACAAATCAAACACAAATATCAGTCAGCAAAAAGTCAACGCATAAGAGTTTACCAAGAAAAGAATTTGAAGTTGCAGATGCAAAGATGGAACCCAGAGGCTGAT
Source organism: Scutellaria baicalensis (assembly GCA_005771605.1). Classification (NCBI taxonomy): domain Eukaryota; kingdom Viridiplantae; phylum Streptophyta; class Magnoliopsida; order Lamiales; family Lamiaceae; genus Scutellaria; species Scutellaria baicalensis. Next base: position 27,092,983 of record CM016722.1, on the reverse strand, counting down.
CCAGAGATGAAATCTTGAGCTTTTTTGATTGATTCGCACCCTCCATATCCTTGAAATCAAATTCCCTTTTCAAACTAGCTATGAATTACTGAATAATATCAAGAATCAGCCATTTCTTCTACAATTTCTTTTCTGCAATTTGTAATATTTGGTCCAAACCCACGAAACCCTCAACGTGAATTTCACAGAGTGTGGTTTACAAGAGGGTAAAAAATCAGAATTTATGGCGGAAAAAGCTGGTGATGATGATGGCGGTGATATGGGAAGTATGGGAGCAACGGCTGCTCATCACACCCATCATTTCTCTACTCTATTTTCAAACCAAAACAGGTTGAGTAGAGCTCAGTACATGATGAATATGAAGAAGAAGAAGGAATCCAAGTTTTGAAAATGGACAAAAGTTCTTGCTTTTATTGAGAGAGAGAGAGAGAGAGAGAGAGAGAGATTCGACTTTCGAGTTTTTGTTTTTCTTGCGGGATTAAGTGTGAGAAAAAGTCTTAAGATTTGTGATTTAAAGAAAGATTCTCGGATGCAATTTCAGGTGCGTTTGGAACCGAAGAAAGTGGAATAATACAAATTTATCACTTCTTTAATTTTTTTTTTAAATACAAAAACTCGTTTGAGATGGTTCACCGATAATTTTCGTGAAATAGATCATTTTTACTCATTAATCAATCTTATATTCACAAAATTTATATGTGAAATGTAAATTGTGATTCATGAATTAAGTTGTCTTGCATGAAATTTATAGGTGAAATGTAAATTGTGATTCATGAATTAAGTTGTCTTACATGAAATTTATAGGTGAAATGTAAATTGTGAATCATGGATTAAGTCGTTTTACGTGAAATTATCCGTGAAACCGTCTTACAAGGGACTTGCTCTATTGTAAATGGGATTTATGAGAATCTGAATTTTTTTATATGGCAAAAACTTATATACCCCTGGGGCACATAGGGGCACAGATTTAGGTGTTATATACATGTTCTTCAGGTGTTATATATATATATTCTATAGGTGTTATGGTTCTTGGTGTTATAAATATTCATATGTATATAAGAGTATGCATGTGATACCTGAAGAGTATATACATGATACCTGTAGAGTATATATTTAACATCATATGATAATTAATTTGGGGGCATTATGCCCTTGGGGCACACAAGTGTCACTCTTTTTATATATCGATTCGTAATATTAAGCAAATATTAAAACAAAAAAGATTTATATACTCAAAAAAGATACATTAATACATTGGTTTTGTTGGACATTAAGAACTCCACTTCAACGTGGAGTCCTCAATTAGTGAGATTTAAATCATAAAGATATAGTCCCTCCATCCATCCCAGCTTAAACATGTCTACTTGTCATTTCGATGGCAAAAACTTATATATCCTGGGGTACATAGGGGCACGGATCTAGGTGTTATATACATGCTCTTCAAGTGTTATGTATATATACTCTATAGGTGTTATGTTTCTTGGTGTTATAAATATACTCTACAGGTATCATATGTATATAACAGTATACATGTGATACCTGAAGAGTATATACATGATACTTGTAGAGTATATATTTAACATCATATAATGATTAATTTGGGGACCCTAGGCACACAAGTGTCACTCCATTTCGATTTGTCTCAATTTAACTTCACTAGCTAAATGTTGAGGTGTGTTTAAGGGACCTAGTAACTTAATTTATTTAAGTTTATAGTTTGAAACTCTATTGGTCAATATGTTTATGACTTTCTTTATATTATTCAATTTATTTTACTTGTTGCTCAACATAAATTTGACTATCTTTAGCAAAAATTAATAATTTATATGAAAAAAATTGAGTTGGTTTCTTGTGAGACCATCTCACGTGCGACGAATCATAAATATATCTTTACAGGTATAAATATATATTTTTTAACTATAAATATTTTTTTTTACATATATTTCAAGTATGTCATTTTCATAAGTATGTCTCTTCCATAATAAGTGCTTGCAAATCGCTTTTGTAAAAAAGAAAACTAAAGTAATTTGTCATGTTTTTTTAAAAAAATATTCACCTCCATCAAGATTTAAATAAAATAAAAATAACAATGAACAAAATAGCAGTTAAAAATGATATATAGATACATATATCATACATTAAAAACAAATTTTAACTCAAAACATTATTTATTTAGTAATTATAATTTATTTAAAAAGAATCCTCACAATATAAATTCACAAATACGAAATGAAAATGATAATAACAAACTTAAGCATAAAAATGATTAAAAAATTGATATATAAAATGAATTTTGAATGGAAAAGTTATTTCCTTTGAAATTATCAATTATATAAATTGAATAAATATGTCTTATTCATAAATGTCTTTTCTATAATAAGTATTGTTTGCACATTCGTTTTTGTAATAATAATAATAATAAGAAGTAATTTTCAATTAGTCAGTCTCCACTTAATCATTGATTTAATTGATGTCATAAAATAATATATTAGTCTTTAGTGGCTGGTATTGTCCCAAGTGTACAACTCAAATATAACTCGTGAGATGTGAACCGTGATGATGATAGGTTGATAGTTTAGTTTATTTTAATTTTGAAAACCGATAGATGCCACAAAAATTGTTAAATTAATCGATGATTTTAATTGGTGCTTATAACATGTTCTAAAAAGATGGTGAATAAATGTTACAAAAATATACTACCTCCGTCCCAAAATAAATGACGTTTTAACAACTAAAATTTGTCCCAAAATAATTGTCGTTTTCATATTCCAAAGCATATTTACATGCAATATACCAAATATGTCTCTATTTACTCATCTCAAATTAAATGTGTTAAAGAGATAAAAAAACTCCTCATTAATTAAACATAAATAGGGGTATATTGGACTTTTTATCACATTTCTTAATATATGTGCAAAAGGCTAAAACGTCATTTATTTTGGGATGGAGGTAGTAATAATGTTCCTTCTATGTTGGATTGCTTATAAGAGTTCGAGAAACAAATATTCAAGCATGAATTTGGGAAATTAATTAGAAGAAAATTTACACATGAGTTTGCATAAATACTTGACTAAATATCATCCTAAAGTTGAATTAGATGTTAATAGTAAGGACAAATTTGTAATTCCACAAAAAGATTAGAATGAGTTCATCTAAAAGAGATTAGATATTGATATAAATAATTAGATATTGATATAAATAATAAAAAGATTATATGTATGTCTTAATAAGTTAACATGTCTATCGTTAACGTGTAAATAAAGATCACATTCTTTTAGATATTTAAATTTATAATTATATTCAACTTCTACACATGATCAATATTGGATACATTAACAAACATGACATTGAGATAACATGTCGTTTGAGGATGAAAGGTCAAAAGAGTATGACAAAAAGAACAAGCAACCAACTAACCTCCAATTAATTGTTAGTGGTGATGCTAATGGAAATGGCATTTTATGCTTTATATTAGTTAATTGTCTATTGATTAAATAACTAAGAATAGGATTTTGTGAGAGTATTTCAGAATCTCATTTTATGAAACAAAGTTTATTTTATTCAAAATTCACGTATAAATTTGTAAAAATGTAAATGTTTTGTCAAGGGTTATGTGGTTTCTATATCTATAAGATTGTCTTACATGATTTTTCTCAAATAAACAAGTTGATCATTTCTCTTCCCTTATAATCATGTGGATAAATGAAATTCCTATTTCACCCTCTTTTATTTTATTGCTATTGAAAATAATAATTAATCATTATATTTAATTTAATAAAATCATGTCTTTCTTATATTTAAAAATATAGTTGAGCTCTCCAACATGGTATACATCAAATTTATGAGTATTCAAAATTAAATCTATTGTTATTCCATTGTTCAACTCAATTAAAAATATAAAGCATATTATTTACAATCTTGATGTATAAGAACATAATAGGGCCACAACTAAAAACAATAAAAGAATAATTTTACATACTTTTATTTTTCATCAAACATAAGTCAACTTAATGAAACTAACATTAAATACACAAAACGTAAGAAGGAAATACCTACCCACTAAGGGTTTGTTGTCCACTACCAATATAATGTCACAAAGTAATAGTCACTACTCCAACTAAGGAAATAATAAACTAATATATTTAGTAGTTTCTTAGGCATAAAGTGAATCAAATTAATCATATTCAATGTAGTATTCATATATAATTTAAAAATGAAGCATATTCTAATTCTTATTCAATTAAAACGAATTCATAATAACGTTTTGGATCGATGAGATTAAGTGCATCAACTAGAAAAGTACATGTATATTTGATATTACAGAAAATTTAATAAAAAATTGTACCGTATTTAAAACTCGAACCAACACATAAATCATCGATTATTATTAATGTATTATGCCATTCTTTTTTACACTACAAATGATCACAAGGATTATTATTAATGTATTATGCCATTCTGCAAAGAAATTAAAACTAATTAATTAAGAAAATTAAAACAACATTTAAAATCACTCTAAGGTATTAAAAATAATAATCACAAAACTAAAGAAAATTAAAGCTCCAACTTATTAAGAACTCCTCCAAGTACACCTCCCCGTTTAAAATCATGCGTTGGTGCTACTTACATTAGAAATTGCCTCTTTCAATAATAATAAAGATAAATAAATTCAGGAATAAATGTGAAATATTATTCCATAAAATATCGTTATGAAATATGAATTTGAGAAAAATGTAGTGGAAATGATTTCTTGAAATTTCTTTCGTTACAAACACATTTTTAATTTCATCAAAAGAGCGATGAAAATAAACATCTACATAAATTCACATGTTTGCAATTTATAAAATAGAACTCTTTATTAAAATCTTTTGCGGCCTTCATAATATCGGCTACTGGCATTTACTGCTCGCACATCACGTCCTGAATACTTTAAGCTGAAAACATTTTTACACATAGGGGTGAGTGCCAGAAAACACTTAGTGGAGGGGGAAGCACATGATATACAATTTCACGTTCCACATTTTAACATCAATAAAACACATAATCTCTTCTGGAATTTTTAAGTCCAGTATATATATATATATATATATATACATGTCCGTCAATATATATAACCGTCATCTGGAATTTTAAGTCCAGCATATATATATAACCGTCAATAAATACCTGTCATCTGGAGTTTGAAGTCCAGTATAAATACACGTCATCTGGAGTTTTAAGTCCAATAAATATATAACCGTCAATATATAACCGTCATCTAGAATCTTAAGTCCAGCATATATAAATAACTGTCAATAAATACCCGGCATCTGGAGTTTTAATTCCAGTAGATATATAACCGTCAATACCCGTCATCTGGAGTTTTAAGTCCAGTAAATATATAACCGTCATTGGGATCCCACCTCTTCATGCGCATGCACATTTACAATCATTTCACATTTAATAAACATTTAAACATTTAGCGATCAACATTCACATTCACCATTCAAGACACAGCATTTACCGTTCCGCATTCACCATTTGAGGTTCACCATTTAAGGTTCACCGTACCGTTCAACATTCACATTCTCATTCACATTCACATTCACATTCACATTCACATTTGATATCACGTATAACAATCATTATCACTTTATCAATATAACAATAGCATTTATAAAGTCACATGGTTACTCAATTCAAATCCACATATTAAAAGAATTTATATATTGAAGTACACAATTAATAAAACAGATAAGATTTTACCCCACCTTTAACAGCGGCATTCGTTGGTGTTCTACTTCTTATGTCCTTAAATCTTGAGTCTCGTCTGTATTCCCCCTTCTCACATAAAGCTCCTGCAATCTTTCCCGTTTCCAGTTGGGTGAGAATGGGGGAAGAGAAAGATGATACCTCTTTTGTTTGATAGATAGATTCACATGTGTAGGGTGAGGGAGAAAGGTGTGATGACACGACTGTACAAGATTAAGCCAAAATGATATGGATCCAAAATTTTGGGCTTGTAATATACTTGTATTTTGGACCAACATTTGAGCTCGTTTTTGGATCGAGAACATTTCTCTAGTGGTCAAGAACTAATTAGAATTCGGTTAAATTAATTACATTATTCATTATTTGGGACCTTATTACAAATTATATTTATGAAGCCCAACTGCATTCATTAAAATTACACCATATATCTCTATTGTGGTAGAATTAATTGATATTTGAGTAATTAACGATCTATTTTAATTATCTCCTTCATCAACTTAAAATATTCTTACGTAATATTTAACGTTATGATGTTAAAACATGGTATATAAAAAATTTATTTTAAACGTAACCCTGTAAATGAATTGTTTTCCTCCTTAAATTTAAATCATAATAAGGTCATCCGAGACTTAATTTGTTGAATCAATTTATTAAAATTCTCATGAATTCTAATTTGAACTTAATTTTATTTGGAGTGTTACAACCCCAACATTATTTGATTCCAAATTCAGAGCAAAACCTATTGTACCTTCTTCAAATTCGACTAATTCACCCGCCATTACTTCATCAAGACCATGAATACGAACAATACCATCGCCTACTTGAAGTCCGGGGATTTTAGTGATAGGTTCTATAGGAACTGGACGATCCTATTTGGTCAAATACCTAGCAACAAACTCCTATGTTCCTTTCATTACGGTATTTCTGAACAAGTTCCTGGATAACAAGCCTAAAGGTTGATTTTGCCTTAGATTTTATTCACATCAAATTCATATGAAATACACAATGTATTATAGCGAGACCAACTTCTAGCTAAAGTCCTTTGCATCAAGCTAGCTCTGGAACACATCCATTAAAAGGGATGAACATTGATGTGAAGACATTATGCTGCACAATTTAGTTTAATTAGTCATAGACAATATTTACCATTATTAATAATAAAAATAATTTATTAATTTGAAGTGTACTCATGCTCCAGACTCGACTCATAGAACAATGTGTCAGGAGGGATCAACAGACGCCTATGATGCAACCTGCTCTGATGGACTTGCCCTTACGTTGTATGTGGAGTGGACTCCACATTCAAACCTCGTAAGAGCCAGTTGGTGGTGGAGTATGCCTTATAGTACTACATCATTTAACCTAATTTAGCTAAACTAAAAATTATTAATTATGAAAGAGTGTATAATTAACTAACTGTCTCGTCGGGAGTTTCTTAATGAAATTCTCCTTATACATTCATTGGAAAAAAAAATTCCCCAACAGAGACAATAGAAAGTTGGGAAGTACAGACACTTTTCTATTGGTAAATACAGTCAATTTTTTGTTTTAATTTTTTTTTTTACACAAATACTCATATGCGACCGATGCACATGCGATGACACTCGCGCACGGTCGACCGTGTCTTAGGGCACGACTGTGGTGTATAAATATGTCTTTTTCAACAACAAGTATGTGATTTTTCACTATAAGTATGCAATTTTTTTTCCTCGCCAATGACCATGCCCTAGGACACTGCCGTGCCTCGCGCGAAAACTAAGTGCAATCTATAAGTATGTGATTTTTATCTATAAGTATGTCTAAGCGCACGGTCGGGTCTCAGGACACGGTCGAGATAAGTATGTGATTTTTATCTATAAGTATGTCTTTTAGAGCTATTAGTATATGTTTTCGCACACGGTCGACAGTGTCCTAGGACACGACCGTGTCTTAGAACACGATTGTGCACGAGTGCGTCGCACATGAGACGATATCACAGGAGTCCAACTCTATTTTCTATTCTTTCCGACGACTCTCCATTGATAATTACGGATGGATTATGTCCATTGATAAATTCCATTTTGTATATCGCCTGCCATTCATAGTTTAATAGAAAAAATACTAATTTTCCACTTGAATAGCACAAATGATAAGTGTCGTTTTTACTATATTTTTACGTATGTTTATGTGTTCATTTGAGCATGTTTATGTACGTTTATATAGTGATTTAGATACTTTTGATTTATTAGTTGCATTTGATGGTTTTGTGTTTAGTTTTGTGTTTTTAGTGCAAAAATCGCAAGTTTCAGCTCACATGCGCAGTTGTCGAAGAAATGATATATCTCACGATCTAGAAGTCCAAATTGGAAGATCTTAATTTTGTTGAAAAGCTAACGAAGAGATCTACAACTTTGATGTTGAACACTTTTCCGAATTCGTTCTCCAAGAAAGCAGAATATTAAGGAAAAACGCAAGTGTTGCGTTCGGTTCTTTGTCGTGACAGGGCTCTAGTATTTTGATCATAACTTTTTCTAGAAGACTGATATTGAGGTGAAATTTGTGGCATTTGAAAGCTAACTTCAAGACCTACAACTTTCATGAAGACATCGAAGTCAAATTCGGAACTTTACACCAGCGCACGACCGTGTCTTGGGACACGGTCGTGTCCCACTGCACAGAAACACTAGCACTGGCGCACGGGTGGCCGTGTCCTGGGGCACGGTCGTGCCCGATAGACTCCTATTCGATCCCAAACTCGATTTTTGACGTATCTCACACTTCTAAACCATCTAGGAGACCTCCAAGATGCTATATATACCCAAATTCGTCCCAAAAAGGAGCAGACAGATAGGGAGGACAATCATTAGGATAGGACAAGCATTCATAGAGAGAAAACACAAATTCTGAGAGCATCCAGGAGGAAATACGAAGGAGAATTCGAAGATCGAGCATCGCGAGATCGTCACCTTAGAGTTTTTCTTTCTACTTTTCTAACTTTTTGTTGAATTTCGGTTTTGACATGATGTTATCAATTTTGTCTATGGATTTGATTAACATTATGTCCGGCTAGATTTTCGTAGGTTTCTAGGATGTGTAAGTAGTTCGATTCGAACCTTGATGGATCTTTGATTTAAATTCAATTTCTTGATTTTTCGATCATATTCATGTGTTTATGATTTGATTGCTTGTTTGATTGTCCGGCCGGTAATTGAGCATGTTTAAGTAATTAAGTCAAAATTCGAGAGAAGAGATTTAATTACGGAAGAGTAAACACATGACATATATGCAGCATGAAATCGAGAGATGAATGACATATGTGATGAGATTTTCAATCCTAGGTGCTTTTGGGAGTTGTTGTGTTATATCAGATCGAGTAGAGATACCTCTGGTAGCATAATAATCAACCGGTTAAAATTGACTCGAGAGAGCTTTTAACTTGATTTTCGTGATTGCTCATATAGGATTATTAATCAATGAATTTGGATTGATCAAAGTGACGTTGAGGGGAGAATTGGATGAAAGCATGTTCTAGAACCTGTCTTAGAATAATTGTTTAATCTCGTGATTTTTAATTGCATTCTTAGTTTAATTAATTCAACATCTTTTGAATTCGATTCCTAGATAAAATTAGGGATAAAATTTAGGTAATTAATTAATTCTAACGTTAGTTTCTGTGGGATCGACCTTGCTTGCCGAGTCTACGATCTACACCGTACACTTGCGGGAGTAGCTTAAGGAATTAGGTGAACAAAACTTCGCAAATTCTATTTAAGTTGACTTTAACATTTGAAGATATGATAAATAAATAATATTTCAAACTTATATACAATACTAAAATTATATTATCAACCAAGAACCAAGAAATAGGGCTTTGACACATTATTTCTCACACATCTAAAGTCAATGGCTATAATTTTCTTGATGTGATCAGTTGATGAGTGTGCAGTAGGGCCATCCCAAATGATTATTATTAATTAATTAAATAACGTAACTGCTTTATTAAATTAAAGCATATATGAAGTTTGCTAGAGTTTAATATTTACAAGAAATACTATAGCTTTAGACATTCATTAACTCTTTGAAAATTAAATTTAAAAATTAATTAATTACGGTAATTATATAGTTATAAATAATTAACAAATTATTGTACAAAAGGGGGATGTAGCTCAGATGGTAGAGCGCTCGCTTAGCATGCGAGAGGTACGGGGATCGATACCCCGCATCTCCAAATTATTTTTGTTGATTTCATCTCCAAATTATTTTTGTTGATTTCATTTTGGGCCTTCTTTTTCTTTTGGGCTTTTTTTATTTGAACTTTTTGTTGATTTCATTTTGGGCCATCTTTTTCTTTTGGGCCTTCCTTATTTTTTTTGGGCTTTTTTTATTTGAACTTTTTGTTGATTTCATTTTAGGCCTTCTTTTCCTTTTGGGCTTTTTTAAATTGAACGTTTTTGTTGATTTCATTTTGGGCCTTCTTTACTTTTTCGGCTTTTTTTTATTTGAACTGTTAGTTTAGAATTGTTTTGGGCTCTACTGAATCTTTAACTTTACTTTTTGGGCCTTTGAAGCTTCACTATCTTAGTTGTTTAGGCGTTTATATATTTTGACTGTTAGTATGAGAGAGTGGACCAAACAAAATATCTTTTTTTTTTTTTTTCTAAAATAATTTCTAAATAATATCGTTCGATCAATTTTGGTTTAATGTTTTTCTTTCTTTTGATTTTGAAAGAAATTGTTTCTCCTTTCATCCTTTGAAATTTAAATGTGTTAGCGTACGAATTTTACAAGATGAAATAATTTAGGTTGGAGAATGTTTGAAATTGTGTGATAATTTCTTCAATCCATATATTATTCATTTCCTTTAAGATTTCCCTAGGTTTTTATTATATGAAAATCTTAGATCTTTATGGGGTTTTATAAACTTGATTTCCAATGTGTTCACACTTGTTTATCTTTTTGACATGCTCCACAAATGTTCTCCTTCTTGTATGCTACATGATCAGGATATCCTTTCACTAGACCTTTCTTGTCAACTTGTTAATTGTCTTGAAGTTTAGATGACTTATTCTTTCGTGCCATAGTCAGTTGAGTTATGGGTGCTCTTTGCTATAAAGCAGGTTGCTGGCTTGGCTGAGCTCCAGTCAGCAGTATAGATATTTCCTCTTCTTGTTTTAGTAAGCTTCACTTCCTTTGTGTTGTTGTCCTTGATCCAACATTTGTTGTGGCTGAATTCCACATAATATCCTTTATCGTAGAAGTGACTGATACTTAGGAAATTGTACTTTAGTCCTTTGACATATGATACTTCAATAATGCAAGTATTTACTTACTTCAGACTTTATATTCCTTTCGTACTTCTCTTGGAGTCATAACTAAAGACAACATTAGGGCCTTTACATTCTTGGAAGTCTGTCAGTGTTCTTTTGTTTCCAGTCATGTGTCTGAAGTAGCCACTATCGATGTATCATACTTCGCTGCTACTCCCTAGCAACTGTTCCTCATCACTATCTTCATCTTGTTCTTTTATCATCAAGCAAATAAGTGTCTCTCTTCTAATGTAGAGTTGTTAGAGTCACTGTCAAAAGATGAAGGTTGCTCATTTGTTTCTTTCCTAGTTGAGGTAACATCTTTTGTAGTCTCAGCTTCACTGATCAGTACTCTTAATCTCTGCTTCTCAAATCTTTTCTTTGTCCTTTCCTCTTCAAGATATCTGTGCACTAGGATGACGACAATTCCTGACATAGTGACCTGACTTCCTGTAATTATAGCATAAGTCAATGTCACTTATAGTGGTTTGTTATTTCTTATTTGCTTGGGTTGTAGGAGACTGATTTCTGAAGTTGTTTGGTCTTCAGTTGCTCTTCGTAAATCTCTTAAACTTCTTAAGCAGAAGTGTCATGTCCTCATCATCATCATTTTTTAAGGTTACCAGTTGCTTGCTGCTGCTTGCTTTACTAGTATCCTTAGAGACTCTTGCTGTCAGTGCAGCAACCTTTGAACTTGATTCTTAGGCTTCTTTTTTCCTTCTGTTTATGTCGAATTTGAAGGCTTTTAGATATGAGAAGAGATCAAACATGCTCATGGATTTCTGATCCATGGATACTCTCCTAGATGTCGTCTTGCTATACCATTCTGCGGGCAAAGCTCTCAGTACCTTCATGTTTTTCTCTCTCTAGGAGTAATGCTTGTCCAGAGATTTCAACCCACTTACAATGAATCTTAGATTTAGCTGTTCCAAAGTCTCTTCAGGCCTCATTTCGAATAACTCGAACAGTTGGGTGGCTGTGGAGACTTTGTTCTCGTTGGTGAGTTATGTGCCCTTACATATTTGTTTAAGCTTATTCCAAATTTCTTTTGCAGTTTTGCAAGTTTTGACCTTAGTGAAGATTCATTTATCGAGAGTGGTGAACAGAGCGTTTTTTCAACGTTGTCAAGGTTAGCTCTTCCTCTTTTACCAGCTGTCCATTCATGTCTGGGTTTTTCGAGCACAGGTGGATGTGGTACCACAACATCCACTTTACTGCATCCACTTCAACTATTGCTCTTGCGAAGATAGGATTAGGCTTGGTTATCACTGATGGTCCTTCAGTAATGACGTACCACATTTTGCCGTGCATAGCAGACAGATGTGTCTGCATCCTAATTTTCCAGACATCATACTCCTCTATGGAAAATATAGGTAACCTGTGATTGGATGCAACCATCATATGATTTTGTAAAGTATGAATTTTTCAAAAGTGGTCTAACCTGCTCTGATACCACTTGGGTGAATAACCTCTTCTAATTTTTCAAACTCTTCTCCAAAGAAGATAAAAGTTTAGTTACGGAACAGGAAGCTAGGAAGCTTACTGTTCAGAGGTTGTTGGAGAAACCTATTAAGAAGGTTATTATACATATGGAAATTACTTAGAGTTTAGAATCTTATGCAACGTATAATACATATTTACTTAGAGTTTAGACGGAAAATAATAAACAATTTTGAAAATATGTTTCTTTAAAGAGTATGCAATATGCTTGGAATGATGTAGATGAATATGATAGGAAATAAATGCAAGTGATATACAATGGTTCGATGGTGGAGTATTCCTTTACGTCTACTCTACTCTTTCTACAGGAGGAATTTCGTTAAGATGTTTGATTTACACAACCCAACTATTACAAACTTGTCCCAACAAGAGTAGCAAGATTTCACACATGTTGTTGTGCCTACTTGACCAAACGACCCATATATGATCCTATAACCTACACAAGGTTCTTACTCTTTCTCGAAGAGTGAAGACTTAGCAGAATTCCACTTCCTCTTACTATTGGTTACTTAGGCTTTATGTAATATTGGTGCACTAATATCACCCTTGCCATGTCAGATTTTATGTCCGCCACTGACGATTTTCCGGACTAAAATTGATATTTCACATGCACATCGAATTTATAATAGTCAACTTTTGATTAGGGTTTTTACTCGGATCATAAATGGGACCAAATTTACACACTAAATGTTCTATTATATTTTGTATTACCATAACAATCATCATCATGATTTAAACATGTCATATATTAAATGTGATGAAATATGAAATGTAACGGAGAATTTAATCCGCGAAGTTATAATATTAAGTGCAATCATAATTTATGGTTGGATTGAATTGAAATAGGTTGATTAAGTGGCGTGAGAACTTGCAAGCATTCCAAGATCCACCACTGATTTGAACCAATCTCTTTTATTCAAGATACGAACAAAATCAAAATATTTAATGAAGAAGGAATGATAGAAATCTTCATCCTTGTAACGAGGTAAGAAGCCACGTCATCGAAACCAAATCATAATATGATTATATCTTCTGCCATAAAAGAACATTAATATGTGGTCTCACTAATATGTGAGATATCAAATATATCAATTAATTTAACTTTTCATGTAATATGGGATGAGATTATTAAATGTTAACCGTAGACATATTAAGTGTCAAATATCAAACATATTAATTAATTTAACTTTTCATATAATAGAGGAATAAAATTATTAAACCTTAACAGTAGACATATTAAGAGTTGTTTGCTGTGAACATTTTAGAATTTTCCTAAGGTACAGTATGTTAAGACTTGGATGTCTGGTAAAATTACCTTTAGTTTTTTAGTAATCTGAATAATACATGGATTTTAAAAAGATATTGTTGTAGACAACTTTAAATATTTATATTAAAAATTAGAGTAGGACTTGGGTGCCCCCGGGGTACGGATCCAGGATCCGTACCCCCAACCCGACCCGGATTATATATATATATATTTTTTTCTTTTTTTTTTTCTCTATTTTTTCCATCTTCTTCTTCTTCTCCTTCTCCTTCTCCTCATCCGATCCTCTTCTTCATCTCCTCATCCAATCCTCTTCCTCTTCTTCTTCCTCTTCTTCTTCTTCTCCTCCTCCTCCTCCTCCTCATCCGATCTTCTTCTTCTTCTTCTTAAAACATCCCCATTTTCTCCTCTCTTTCCTTCATCCACACTCCTTCCCATCACTTTTTATCCTTCAATTCTTTCTCTATTTCTGTTTTAGGGATCCTAAAGATTGATGGGTTTCCCTTGTATTGCGTGAATTTCGAGTTTTAAGAATTTCTAAGTTCTTGATTTTTAATTCCTCTTTCTCCGATCATTTGTTTTGCATCTAGGGTTTTCGAATCATCGTTTGTTGATTTTAATTCCTTTTTATGTTGTTTGAGATTGGAATTATGGTCTTTTGGTGCCGTGTTAGAGGAAACGGGAGAGTGATTTGAGAATTCAAGGTCAGAGAATTCATTGGTAATGGAGGCTAAGTGAAGCAGAGCAGTGTGAGCCAAGGCATGAGAGTTCCTGCTAGAAGAAGACATATATATAAGAGAGAGAGAGAGAGATAATCCATATATATTAGCTTCACATTTTATATAAACTGGTGCATGTTTTATGCTTTAAGAATCCTTGTAATACAAATGTTACTCTGTATTCAAAAAAAAAAAAAAGATTTTAATGTATACCTATTGTGTTGTGATTGTGGGTGTTGTAAGTTTCCTCTATTGGTATTGTATATTAGTTCTATTGGTATTGTAAATAAAATCACAATCTGCTAGATTATTTACAGATTAAGGTATCAGTGTAATACCATAAAGACATTTGTGTAATACCATTAAGGTATTCGTGTAATACCTTTAAGATATTCACTATTTTTTATAAACTTTGGAAAATAAATAGTTTCAAGACAAGTATATGATACCTTAGTCAATTTTTGTAATACCATTAAGGTATTAGTGTAATACCATTAAGGTATTCGTGTAATACCTTTAAGATATTCACTGTTTTTTATAAACTTTGGAAAATAAATAGTTTCAAGACAAGTATATGATACCTTAGTCAATTTTTGTAATACCATTAAGGTATTAATGTAATACCATAAAGACATTTCTGTAATACCATTAAGGTATCAGTGTAATACCATAAAAGATATTTCTGTAATACCATTAAGGTATCAGTGTAGTACCATAAAGACATTTCTGTAATACCATTAAGGTATCAATGTAATACCATAAAAGATATTTCTGTGATACCTATAGGGTATATGTGTAATACCTATAGGGTATACATGTAATACCCATCACTGAATCATCAACTAGGTAATCAGGTGTGTGTGGGCGCACACCAGATTAGCTATGGGCGCGCGTGGAGGCTGCCCACGCGCCGGGTCGGATCTGGGGGCACGGATCTAAGATCCGTACCCCCGGGGTACACAAGTTTTTGCCTAAAAATTATATTCTATTATCAATTTTGGTATAATATGATCTATTAATATATATTCTATTATCTATTAATATAATATGACTTGAGGGCATAATTGTCTTTTTACGTTTTTAACCTATACTAACCAATATACCAAACAAGTTTTATAAACAAACCAACTTTACAAAATTTTAAACATTCATACCAAACAAAAATTTACACTTAACCCACAACATAACCTGCATACCAAACACTCAAATAAACACTTTTTTATCCTTAATGAACAATGCAATCCCATATTTTTTAACAATCCAAACAAACCCGACCATCAAAGTAAACGGGCCCTAGTGAATCAATTTGGCAAACTAGAAGCCTTCTCTGTCCCAATTTGTCTTCTTGTGTGTTGAATCCGAATGAGTTTATAATATGAATAGAAATAGTTTTTCAGATTCTCAAGAATGTTTGGTTAGACTTTCTATTTCTTCTTTGAACTATTCATGCTTAAATATCACAACAATAGATTGTTAATAAAGTTGTTATGTTTAGGAAATTCAATTCTTTTTGTTTGAAATCCTATTAATATATGTTCCAGATATATATATATATATATATATATATATACTTGTGGAACCATTTTAAATGAATTTTAGCATTTGTGTAGACTCATATGGGAAATTATATTTTGTTGTGTTAAAGTAGGGCTAACAATGGTTGCTATTAAGGATAAATTTGAAGAATTTGAACAAGCTATATATCTACAACTCAAATTCATTTTCACAATTATAAGTTTTGCGTGTTGTGGATAATGTGTTGAGTTGTACTACATAATTAAATTAAGAAGACAATCTCATAAGATTACTACCTTAATAACATAATATATACTTATATATAATTAATATACAAACACTCTGGATATAAAATGTCCAAAGAAAAAAAATATCATTCTCTAGTTTATAAAGTTGAGTCCAATTAATAAACACACTCTAAATATAGAATGGCCAACAAAAAACTAAACGATCCTTCCTTTTTATAAAGTTGAGTCCAATATATAAACACTTCAGATATATATAGTATTCTCCAGAAAAAAAGTAAATTATCTTTAGTGTAAACTTTTGAGTTCAATTAATGTATACTCCAGCTATAGAATTCCCACCAAAAAGAGAAAAAAAGAAAAAATAATTGTCACCCTTTAGTTCAGTTAGTTGAGTTCAATTAATAATATAAGCTCAGGTACAAAAATTGACCTGTGCCGGTCTCAAGAATAATTCTACTAAAATAGATCTTTTTTATCCATTAACTCAACCTATTTCTACAAATTTATATGTGAATTGTGATGTGTATTGAAAATAAGAAGTGAGAGAAAGATATCTTCCATTCATTGAGTATAATCATGTGTACAAGGGTATTTATGAAAGTTGTGACGTGTACAAAGAATAACCAACTCATAACAACTTACTGATGTGTCATAACAAAACTAACAAATGCACATTTACTCTAATACGCTCCGAAATACTTCTACCTTGGCTGATCAACAAGAGAGGGCCTAGAACTTAGCATATTGAACCGAGATACAGATAGAGTCTTTGTAAGAATGTCAGCCACTTGATGTTCAGAGGGAACGAAACGCACATCAAGTTCATGATTCTTAACTTTTTCCCGTAGAAAGTGGACGTCGACCTCGATATGTTTGGTGCGCACATGGAAAGCAGGATTAAAGGCCAGCTTAATAGCCCCTTGATTGTCACACCACAAGAGTGTAGGATGCTCAAAAGAAATCCCCAATTCGCTAAACACATTCTTAAGCCAAATTAAATCTACAGTAGCCAATGCCAATGAACGATACTCAGCTTCGGTGCTGCTACGGGCTACAACATGTTGCTTCTTACTACACCAATTAAGAAAATTGGAGCCAAGATAGATACAGTAACCACTCGTGCTACGACGATCATCAATACAACTCGCGAAATCGGCATCCGCGAAACCCTCCAAAATAAATCGAATAACAGGTTTAAAAAGTATACCATGATGATGAGTTCCCTAGAGATAACAAAGTACCCACTTACAAGCTTTCCAGTGATTTGAAGATGGATCGTGAAGAAACTGACTGAGGCGATTGACAATGTAGGCTATATCCGGTCGAGTAAGTGTCAAATATTGTAAGCTCCCAACTATACTTCTGTATAAAGAAGGTTGTTCAAAAGATGGACTATCATGCAAAAAGAGCTTCTGACCAGATAAGTAAGGAGTAGGGCTAGGCTTGGAATGTAAGAGACCAGCAACATGAATAATATCTCTAATATATTTAGATTGAGAGAGATGTATGCTAGCAGAAGTTCTATGGGCTTCAGTCCCAAGAAAATAACTCACCTCTCCAAGATGCTTCAATGAAAACTGAGTGTCCAGGTTATGAATAAGAGCTGAAACCATGCATTCATCATCCCCAGTTACCAAGATATCATCAACATAAACTAGCACAATCAACAACTTTCCAGCCTTATGCATATAGAACATCGAGCTGTCTGTCATGGATTTACAAAGTCCTTTAACCAAGAGAAATGAAGTAAGCTTCTCATACCAAGCCTTAGGAGCTTGCCTAAGACCAAATAAAGACCTTTCAAGTTTGCAAACATGAGAGGGATAAGATTGATCAACAAAACCCTCAGGTTGAAGCATATACACTGTTTCTTTAAGATCGCCTTTAAGGAAGGCATTATTCACATCCACCTATTGAATTTTCCATTCTTTTGTCACAGCCAAAGTAAAAACAAGTTGAATGGTTAACGGTTTCACCACTGGACTGAAAGTATCAAAGAAATCAACACCTGCTTGTTGCTGAAAGCCCCTTGCCACTAACCTTGCTTTGTACTTATTAATACTACCATCTGAATTCCTTTTGATTCTAAACACCCATTTGTTTGTGATATGATGAATATCAGGATGAGTAGGAACCAACTTCCATGTATTATTTTGTTTCAATGCTTTGAATTCTTCCTCCATTGCAAGTCTCCACTGAGGGCTAGCTAAAGCTTGGTCAACAGTGAAGGGTTCATTTTGTCGAAGATCAACCATGAAAATTTTCGGTTTGATTATGTCATGTTTGGATCGAGTAATCATGGGATGATTAGAGGAGGGATGGGTAGAAGAAGAATGAGGAAAGAAAGAAAAAGGATGAGAAGTGATAATATGATGAGAAGTAGTACCTATTGAAGAAGTGTCTTCAGATGGCCCATCAAATTGATCTTGGGGAGAAACCGATGGTGTAGTTGAATTAGAACTAGAAATAGAAGCATGTGGCAAAGTATGTGAAAGAATAGGTAAAGATGATGTGACAAGAGTAGGTGATGGAGAGTCAGAAGCAGAGAAAAGAATAGAATAAGGGAATTTAGTTTTGTTATGACATATCAGCAAGTTGTTATGAGTTGGTTATTTTTTGTACACATCACAACTTTTATAAATACCCTTGTACACATGATTATACTCAATGAATGGAAAATATTTTTCTCTCTCTTCTTATTTTCAATAATGTGTGGGTTGTGGGTTGACCGTTTCACATAAAATGATTTGTGAGATGGTATAACTAACGTAAGAGTGTACCGAATCTTTTTACCATTATATAAGCAAGCGTTTGAGGTAGTTTCTGCACCACTTCACTCTTCTCTTCCAATTAATCTTCAGTTCTCCCAAATCTGAAAGAAATAAATAATAATAGTTTTGTAACTATATTACACTATTAGCAGAAATGTCAAAGCTTAGTTTGATCTTAATCTTGAGTTCAATGCTCATAAACACATCCTTTGTATTACAGGCAAATACCGAAGCCAACACGTTTTTTAGACCAATAAGAGTGAGGAAAGTTTATTTAGTGGCTAAATCTAACATAACTGATGCTCTACCATCAAGGCTTGGTGTTGTGAATGTCATTGACGATCCAATAACACCGGGTCCTGAAATCGAGTTGAGAGAGTTAGGGCACGTGCAGGGGGTCACAGTGTTATCCGATATTGATAAAACATCCTTCTCTTTTCTCCTCAACTTCGTGTTCACAAGTGGCAAGTACAATAAAAGTACGTTTAGTATTGTGGTGAGGATTCAGTTGACAGATGTGGTAAGGGAGGTCTCGATAATAGGAGGCACCGGTGCTTTTAGAATGGCATCAGGATATGTTATCTCAAGAAACTATACCACTGATGTGGCTGGAATGCTTCGAGTGTCCGAACGCACTGCATTTGTTTATTCATATGGGTGATGGTTTGTTGGTGTCACTTGTATGAATGTAATATATATATATATATATATATATATATATGCGATTTGGTGTTTCGTATGTGTTGGAATAGCCGATCAATAATGCTCAGAAACAAAATCAATCTTCCCAGCTACACCACTCTTTCTTCACTCGCTCGAAGAATAAAAACACAAAGCACAAATCGAAAACACAAGAATTAACGTGGTTCAATCACCTCCACTGGTGATCTACATCCACGGGACAAAATGCAGAAGTTTATTACTCAGAAACAACACAAAGAAATGAGATTACAATCACTCCCTCACACTAGCTTCTCAAGAACTCTAGAAAATCTGTATGTATGACTGCAACTCTCACTACGGCTTGCATGGTGACCTCAAACTACAACTGAGTATACATATTTATAAGGGTAACAATAGCCCTCAACCAATTTTGGAACCGCTAACAGAAATAGAACGAATTTAACAAACTCTACCAACTAAACCCTAATCTGTGCCAAGAACCCTAACTACCGGTCCATGCACTCGAGATCTTCCTGGGCCCGGTTCAGCTTGATTTTGTCCGGTTCTGAGCTCTTAAAATCCGGTTCTGAGTTCACTGAATTATTTCTGAGCAAATCTCTCTACAATTTCTCCACATTTGATCTGAAATATACCTGTGCACACTTAAACACTCTGACCTGCTAGGAAACAAACAAAAAACTATGTACAAAAGCGGTTAGTGAGTACATATAATATAAAAGGATACTGCAATATGTGACCTTTATTAACCCCAGGTCTGAACCCGAACTAAATCCATGCAATGGCTAAACTTGGGCCAAGGCAATGACTTTGTCAACATATCAGTTGCATTGTCCTCAGTTCCCACTTTTCTTGCTTCTATTGCTCCAAATTATACCATGTCTCGAACAAAATAAAGTTTTATGTCAATGTGTTTTAACCTTTCATGATAGACTTGATGTTTTATCAAGTGAAGTGCACTTTGATTATCACACCAAATGACTATTCTCTGTTGCTCAAATCCTATTTCCATTAGAATACACTTGAGCCAAACTGATTCCTTTGCAGCCTCGGTCATGGCTATAAATTCAGCCTCAGTAGTAGATAGAGCAACCACAGATTGTTGGAAGGATTTCCAACTTACAGCAGTTCCAAATAAGGTAAACACATATATAGCCTGTTTGACTCTTCCTAGTGTCACTATTTCTAGCAAAATTTGAGTCTACAAATCCTTGTACAAGCTCTTGTGTGTCTTGTTGTCTCTTGAACATTAGTCCATAGTCCAATGTACCACAAATATACCTCAAAATCCACTTCAAAGTTTACCAATGATCTCTCCCTGGATCTGCCATGTACCTGCTCACAGTGCTTATGGAATAAGCAAGATCAGGCCTGGTACAAATCATGGAGTACATCAAGCTTCCCACAGCACTTGCATATGGTATACCCTGCA
The DNA here is from genome assembly GCA_005771605.1 of Scutellaria baicalensis. Lineage (NCBI taxonomy): Eukaryota > Viridiplantae > Streptophyta > Magnoliopsida > Lamiales > Lamiaceae > Scutellaria > Scutellaria baicalensis. The sequence goes on along the minus strand of CM016722.1, from coordinate 27,071,817 downwards.
TATAGTTCCTTTCTTCTGAGGTCTTAGGCTTCTGGTTTGCAGATATCTTAAATTGACTTCCAAGGGGTGTCTTGATAGACTTGGCTTGATGCATATTAAACCTTTTTACTACCTTACTCAGATAGTCAGTTTGATATAGGAATAGGAGTCCCTTTTCTCTATTTCTTCTGATATATATGCCAAGAATTCTCCTTGTCTGTCCCAAATCCTTCATCTCAAACTTTGACTTGAGTTTTTCTTTCAGGCTTTCAATCCTTTGCATATTCTTGCTGGCAATGAGCATATCATCTACATAAAGTAGAAGAAATGCTACATAATGTAACACCCCAAATAAATTAATCTATAATTTATTATTCATAAGAAATATAATAATTAAGTCAAGAAATTAAGTTTCGATTCATCTTATGGTAATTTAGGTTTGAGACGGAAAATCAATTTTTGACAATGAGGTTACGTACAAAATATTTCAATACACTATTATGATAATCTAAAGTTAATTATTAATTACGACTATTTTAAATTGATGAAAGAGATAAAATAAACCGTTAATAATGATCCAAAATATCGATTAATTAATAAATTATATATATACTATTAAATTGTTTGATATATCCAATTTTTAATTAATGGGGTTGGTCTCAATTGATAATTTTTATGCGAGATCTAATTATCTGTAACCCGTACACAAAATACAATTCTCGACTCAATTCGTAGTTCAAAACCTGACCCGTTTTAAGTAAGGATAGGGTGAGTCATCACTATGGATGCCACCTCACCCCCTTTAATGATTGCCACACCACACCTTTTCTCCCTTATCTCCTGATCTCATCTTCACTCAATCTCAATTTTCTCTCTCTTCTCCCTTTTCTTTTCCCCGTCTCTATCTCTCCCCATCATCTCTAAATTTCTCTCCCTCTCTGTACAATTCAATGACAGAAGCAGGGTAACAATTTAATTGCTTTCAATTTTAATTGCTTCAAAATTCTTATTCCCAATTTAAGAGATAGAGATAGATGTGTATATGTGTATTTGGTTGTGTGTGCTGTGACTTTGGAGAAGGGGGAAGAAAATAGGGGAAGCAAGGAGAAAGGAAGGAGGAGATGGGGGAAAAAGGAAGGAGGCGGCGCCGTGTGTGGCGGCGCTGTACAGAAGCGTGTAGGTGTGCGAGGAGAGCGGCGCCGCCGTGCGGCAGAAACGGGGAGGTGTTTGGGTGTGTGGCTGTGGAGAAATAGGGGGAAGGGAGGTGAGCAGCGCCGCCGCGGATGGGCGGCGCCGTGCGAATCGACGCCGAGCTGAGGCAGGGGAAGACAGCACCGCGAGGGGCGCTGCCGTGCTGGGCGGCGGAGGCGGCGGCGGCCTGCTGCAAATCCAGAGGAAGGGTGTGTGTGTGTGTGTGTATTGTGCTGTGTGTGAGTGTGTGGGCGCCACCGTGTGTGGTGCTGGCCGGCGACGAGTCTGTCGCCGGCAGGAGAGGGTGCAGGCGACGGCCGAGCAAGCGGCGGATGAGCAGGTGGGGGCTGAGGTCGACGGGAATGGAGAATGGGGCAGGGGTGTTTTTTTTTGTGAATTTGATTAAGTGTTTAGGGGCTTGATTGCAAATTCCTTAATTTTTACTTATTTAATTTCAGCCCCTGAGTTTAATTTTAATTGCAGATTGACCCCCAAATTCTACAGAAATAGCAATTTGACCCCAGGACCTTGCTGAAATTACGAAACGAACCCTAGACCTTGCTGAATATTATATTATGACCCCGGATTTTTAAAGATAAGTATAATTTATACTGTACCATATTATAGATGTCAGTTTTAATCCCCAATTGACGAAAATGACGATTTAAACTTCACATTGGAAAAGTCCTAGTTATGGATACAATCACTTTAAACCCTAGTGTATTTAAATATACTTTTATCCTAGAATCTTCGATTATTATCGCATTTTAGGAATTTAATATTTTATGTATATTTTATAGATATTTAAGTTAGAGACTAAGTCGACTCCTAATAATTGTAGGAGGAACGGACATGGGACATGAGTAGGAACGCGTACTGAGCGGATGAACTTTTGAACAAAGATCGAGTAATATCCAAGGTGGGGGTAAATTATATGTTTTATTATTTGTTAAAATGTGCGCAATTAATTATGTACAAAATGTGATCAAGTTGATTGTACTTACCTGTGATTGAATTGGACGTTGACGTTCAGCATTCCTCTTCAATCAATTATGTGTGTATGTGTATGCGTATGTAGGGGTTTCAGACGTGGCCCCGCTATGTTCGAGGTTACAAATATTTCCTCTTATGTTCGAGGTTTCAATTATGGCCTCTTAATGTTCGAGGTTTCAACTATGGCCTCTTAATGTTCGAGGTTTCAATTATGGCCTCTTAAAGTGTGGAAAGTTCCAAAGAAAGTTTACGTCGGATGTAAAACTCCGAAGTACACCGGGCTGAAAGTCTCGAGGAAATGCAATGTATTCCAGATGTTATGTTTTCCGATGTTAAATGTCTAAATGTTTGATGTATGTGCCTTTACCTCCACTGAGTGTTTCTTTCGCACACTCACCCCTATATGTTTAAATGTTTAGGACAGGGTACGCGAACGTGGCATGCTGGTAGCCGATATTATCAAAGTCAAAGAAGATTTTAAATAAAGAGTTTTATTTTATAAAGTCCAAAATATATTTAGTTATGTAAATGATTTATTTCTATAACTCCGTTCATGGAACTAAAACCGTGTTTGTAAAGAAAGGAATTTTAAAGTAAACGTTTCCGCTGCATTTTCCAAAAATTCGTACTTCATACCAATGCTTCATGGAATAATATTTTACAGTTATTTCCGGAATTTAGTTTTCTTTATTATTACTTAAAGGGTCTAATTTTAATATAAGTAACGCCAAAGCAAGATTTTATATTTTTAAGAAACGAGGCGTTACACATAAAGTAGAAGATATGTGGGAACCTGCTCTCCCTCATTTTTTAGAAATACACAGCTGTCATAACTACACTTGGTTAGTCCAATACTCAGCATGAATTGATTGAAATGCTTGTACCACTGTCTTAAGCTTTGTTTTAGTCCATATAGAGATCTCTGTAACAAGCACACTTTCTCTTCATTTCCTTTCTTCAAAAAACCTTCTGGTTGTTTCATGTATAGCTGCTCATCTAGATTACCATGGAGAAAGGCTGTTTTCACATCCATCTGCTCAAGCTCCATATCAAATTGATTCACTAGAGCCAATAGAAGTCTAATGGAGTTGTGTTTAACAACATGGGAGAATACTTCATTGAAGTCTATCCCTTTTCTCTGTGTATGACCTTTAGCTACAAGCCTTGCCTTGTATCTTACTTGCTCAACTCCAATTACTTCTATCTTTCTCTTAAATATCCACTTACTACCTATGATTTTCTGTCCCTTAGGTTTATCCACTAGAATCCATGTATTGTTCTTTTCCAGGGAATGTAGTTCTTCTTCCATGGATGTGATCCACTTATTCTTTTCTTTTGACCTCATTGCTTCTCTGTAGCTCCCTGGTTCCTCATATTCAAGGTCTTGAGCAACTGTGAGGCATATGAGATGCAATCTGCTTGGCCAAATCTGGTTGGAGGATGTATGATCCTCCTTTCTCTGTCTCTAGCTAAATGATAATCCCTGAGATTCATTCCATCATTCTCTCCAGTCTCTGAATCTGAGTGATGGCCTTGAATCTCCACCTCAGGTTGAGTATCTTGGTGTGTTGTTGGTTCATTTTCAACCATTTCTTCTGACTGATTCCCCAACTCCACCTCAGCTTGTATCCTATCATTTTCACCAGCTTGATTTGAGTTTGTATCCTGATCACTGGACTTGTAAGCCATCTCATTTTCCTTAAACACTACATCCCTGCTGATAAAGCACCTTTGATGACCTGTTTCAAGGCACCATAGTTTATACCCCTTGATTCCTTCAGGATATCCTATGAACATGCATTTCAAAGCCTTTGATTCAAGCTTATCTTGCTTATATGAGCAAAAGCTTTACACCTAAACACTTTTAGGTGAGAGTAGCTTGGAAGTCTGTCATACCATAGTTCATCTGGAACTCTGAAATCAATGGTTGATAAAGGAGATTTATTGACAAAGTAGGCTGCAGTATTCACAGCTTCACCCCAGAAGCTTCTTGGCAAGTTTGCATCTAAAAGCATGCACCTAACTCTCTTAAGCAGAGTTCTATTCATCCTTTCAGCCACTCCATTCTGTTGGGGATTGGCTGCAACTGTCCTATGCCTAGTAATCCCTCTCTCATTGCAAAAGTTTGAGAATTCTTCTGAGTGATACTCCAGCCCATTGTCTGTTCTTAAGTGTTTCACTTTCCTTCCTGTTTTGTTTTCTTCTAAGATTAACAAGTTCATGAACACTTAGAATGCTTGACTCTTCTGTTTCAGTATATATATACCCATACTTTCCTGCTATAGTCATCTATGAAGGTAATAAAATACCTCCCTCCACCATGTGTTTCCACCCTTGAAGGACCCCAAATATCAGAGTGAATATAGTCCATACATCTTAGGGTAGTGTGCTTACCTTTGGTGAAGTTCTGTTTCTTTGACTTTCCAAGAATGCACATCTCACATGGCTCAATCTTTGTGACTCATTTTCCTCCTAGCAGTTCCTTCTTAGCCAATATTTCCATTCATTTTGTTCCAATATGAGCTAATCTTTTATGCCATAGCACTGAATCTGCAACACTCATCACATTTGAAACATCAGCAACAAATGTTTCACCCATTAGGGTAAACAGCCCATTTACCTTCTGTCCTTTGAGGACTTCAATTCCTCTCTTTATGACAATAAAGCTACCTTGATAAGTGTTGAATTCACACCCTGCAGAGGTTAGAGTACCAAGAGAAATTAAATTCCTTTTAAGTTCAGGGATATACCTTACATTTGATAATGTTCTGATCATGTCATCATACATCCTTAGCTTGATGCTTCATATCCCTCTTACTTTGCAAGATTGGTTGTTTCCAAGCAAGACTAGCCCTCCATCTTCAAGGTTTAGATCTTGAAACCATGATTTCATTGGACACATATGGAAAGAGCATCCGGTGTCCAATATCCATTCTTGAGAGTTTTGATCAGTGGAGACACATAGCATACTTGCACTATCATAGCCTTCTTCTGCTACAACCGCTTCTTGCTTTGGTGCTTTGGAGGCCTTCTTTTCTGGGCAATTTCTTTTGAAATGGCCTGGTTTATAGCAATTGAAGCACCACTTGTTTGTCACATCTTCCTCAGATTGCTTTTCTTGATTTGAATTCCTCTCACCCTTCTTCTTCTAAGTTTGGCCCTTCTTTCATTTGGATTTGGCATACAAGCTATCACCTGGATTAGGCTGCTTAGCATCTGATGATATGTTCAAGATCTTGGACTTTATGGAGGCAAAAACATCTTCTAAAGTTAAGGCAGTAGTCCTCCCATATATCAAAGTGTCCCTAAAATTTTCATATGATATTGGCAATGAATTCAAGAACATAAGAGCTTTATCCTCATCTGGCATTTTCTCACCAATGCTCTCCAGATCATCAGTTAACTTGGTAAACTCATCGATCTTATCCCCTATCTTTTTCTCATCAGTGATTCTGAAGGCAAATAGCTTGTTCTTCAGAAATAGCCGATTGGCCAGGCTTCTTGTTAGGTAGATCGATTCATGTTTTCTCCATACCTGTAATGCAGTTTCTTCCTTCAATACCTCTCTCAGAACTTTGTCACTTAGACATAGGAGTATAGAGTTGTGAGCTTTGAGTTCTATCTCTTTCTTCTTCTCAGTTGTTATGGAGGATGAAGACCCTTCTTGATCTTCTTTACTGAGTGCTCCAGCCACTCATTCCTTGATCAGCAATGCCTTCATCTTGGCCATCCAAAGATTAAAATCTGTGTTCCCATTCAACTTCTCGATCTCAAGCTTTGCAGAACCAATCTTCTCCGGCGAGTCTTCTTCCCACAGACGGTGCCACTTGTTGGAATAGCCGATCAATAATGCTCAGAAATAAAATCAACCTTCCCAGCTACACCACTCCTTCTTCACTCGCTCGAAGAATGAAAACACAAAGCACAAATCGAAAACACAAGAATTAAAGTGGTTCAATCACCTCCACTGGTGATCTACATCCACAGGACAAAATGCAGAAGTTTATTACTCAGAAACAACACAAAGAAATGAGATTACAATCACTCCTTGACACTAGCTTCTCAAGAACCCCTAGAAAATCTGTATGTATGACTACAACTCTCACTACGGCTTGCATGGTGACCTCAAACTACAACTGAGTATACATATTTATAAGGGTAACAATAGCCCTCAACCAATTTTGGAAACTGCTAACAGAAATAGAACGAATTTAACAAACTCTGCCAACTAAACCCTAATCTGCGCTAAGAACCCTAACTACTGGTCCATGCACTCGAGATCTTCCTGGGCCCGGTTCAGCTTGATTTCGTCCGGTTCTGAGCTCCTAAAACCCAGTTCTGAGTTCACTGAATTATTTCTGAGCAAATCTCTCTACAGTGTGTGTGATGGTTTGTTTTGGTGTCGCATGTGTGCGAGTGTTATATAAGTGTGATTTGGTGTTATATGTTAGGTCTATTAAAAAATGTTGAATATAGAGTCCTCTTCATTAATTCCCACAGGATTTTACTGTGTCAAGATTTTAACGAGGTCGGGTACGTTCTTTTTGGCTAGCTTGTACTACTTGTGTAACTCTTTTTTTGTTCTCCCCTTTTTAATAAAATTAGCACCTGTTGAAGAAAAAAGAAAAAGAAAAAAAGAAAAATGTTGTAATTAGTTGAATCATGGTTAATGTTGTATGCAGATGAGGACCATCATTGGCTTAATAATATAGGAATGATACTCTAAATAGAATGACCACCACTGATTAAATTTTCCAACAATATATACTATAATTTGAGACTAAAAGAATATGAACTGATGCCTTTTTCTTTATTGTGTTATTCGATTCAGACACAATATATATATAATTTGTGAAAAGTAACTTTGTTAATTTCTTAATATCAATTTTAATACTGAAATGTATTATTACTCATAATAACTACAGAACTCTAACTTACTCGAGATGAAAGATAGAGTTTTGAATTATGGATATTAATTATTGTTGCATGAAAAAAACTTTTTTTTTGTGAAATTAAATTGTAATTAAATAACAAAGTCACATGCTACTGTAGGTAAAAATATTTAAAAAATGATATTTTAAAGCATTGATAACGAAAAATTACAAGATAAAAATACATAATTAAAAATCTTTAAAAAAAGGGTCATGTATTTATATGTTGGAGGCTAACAATGACGACAGGTAGAGAGAACGGAAGGGGAAGTAGAGGCCAAATACGAGTGGGTAATTTGGGAATATAATATATTATATATAATACTTTTTTTATTAAAAATATATATAAGAAATGAATAATAATGATATATTCTTTTTTATATATATTACAGGTAATGATTTATATAAGGGCAAAGTGCAAATATGCACCTAACGTTTGGGTCGAAGTGTAAATTTACACCTTCAAATATACACAAAAGTTATGTTTTCTGGAGCATTCTACCACTAAATTGATCACATAACTATCGTCCGTTTTCTTCCCAGTTTCTCCATAAAAATTTCACCATATTCGTCGGAAATTTTACCCCTCAGTTATTTATCTCAAACAATTTGTAGTTATTAAATATTAATACATATTATTGGAATGCATTTTAACCTAAATTGAAAGAATAACCTTACATTTTATTTCCAATAAAATAAACACTAAATAAAATTAGATAAAATCTCACTATCAATACTTATTCCAAAGTAAACGTATTTGTTATATTTAATAACGTTGAGAAATAACCTAAGAATATTCACAAAAATTTATGTGAGACGATCTCATGGATAGTTTCAGCGAGACGGATCCTATCTATACTAATATAAAAGCAGGACAGTTGGAGGGAATTACAGAAATGTCATTTTCCCTCCCAAATTTGTCCTATCAAGATAATTAAAAAAAGTTTCATTCCAAGATATTAAAATAAAGACAAATGTTGTTGTGCACCAGGTGCACGGATCTGGATTGGTGCAATTGGGGTGACCCGACCCGGATCCGCGCACCTGGATTTTCCTTTTTTTTTTCTTTTTTTTTTCGCTTCAGGCTGTTACTTTTATGTTGTAAAGATGTGACCTTTACGTTATATAAGTGTGACCTTTATATATAAATGTTATGACCTTTTTGTTTAGTAACTTAGGAAAAAATGAAGATTTTCAGGTTTTTTCGCTTCAGATTAAGACCTTTATGTTGTATTGTTGTAACCTTTATGTACAATTCTTGTGACCTTTATGTACAAATATTATGACCTTTATAATCCATAACTTTGAAAAAAATTGAAATTTTCAAAATTCAGTGCATTTTAAGGATGGATATATGTGCAGCTAATATTACATAAACGTAGATATGTACAAATTTTGCTAAAACTCTTCATTTTTTTCTAAGTTAGAGTATATAAAGGTCATTACATTTATACATAAAGGTCACACTTATATAACATAAATGTCACATGCATATAACATAAAGGTAACATTCTGAAGTGAAAAAATAAAATTCAAAAAAAATAAAATAAATAAAAGTGCGCGGATCCTGGTCGACCCGGACCCAACCCGAATTGTATGTACACCAGTTGCACAGGAGACTAACTCTAAAATAAAAATAGTAGGACTTATGTGCCCCGGGGCACGAATCCAAGATCCGTGCCCCCAACCTGACCCGCCCGACTAGCTAATTATATTTTTTTTAATTTTCTTTTTTACTTTCACGCGGTCTTCTTCTTCAACCCGATCTGCTTCCTCCTTCTTCTTCTTCTTCTCCTTCTTCTTCAACCCGATCTGCTTCCTCCTTCTTCTTCTTCTTCTCCTTCTTCTTCAACACTTCTGTTTCCTTCTTCTTCATCTCAACGCGATATGCTCCTTATTTTCATCTTCTCCTGATTTTCCGTATTCAACATGGGTTACACATGTTTTTTCTGCTTCTTAGCACTCTTCTTGATTCAACTTGCATTCATCTTTAATCAAGCTTAATTCACCCCTGAAGCGGCTCTTGCTACCAAGATTCCTGGTTTTGATGGCAAATTCCCCTCCAAACACTATTCTAGGTAAAAGAAGAAAGTATGTTTTATTGATATTGTGTGTGTTTTTAAAGAAAAGATTATTACTATCTTCTTGTGGGATTGCAAGCACGTGACTATAAATGAGACTTATGGGAAGAAACTGTTCTATTATTTTGTGGAGTCTGAGAGGAATCCATCGACTGACCATGTTGTTCTCTGGCTTAATGGTGGTCCTGGGTGTTCTAGTTTTGATGGATTTGTTTATGAGCATGGTAATATGAGCATTATTTCATAGATTTTAAGTTTGTCTAATGCTATATGGCTTGGTAAGAATAGATATTTAACACCTAAAAAGTATATATATAACACCTATAGAGTATATATTAAACATATTAGACATATAATATGAAATCTATATATATAATACCTCAAGAACATACATGTAACACCGCAAGAGTATATTTATAACACCTATAGAGTATATATATTACACCTATCACTAAATCACATAATATGGAATCTATATATGTCATACCTCAATAACATACATGTAACACCGCAAGAGTATATTTATAACGCCTATAGAGTATATATATTACACCTATCACTAAATCACATAATATGAAATCTATATATGTCATACCTCAATAACATACATTTAACACCGCAAGAGTATCTATATATATATATATAAACAGAATATTCTGCCAAAAATAGCTACAATAAATATCTCATTTATTAAATGTTTCCATTTTAAGAAATTATTAATAACTTTTATTTTAAATTTATTAATAAACAAATACATAAATATTAATATTTAATACATTTAATATTATATTTATTGTATAGAAACTCAAAAGAAAAGGTAAATAGATAAATTTATCTATATATTTCTATATATTATAGAGGAAAAGTTTGAGACATTTGAGGAAAAGTTTGAGATATTTACAGAAATACTATTTTCTGAACAAAAAAGTGTCACATCAACAATATTTGTATTTTGTATATTTTATTATTCAATCAATTCAATTTATAATAAATATATATATACTATTAGTTTATTCTTATTTTATTAATACTAATTATTTTTTATTGAATAATTTCTTATACACCAACAATAGATAATGTTCAAACAATAATTTCAATAAAAAATATAAATTTGTTTGGGGATAATTGTATCATATTTAATATAAATATAATTTATAAATAAGTGTAACACTATTAAAGATGCTTATATATACATATATGTATATATATAATGTATTTAGTGTGAAATTATATGTCATTCTAAGTATTTTTTAAAATTGATATTTGTAAGTGTCTCATCAACAAATTTTTTATTTTGCATTTTTTACTATATATTTAATCCATTTGATCTAATAATATAAATATTGTATTAATTTATTCTCATTTTATCGATCTTAATTAAATTAATTTTTATTGAAGAATTTATTAAAAATCAACAATAGATATCCAAACAATAATTTCAATAATAATTATTAATTTGCATGGGGATAATTTATATCATAATAATATAAATTAATAAATAAATATAATACTATTAAAGATGTGTGTATATACATATATGTATACATAATATGTATTTAGTCTGAATTATATGTCATCTTGAATATTTTTTAAATTATAAATATCTCATAATCAAATAAAATTTTAGCATTTTACTTTACACTTAGGACTTCGTATATTTTTATATGAGAGTGCACATTTTGAATTTATATGGCTCACCTGATTATTTAAATTATATGCTTAGTTTCTAATTATACTGTCATTATCATGATCGTAGACTACTACTACATTTTGATTTTGTGTTGAACTTAAATTGTAATGATCAATGTCTTGCTATATCAATTAATTTATGTGATATTTATAAAGGAATAATTATCTGTCATCTTCGATGATAAACGATATTAATAAAAAAATTATAATTTAATTTATTTTGAAATAAAAGGTTGAAAAATGCATAATTGACAGTGCTTGCATCAAGTTTCTACGTAGAATTTCTAATTTTATTGTGTAATGTTTCTATATATACATACTCTCACACACATGTATTTAATTTTAATAAGTGAATTTGATTTTTAATTCATAATTTCTTTAATTTTTTTAGTATATTTAATTTAAGTGACTAAAGATATTAGTTTACAACACAGATGATAAAAAAAAATGTTTCGACTATAATTGTTGTGTATAAAGAAGTTTTTAAAAAAAATTACAAACTTTACAGGTAGAATTTCCCATTTTGATTTGAAGATCATGATATTGATACTTTTGTTTTTACTATTATTCATAGATTAGTTAATTGGATGTGTATAATATCAATATAAAACTATGAATTGAATTATCTTAAGCAAATTTATACTTTCTTAGTTATTAAATATTATATTATCTTTTATATACTAAAATTACTTACACTATATTATGAAATAATTAATATTTACTAATATTATATCACAAAACGCGCATCGCGCGGGTGCGAGTACTAGTATTTATAACACCTATAAAAAATATATATATAACACCTATCACTAAAGGTGATGGAGTGATCAAAGATATGATAATAATCATATTTTTTATACGTATATCTTAATAGTATCAAGTGAACATGAGCTTTCATTCAGAGTTATGAACAAAAACAAGGGAATGTTATGAATGCAGTTACTTCAGGTGTTACAAAAATATTCTAAAGGTATTACAAATATACTCTATAGGTGATATAAAATTACATGCATCTATGATATATAATAAATACAGTTCCTTCAGGTGTTATGAAAATATTATACACCTAAAGAACATACATATAACACTTATAGAGTATATATATGACACATATCATTCAATCACATAATATGAAATCTTCTTTATATGTGATACCTCAAAAACATACATATAACACATAAATAGTATATATATAGCTCATATAGAGTATATATATAACACTTATCACTGAATCACATAATATGAAATCTTCTATATATGTGATACCTCAAGAACATAGATGTAACACCTAAGGTATATATATATAACACCTATTGAGTATAACTGTAACACCTATCATTGAATCATATAATATAACTATAACACCTACAGAGTACATAAATAACACCTATAGAGTACATATATAACACATATCACTGAATCACATAGTCTGAAATTTGGTGTGCGAGATCAGGTGGGGGTGCGCATGGGGGCGTGTGGGTGCGGCCCACGCGCCGGGTCGGGTCAGGGGTCCGTGCCCCAGATGCATATAAGTTTTGTTCAAATAAAAATTACTTTGACAGAAAAATAATTGCAAATTTTACAACACAAAAAGAAAATGCAAATCTGAACCACACGTCTCAAACCAGATGCCCATGGTTTTCCCTTAATTTACACTAGCATTACACCCGTGCGTTGCATGACTTATAATTTAAAATATTTCTACATTAAAAGTGTATATTATAAATTTATTGAATAATATTCATAATATATATAAAAGTCATAAATTGAAAAGTTTATATTCAATATATGACATGATTTGAAATATCTAATACTTTTGTACTATTATTAATTACATTCAAATCATAATTAATTATTTTGTACTAACAACAATAACTATTATTGAAATAATGTTAGAAATTTTGTAGTTTGTAAATACTTTATGATTAAAAAGTGACTATTATATATAGTTGTTAACTTACAAATTTGTCGTTTGTTTTTTTATATGATTTGACTAATATTGACAATACTTTTTTATTAAAGAATTTAGCATGTACTTAAAAAATATATATAGCTTTAAAATTATTTTAAGGATTTTGAAACAAATTTTAGATTCTAAACGTGTGTGTTTTAAACAAATTTAAAAACTTTTAAACGATCATCAGATCATTAATTCTTTTTTCTAATTATTTCAACTAATACTCTATTATAAAATTGCTTATTAATAATATTTGTATTACAAAATATTTTTTCTAGATGTTATTTATATATGTGCATAATTTATATATTACATTATCATTTAATTTCTCGATTTTACATTCTTAGATTCATTCATTTGACATTATTATTTTCAAGATTTTTTTATTACTTTTAAGATTTTTCATAGTTCTCAAAATTATAAACTATTTCAAATTCTTATATATATATATATATATTCATTTTGAAATTTCTAAATGTATTTGTACAATTTTACAAATAGATGTTCACTATTTGTAATCTTTAAAAGTTTTGACATTTGAATGTAAATTAAAGAAAAAGATATAAATGAAATAAACCATTTAAATACTTATTTGTCAACATATTTTTGCTTCTTTTCTCAACAATTACTAATTTTCATTTGCTTGTAATAAGTATAATTAATTTAGAACTCAAGAATATGAAGAGACATATTCTTGAAAACCACTCTTACTTTTGTTAGAAAAAGTTGCCCATAGCCACCTTATATTAACTCTAGCTCTAATTTTTTATAAAATAATATTTTATTATTAAATTATTATAATAATAAAATAGTATGAAAAGTAAACAAATGAACAACAAAAAATTTGTAATAATGACAAATAATAAAAATTACAATATTTGGAAATATCCAAAAGAAACTTTCCAAAAATAGCAGGTGAATTTGGGCGGAAAAATTCTTTCTTGTTATTTATAGAGAATGTCTTCTTTATATATATATATACATATTAATATATTAATGGGGTATCAAATAGATTAATCTGTAGAATTGGGCTTAGGATATTTGGGTAATCATCCTCTTTAATTGGGCTTTTGAAAATTATTTACACTAATAATAAGAAAATAATTTTAAAATGTAATAAGATCTAAGAAAACAAGTACGCAATAATTTTTTTACGACAATAAGGTCATAACATTAAATCTAATAATGTAGAATCAGTAAATATAATATAAAAATTAATTTAAATATGTACATAAAATATTAAAATGTATTAAATATTTAAAAATAATAATAATGGAAGATGTATAAAAGATTAATCGAAATACTAATAGTTTCAGAATATAAAAATCAAACAATATATTTTAATGATAATAATAATTATTATTATTTTATAGATATGTCACGATAAAATGAAAGATATAATTAATTTACAAATTGTTTGAAAATGTTAAATTCATTTTCGAATTATTAGTTAATTGCTATAGAGAATTTATTATTACTAAAAGTGTTTTTTTAATTTAAAACAATTTTGATATTATCAATTTTGAATATAAGTTAAAGTGTACGTGGAATAACATCATATTTTTCAAACAAATAAGTCTGGAAAACAATGCATAAAATTTAACATGAGAATTCTAATAAATGATCTGAAAAAAATCTTATTATAATAATTCAACTCTTAATTAATAAGAATTATAAAAACAATGAAATATTCAAACAAAGTTTTCAGATTTATGATCATCATGATTATTGGTGGTTTTATTGGTAATATTATATATATATATATATATATTATATTTTGGTTTAAAGATATTGATAATTATTTTATATATATTTAAAAAGTATTTTTAATTTTAGAATTTCAATAAATAATAATATAATATTATAATAATAATCAATATTATTATTATTATTATTATTATTATTATTATTATTATTATTATTATTATTATTATTATATTATTATTATTAATTGTTGTTGTTAACCATTTTTCATTCTTGCATAATGTTATAAAAAAATTTTTTTACTTTAGTTACTTAATATCTAAATTTATTCTTATTATTAATTTTAAAGTTAAAGAAATTAAAGATAATTTTTTGTAATTTTGAAAATTGTTGTATGTAAATAAATCTTTTAAAACTTATAATGTTAATTGGTCCCAACTCATTAATTCTTCTTTCAAATGTAAGCTTTTAAGTTTTTTATTTAAGTTCTCATAAATTTCGTATTCCAAACTTTTAATATTATCAAATATAATTATTTGAAATAACACATATGCCAATTTGTTGTTAGTTGAATTGGGAATAATTGGGTTCTTTGTGTTTGTTGAATATAAACTTCAACAAAAATCAATATATTTTTGTTTATACATAGCAATGAAGTAATAAAAAATTTGTTCACAATTTTTTTTTCAATATATAAAATCACGTCTTAACTATAAATATAATAATCATATATAGAAGTCTTCATCATAATTTCATATTACATAATATTTTCCATAATTTTCATTCAAATTTATGATTTGAGTTCATGTTGCATTATTAGAGCAAAACTAGTATTGGCACCCGCACTATGCGCGGTATGTGATATTATAATGTTGTTAAATATTAATTATTTGATAATATAATATAAGTAATTTTAGTACATAGAAGACATTATAATATTTAATAACTAAGAGAATCTATATTTGCTTAAGATAATTCAATTCACTGTTATATCGATATTATATACATCCAATTCACTATTCTATGATTAATATTAAAAACAAAAGTATCAATCATGATCTTCAAATCAAAATCACTAATCTATGATTAATATTAAAAACAAAAGTATCAATCATGATCTTCAAATCGAAATTGGAAATTTAACTTGCAAGTTTGTAAGTTTTTTTAAAATCTTCTTTATAAACAACATTTCTAGTTGAAACATTTTTTTACCATATGTGCTACAAACTGTAAGAGTTAACTCAGAAAATTCAAGGTTTATATGTGGTTGAGTCGTGCAGAGCCTGCATGATTCGGAACCGGAGTCGGATCGACGAGAACCGGACTAAAACATGGTGAACCGGACAGAAGAGAGGTTCTGAAACTGTGCAAACCGGATTAGTAAAATTAGGGTTCTTGCGCAGGGAATTTTCTTGTAACTAAAATTCGTTATGTTTCAGCGGTTTTTCTGGTGAATTGGTTGAGGGCTTTTGAAGCCTATATAACCATGCATATAGGGTTGTATTATCTAAGTGAGTTATACGTGAATTCAGTGAGATCAAGAGAGTTGTGTGCGTGTGAGCTTAGATACTAGTTCTTGAGTGAATGAGTGTTTTGTAACTCGATTTTCTCTTTCGATTCTGAATGAAATACATTGATTCTTGCTGCCGTGGATGTAGGCTCAAGTGGTAGAGCCGAACCACGTTAAATCTTTGCGTTTGATTGTTGTTTGCATAGTTTTTGGATCGATCAAAGTCATCAGCGCACTTTAGGGTTTTCTGGTTGCTATTTTGCATTTTCAAGTTTGTTGCTGATTCTTGGCGTGAAGTTTCAACAATTGGCACCGTCTGTGGGAAGGATACGACGCCAAGAATGACCGGGATGAAGCTCGACATTGAAAAGTTCTCTGGAACTGAAGATTACAATCTTTGGAAGGTTAAGATGGAAGCACTTTTAGTGCAAAACGGCTGGGAGGAAGCTCTTGTGGAAGAGGCGGGTGGATCGACTCCAGAACTAATTCAGAAGAGGCTTGAAGTGTGCAAGAAAGCTAGGAGTGCAATTATCCTATGCTTGAGTGGCACACCACTGCGAGAAGTGTGCAAGGAGACCACTGCATATGGGATGTGGAAGAAACTTGATGCTCTCTACATGACAAGGACCTTGGCAAATCGGCTGTATCTCAAGCAAAAGTTGATCTCATTTAAGATCATAGATGAGAAGAGGGTCCTGGAGAAGCTAAGTGAATTCAACAAGATCGTGGATGACCTCGAGAACATTGATGAGATGCAGAAAGATGAAGACAAAGCATTGTTACTTCTTAATTCCTTGCCAAAATCTCTAGGGCATTTTAGGGATACATTGATATATGGGAGAACAACTCCACTCACTCTGGAAGAAGTCCAAATGTCAATCAAGACCAAGATGATCTCAGATCCATCTGAGTCAAAACCACAAAGTCAGGGTGAAGGGCTCAATGTAAGGTTTAAAGGGAATAAGAAAAATAAAGGAAAGAATCAATCCAAGAATCAAGTCGATCAGAAGCAAAATCCTGAAGCTACTGAGTCTAGGAAGTGTTATAATTGCCATAAGGTGGGACATTTGAAGAAGAACTGTCCTGAGAAGAAGAAAAATCAAGCACCTAATCCACCCCAACAAGCAGCAGTAGCAGAAAGAGGATATGAGCCTACAGACATGCTTTGTATAGTGGATTCAAAGCTGAAGGAGGAGTGGGTCTTGGACTCAGGATGTTCATTCCACATGTGTCCAACAAGATCCTGGTTCTTTGATCTGAAAACTGAAGATGGAGGCTTAGTATTGCTTGGGAATGATCAATCCTGTAGGGTGACTGGAATAGGGAAGATAAGGCTCAGACTTCATGATGGAAGAGTCAAGATCCTACCTGGAGTGAGGTATATTCCTGAACTTAAAAGGAATCTTATATCACTTGGACTTCTAACTTCTGTAGGTTACCAATTCAAATCCCAAGGAGAACAAATCTTGATCACTAAGGAATCAAACTTAGTGTTAAAGGGAAAGAGATCAAATGGACTATACATCCTTGAAGGATCTGCAGTGGAAGGGGAATCAGCTGCAATCACTAGTGATCCAAAGTCAGTTTTGTGGCATAAAAGACTTGGCCACATTGGATCAAAGCCATTGCAGGTACTATCCAATTCAGGACTGCTAGATGGAACTAAGATCACAACCATTGAGAGCTGTGAGCAATGCATACTTGGAAAGGCAAGGAAAGCTCCAATTCCTATTGCAGCTCAACACTTCACTCAAGGTATTTTTGAATATGCTCATTCAGATATTTGGGGTCCTTCTAGGACTGAAACTCATGGTGGAGGTAAATATTTCTTGACTTTCATAGATGATTTTTCTAGGAAAGTGTGGATATATATACTAAAACATAAGCATGAAACGTTTGAGAAGTCCAAAGAGTGGATAACTATGCTGGAAACTAAAACTGGAAAAAAATTAAAAACCTTAAGAACAGATAATGGTCTTGAGTACTTGTCCGAGGAATTCCAAGTGTATTGCAGGGAGAAAGGTATAGTTAGACACAAAACTGTAGTAGCAACTCCACAGCAAAATGGCATAGCCGAGAGGATGAATCGATCATTACTGGAGAAGGTAAGATGTATGTTATTTGATGCTGGTCTTCCTAAAAGCTTTTGGGGGGAGGCTATTGCAACTGCAGCTGATCTAATTAACAAAACTCCATCATCAGCAATCAATTTTAGAACACCTAATGAGGTATGGTATGGTAAGCATTCTAGTTACTCATCTCTGAAAGTGTTTGGATGTTTAGCATATGCACATGTAAGGCAAGATAAACTAGAGCCTAGGGCAGTAAAGTGTATTTTTATTGGTTACCCTAAAGGCACTAAAGGTTTTAAACTGTGGTGCTTAGAACCAAATCATCAAAGATGCTTTGTAAGTAGGGATGTGACTTTCAGAGAAGATGTAATGGGGTACAAAGAGAAATCCCCACAACCTGATACTCAAATGGATCAAAATCCAGAACCTGTGACAGAAGCAACTCCAACTCAAATGGAGATCTCCCTTCAAGATGATGATCAAATCCCTGAAACTGAGGCTCAAATTGAAGAGGAAGAAGCTCCTGAAGGAGAAGAAGAGGAGCAACAAATTCAGCCTGATCTAACCAATTACAACCTGGCAAGAGATAGAGAAAGGAGGGAAATTCACCCCCCAAACAGGTATGGTCAAGCTGATTTTGTGTATTATGCTTTGAATGTAGCACAGGATATAGAGTATGAAGAACCTAGAGACTACAAAGCTGCTATGAGATTAAAGGATTGCAATCATTGGATACAAGCAATGAATGAAGAATTGCTATCCTTGGAAAAGAACCAAACATGGGAGCTAGTAGACAAAATTCCTGGGAGCAAAGTCATTGGAAGCAAGTGGATCTTCAAGAGGAAAATTGAAGTCACTGGAACTGAATCCATAAGGTTTAAGGCAAGACTTGTTGCCAAAGGATACACTCAAAGAGAAGGTATAGATTTCAATGAAATTTTCTCACCCGTTGTAAAGCATGTTTTCATTCGAATTCTGTTTGCTCTAGTAGTACAATTTGATATGTTCCTGCATCAATTAGATGTCAAAACTGCCTTTCTTCATGGAGATCTTATTGAAACCTTATATATGCAACAGCCTGAGGGTTTTATCTTACCTGAAAATGAAGGGAAAGTGTGCTTGCTAAAACGATCTCTTTATGGTTTAAAACAAAGTCCTAGGCAATGGTATAAAAGATTTGATAAGTTCATGATTAGTATTGGCATGTTAAGGTATAAGCATGACAGTTGTGTCTACTTAGAAAAGGTTAAGAATGAAGTGGTAACCTACTTGTTGCTATATGTAGATGATATGCTAATTGCAAGTAGAAGCTTGGACAAGGTGGAGTTATTAAAATCTAAACTGAAAGATCAATTTGAAATGAAAGATTTGGGTGAGGCTAGGAGAATCTTAGGCATGGATATCAAAAGAGATAAGCCTGGGAAAAGATTGCTTCTTTATCAAACTGATTATATAGTTAAGGTGCTTAAGAGATTTTGCATGAATTTAGCTAAATCAGTTGTAACTCCTCTACCTTCTCACATGAAATTCAGTAAGAATCAATCACCTATGACAAATGATGAGATTAATCATATGAATGGTGTTCCTTATGCTAGTTGTGTTGGTAGTATGATGTATATCATGATATGTACTAGACCTGATCTAGCTTTTGCCATGAGTTGTGTAAGTAGATTTATGGCTAACCCTGGAAAGCAACACTGGGAAGGGGTTAAGTGGATGCTTAGATATCTCCATGGAACTCAAACTTATGGTTTATCCTTTGTTAAACAAACTGACTGCATGGATCTTTTGGAAGGGTATGTAGATTATGATTTTGCAGGAAACTTGGACAATAGAAGGTCACTTACAGGCTACATATTCAAGTTGTTTGGCATAGCCATCAGTTGGAAATCCATGCAGCAGCCAGTAGTGGCTCTTTCCACCACAGAAGCTGAGTACTTGGCTATGACTGAAGCTGTGAAGGAAGCAATTTGGCTGCAGGGAATGCTGAGTGAGTTAGGGATAAATCAAGCTAGGACACCCATTAACTGTGATAGCCAAAGTGCACTCCATTTAGCCAAGCATCAGGTGTTCCATAAGAGGTCAAAGCACATAGATGTTAGATATCATTTTGTGAGAGAAGAGGTGGAGAAAGGAGTGATTGAAGCAAGGAAGATACACACAGATGAGAATCCAGCTGACATGATGACAAAGGTAATACCAGGAGTAAAATTCCATTACTGCATGATGTTGGTAAGAGTAGAAAGTTGGAAATGAAAGCAGGAGAACAAGAGCAGCAAGAGTAAGTGAATATTTCAGAGTGAAGGTGGAGAATTGTAAGAGTTAACTCAGAAAATTCAAGGTTTATATGTGGTTGAGTCGTGCAGAGCCTGCATGATTCGGAACCGGAGTCGGATCGACGAGAACCGGGCTAAAACATGGTGAACCGGACAGAAGAGAGGTTCTGAAACTGTGCAAACCGGATTAGTAAAATTAGGGTTCTTGCGCAGGGAATTTTCTTGTAACTAAAATTCGTTATGTTTGAGCGGTTTTTCTGGTGAATTGGTTGAAGGCTTTTGAAGCCTATATAACCATGCATATAGGGTTGTATTATCTAAGTGAGTTATACGTGAATTCAGTGAGATCAAGAGAGCTGTGTGCGTGTGAGCTTAGATACTAGTTCTTGAGTGAATGAGTGTTTTGTAACTCGATTTTCTCTTTCGATTCTGAATGAAATACATTGATTCTTGCTGTCGTGGATGTAGGCTCAAGTGGTAGAGCCGAACCACGTTAAATCTTTGCGTTTGATTGTTGTTTGCATAGTTTTTGGATCGATCAAAGTCATCAGCGCACTTTAGGGTTTTCTGGTTGTTGTTTTGCATTTTCAAGTTTGTTGCTGATTCTTGGCGTGAAGTTTCAACACAAACAAATATTGTCAGTCACTTAAATTAAATATATTAAAAAAACTAAAAAAATATATGAATTAAAAATCAAATTCAATTACTTAAAGTAAATACGTGTGTTTGTGAGTATGTATATATAGAAACAATACACAATAAAATTAGAAATTTTACGTAGGAATTTGATGCAAACACAGTCAATTATATATTTTCAACCTTTTATTTTAAAATAAATTGAATTAGAAAAAAATTAATATCGTTTAACATCGAAGATGACAGATAATTATTTTGTTGTAAGTATCACATAAAGTAATTGATATAGCACGACATTGATCATATACAATTTAAGCTCAACACAAAATCGAAATATAGTAGTAGTGATCATGATGATGACAATATAATAATTAGAAACTAAGCATATAATTTAAATAATCAGCTGAGTCATCTAAATTCAAAACGTGCACTCTCATATAAAAATATACGAAGTCCTAAGTGTAAAATAAAAGACGAAAATTTTATTGGATTATGAGATATTTATAATTTAAAAAATATTTAGAATGACACATAATTCAGGCTACAAACATATTATATATACATATGTGTATATACACACATTTTAAATATGAATCGATGCTTTGATTTTTCTTTTATTTGAATATAATTTATATTGATTTCGATTATAATAGTAAACTAAAACGTACATTTAGTAAATACTACTAGATTTTGTTCAATGCTACTTTCATATTTAATACTTAAGTATTAAAAAGTTTCAAAAAAAAGAAAAAAAATAAAGGAACACTGATTTCTTAAAAACAGACATTTTTTATTTATTATAATTATAAAATAAAACTTTTCTTTTTAGAGAAAATATAATTTAAAAAGTCAATAAAAATACGCAAAATTTATTTGTATGTCATAAAGATTTTGGAATGATAAAAGATGCTATAAATAACATTTTAATATAACACCTTCATTATATTATTACAAATTAGATATGCTAGCATAATAAATAATAAATCGAGCATCACGTGAGTGTATCACTAGCTACCCATAAATTGAACATATCCATGAATTTTCATATAAATTGTTAAGTGTGAGTTGTGGGTTGTGGGTCGACTCGTCTTACGAAAAAAAATCCACAAATTAAACAGACTCACACAAGACCTACTCAAGAATATTTGTCGAGCATAGGTTTCGACTTTCCAGTTAATTACCTGCCAAAACCACGCTTCTTTTTTTTTTTTTAATCCAGTAAAATTTTGAAAAAAAAATGTGTCACTAACTAGTAAGTAACAAATATATTCGTAATATATTCTACATAAGAGTATAAATTAGTAACAAATAAATGACATTTTCTAATTTCCACATTCCATGATTTTATTCTATTTACTTTTATAATTTGAATCGATATTACAGTATTGTAGTACATCCTATCTATATCAATTAAATATGAAAAGAGAATATATTGATTGCTCGATCTCTTCCTAATTCGATTTTATTTATATATGGAATTAACTATGTTATATGTTAAAATTTTGAAGGCTATATATATGACTAAATTAAATAGATATTTATTTAATATCGTCAAACAAAATCCAATAAAGTTATAACCAAGAATTAATTACCCAAATTAAGGGTGAAAATTCCCCTATTTATAGGTGGGTACTATAGCCTCATTTAATTGCTCAATAATACATTAACACTACATCATAGTACATAGTTGAAGAGACATAATTAATGGCGTCCCAAAAGCTCATTCTTTTGGCCATCTTCTTGCTCGTGATTTCAACTGGTCTCTCTCTCTCTCTCTCTCTCTCTCTCTCTCTCTCATGACTTGCTAATCATTTATTTATGTTAATAAATGCAGGAAGAATGGTGTCATCGCAGCAATGTGTGACGACAAAGGATTGCAAAATAAAATGCATAGATTCGACTCTAACATGTTTGGATGGGGTTTGCAGATGCATTCCACAAAAGCAAGACATCACTGCAATATTGGATGATAAAAATGGTTGCAGAACCAAACAAGATTGCCAAAATGCTTGTCGTAATAAAAACTGCATTTACGATTGTATCAAATCTGTTTGTTTCTGCCAGTGTACTTAGGAGAATATTCATGGGTTAATAATATATAAATTTCTTTTTTTAATTATTCGTTGTGGTTTGTGATCTATTTATCTATTTTTTATATCAAAAAACTCGTCTCATTTTGTATTTTATAAATTAAATAAGCGTAAAAGACAATTGATTGATGTTTGATATTGATTTTATTAACTCTTTATTCTATAAACACAATCAACTGCTACCTTCATAATTATATTAATTACTTATTTGAACTTATTCTAAATAGTTTAAATTACAATTTAATTAAAGCCAATTGATTCCCCCCCCCCCCCCCTCCAAAATTATAAATCTTTCATAATAACTAATATTACTCCCTCCCATATTCCTAAGAGCGTCTCTTCTGTGAGGCCGTCTCGTTGTGAGACGGGTCAAGTCGACTCATTCAAAAATAAACTGTTAAAGTTAATTAAAGTCAAAAATCAACGTTCAACGGTCTGTCAAATGTCGGTCAACGTTGTTGCCTAAAAGTATTACATATCATACATAAAAAAATGTGTATAATGTGACACTTTTAATTAGTATTACGTACTACATATTAAAGTATTATATGATACACATAAAAGTATTACTTGTTGATTTCAATAGTCTTATATGTTGCACACAAAAGTATTACATTATAAGAGTATTATTTGTTGATTTCAATAGTATTACATATTGCACATAAATGTATTACATATTATTTTATTCTCATAATATAATATTTTTGTGTGTATTAGATAATACCTATATATCATCTAATACTTTTTTATTGTTAAACTTAATTTTTAAATAAAACAATTGTAGTTTACGTTATATAGCAAATTAGAGGACTAAACAGTGACATATTTTAAACATAGAGGACTAAATATCGGAAGGTGAAAGATAAAAGATCAAAAAATCCAATGAACGAAACTTAGGGAACCAAAAAACTTTTTTTCCCAAGTTTTTAATTATACATTCATATCTTTAATTAGTTATACTAGTCATACCTTTTAGTTATATTAGTAATATATAACATAAGAGTTAGCGATTTTTTTAAGTTAAAATATTGCACTAAAAATATAAAATGAGCATAAAGGTAGGTTTTCTTGAAACATATTCTTTTTCTACCCATTAATCAAACTCATTTCAACAAATTTATATATGAAATGTGAAAGTGTAGGTTATGAGTTGGTCTGTCTCATATGAAATTATTAGCAAGATAATCTCATATAATACTCGTAGTTTTATTTGAGTTGTGAGTAGTACTGGATCGTTTTGTGGGATCATTTTGTATGAATTTTAATATATGTGCAGAAGGTAAATATATTTTTGTTGTGTAGAAATTTGATTACAACACTATATATTCACCGGTCAAACTTATTTTTATAAGGTAATATATATCTTGCGTGTTGTTGGTCATGTCTTTTAGTCGTCAACATAATTAAATTCAAAAGACAATCTTATAAGACCAATATCCTAATACTATAGTATATATACATATATAATTATACAAACACTCATACAAAATGCACATTAAAAAACCCTTCTTTAATTTATAAAGTTGCGCCCAATTTACATACGCTCCCTCCAAATATAAATGACCCAAAAGAAAACGGATTCTCTCATAGTTTATAGAGTTAGTCTCCTGTGCAACTGGTGCACATACAATTCGGGTTGGGTTCGGGTCGATCCGGATCAGAGCACTTTTTTTTCTTTGAATTTTATTTTTTCTCTTCAAGTTGTTACCTTTATGTTATATGCATGTGACATTTATGTTATATAAGTGTGACCTTTATGTATAAATGTAATGACCTTTATATACTCTAACTTAGAAAAAATAAAGAATTTTAGCAAAATTTGTACATATTTACGTTTATATAATATTAGCTGCACATATATCCATCCTTAAAATGCACTAAATTTTGAAAATTTCCATTTTTTTTCAAAATTATGGATTATAAAGGTCATAATATCTGTACATAAAGGTCACAAGAATTGTACATAAAGGTTACAACAATACAACATAAAGGTCTTAATTTGAAGCGAAAAAACCTGAAAATCTTCATTTTTTCCTAAGTTACTGAACATAAAGGTCATAACATTTATATATAAAGGTCACACTTATATAACGTAAAAGTCACGTCCTTACAATATAAGGTAACAGCCTGAAGCGAAAAAAAAAAAAACTCAGGTGCGCGGATCCGGGTCGGGTCGCCCCAGTTGCATCAATCCAGATCCGTGCACCTGGTGCACAACAACATTTGCGTAGTTTATAAACAGTACACTTCGGATATATTAAGCATTCTACAGAAAAAAAATAAACTCCTTATTTCATAAAATTGAGTTCAATTAATATATACTCCAAATATAGAATTCCCTATAAAAATATAAAATATCACCCCTTAGTTTAGTTAGTCGAGTTGAATTAATAATGTAGGCTAAAGTACCTAATCTTCTCACCATTATATAAGCTAGCTTTTGAAACTACCTCACTTCCATCTTCTCTTTCAACTAATCTTCTCCTAAATCTGAGAATACATATATATATAGTAATTGTGTAACATTAATACTACACTATTAGCAGCATTAATGTCAAAGCTTAGTTTAATTCTAATCTTGAGTATCATGCTCTTAAACACGTTTTTTTGTGTTGCAGGCAAATAACGAAGGCAACACGTTAGTGAGAGCAATAAGAGTGAGGAAACTTCGTTTTTACCTTCAAGCCATCGTTGGAGGTGACAACAGAACGGAATATTTAATGGCTAGATCTAACATAACCAACAATATAATATACTCTCAAGATTCGGTGCCACGTATGTCGTTGACGCAGGAGGTGTCGATAGTAGGAGGCACGGGTGCTTTCAGAATGGCGTCGGGCTATGTTATCTCGAGAAATTATTCCGTTGATGAGGCTGGAATGCTTCGAGTATCCGAATACACTGCATTTGTTTCTTTATATGAGTGAGCGAATGTTATATGAGTATAATTTGGTGTTATATGTTGAGTTGGTCTCTTGTGAGACCGTCTCACGTGCGACCGGATTTAAGTATGTTTTTTTATTGGTATAAGTTTGTATTTTTCAACTATAAGTACGCGTTTTATTAGTATCTCTTTTACAACTATAAATATGTATTTTGTAAAACCGTCGCACGTGAGACGGTCTCAGATGAGTTATATTTTACGTCACATTGAAGGATATTGAATAATGAAGCCTCTTCATATCATACTTAATGTTGTAAGCAGGGGATGAACTATCAGGGGCTTATAATATATAATTATTTTATATGTGTTTTCTTTGTTTTTACTTCCATGTAATGTCTTTTTTTTAGTTATACGCAATATGTAAAATATAAATATTCAAAAAGTAATCCAATAAAAAAATTACAAACTTACACGAAAGTTTATTTTCATTGAATCATGAGTTTAAACCAATTAATATAGGTGATATATATTATCATGATTATTTCTAGAGTTGTAAATGATTTAATTTGAATTGAACGAATACTTGTTCAAGGTTGTTTATGTAGTCGAACTTTAAAATTTATGTTTGATCTGATTTGATAATTAATCGAATCAAGCTTAAATGAGCTTGAGAGGAGCCGAATTCGATCGAGTTGAACTTGAGTAGTTTGATAGTTTTACACTTATTTTCTCTCTTTTTATAATAATCAGGCTTGATTTTGAGCCAAGGTTTAGATTTAATCAAACATAAAATATTTCAAACCTATTTGATATATCTATCAAATAGAATTCAAACAAAACTTCTATCAAATGATCTTGAATCGAGTATCAAATATTTTATTTGGATTTTAACCCTGCAAATTACCACACAGGGATTGGGCCACCTCAATTTTTTTTCTTTTCACTCATGGGCTAAGGAAGCATTGGGCCCTCAAAATTGTCCTTTGCTAGGGGTATTTTAATAATTTCATATTTTATTAATTAAAAATTCAATTAAAAATATATGTCATTTCTATTACTCCGTCAGATATAATAAAGTAACAACATAATTATATATAAAAAATCAATAAATATATAAAAATGTTAATTATATTAGATCTCTTGTTGAAAAAGATACATCAACGAGATACATATTTTGTAGAATTGAGTTTATAAAAGAAGCCACGATCTCTCCCCACAAAAAATATACACACCTATATATATTTTGAGATTTCAGAGACACATTTTTTTGGGAAAAAAAAATTGTTTTTCTTAATTTTTTTCTATATTCCTTCAAACTCAATTAGCCCACTCCTATGAGTATTCGTTGTAATTATTATGACTAATTTTCTTACACGGATTTGAAAAATCAAAATATCAAGAGTGACACTTGTGTGCCCCAGGGGCATGGTGCCCCCAAAATTAATCATTATATGATGTTAAATATATACTCTACAAGTGTATGTATATACTCTTCAGGTATCACATATATACTCTTGTATACATATAATACATGTAGGATATATTTATAACACCAAGAAACATAACACCTATAGAGTATATATATAACACCTGAAGAGCATGTATATAACACTTAGATCTGTGCCCCTATGTGCCCCAGGGGTATATAAGTTTTTGACAAATATCAATTTTAAAATTAAATATTACAATAAAGTAGTTTATGGAATGAATATGGTTAAATATTTTCAAATCTTATCATGATATTGTTTTTATTTTTAATCTTGCTAGAATGAATTTTTCCTAAAATAAAAATAAAAAACGAAAATGAAAAGTTGAAATATGACATTTGGCGGGAAATTATTATTTTTGGGAAAACTATTATGAATCATTTCGTTATTATATGAGTATATATGGATATGTCTCTTTTGATA
Organism: Scutellaria baicalensis; assembly: GCA_005771605.1. Taxonomy (NCBI): domain Eukaryota; kingdom Viridiplantae; phylum Streptophyta; class Magnoliopsida; order Lamiales; family Lamiaceae; genus Scutellaria; species Scutellaria baicalensis. The sequence continues at coordinate 27,043,914 of CM016722.1, read as the reverse complement.
CTACATACAAGTATGAATGTTAACATTTATTAGGAATAAAAATGTAATTTTCTAATGTTACTACAAATTTTGGATAAATTATCATGAAGTAGCTAGGTTGAATTATTAATCAACATATTAATCGAATTTTAAGTTTATCCTGAATTGTTAGAATAACCTTAATTTTTATTTGCAATAAAATAAACACTAAGTAAAATTAGATAAAATCTCATCACCATCTTAATTAACTTATTCCAAATAAAGGGACCATAATTATAATATTTAATAACATTGAATAGAGAAACAGTCTAAGAATATATATATATATATATATATATATATATATATATATAGGTACGTAATTCCACTTTCCTGTTAATTACCTGCCAAAACCACGAATTTTTTTTTTAACCAAACGAGTTGAATAAGGTTAATCCAGTGAAAATTGAAAGAAGATTGTGTCACTAATTGGTTATAAGTAACAAATATATTTGTAATATATTCTACAAAAGAGTATAAATTAGTAATTACAAATAAAATGACAATTAATAATTGCCACATTCCATAATTGTTTTCTATTTACTTGTTTGAATCGATATTATAGTATCATATTACATCCTCTCTTTATATATATAGAAAAATATGAAAAGAAAAAAGATTGCTCGATCTCTTCCTAATTGGATTTATTTATATATGGTAACTAACTATGTTATATGACTAAATTATATAGACATATTTAATATAGTCAAACAACATCCAACTAATTAAAGTAACCAAGAATTAATTAAATTAATTACCCAGATTAAGAGTGCAAATATCCCTATATATAGGTGGGTACTATAGCCTCATAGAGAGCAACTCATTTCTCTGCCAAATAATACATTAGCACTACATAATAATACTTGAAGAGATCATTAATGGCGTCCCAAAAGCTCATTCTTTTGGCCATCTTCTTGCTCGTGATTTCAACTGGTCTCTCTCTCTCTCTCTCTCTCTCTCTCTCTCATGACTTGCTAATCATTTATTTATGTTAATAAATGCAGGAAGAATGGTGTCATCGCAGCAATGTGTGACGATAAAGGATTGCAAAATAAAATGCATAGATTCAACTCTAACATGTTTGGATGGGGTTTGCAGATGCATTCCACAAAAGCAAGACATCACTGCAATATTGGATGATAAAAATGGTTGCAGAACCAAACAAGATTGCCAAAATGCTTGTCGTAATAAAAACTGCATTTACGATTGTATCAAATCTGTTTGTTTCTGCCAGTGTACTTAGAAGAATATTCATGTAGCCAACACTACATCTTTTACAACACTACTCTCCAAATAGTTTTATACCACATTCCATGATTAATTCATGGATGAATAAGAGATATCTATATAATTTTTTAATTATGGCTTGTGATCATCCATTTAACTACTCGATTCTATCTTCATTAAGTGCCCCTTTTTGGAACTTTTACATTTCTGTTTTTTAATCCACGTTTTGGAAGCTGTTTCCGTAACTACTCATTGATATTTAATTAATTGATGTGTATCATACTTATGTTTTCAAAAGAAAAAATTAATTAAAAAAGGGTATATTAGAAAAAATCGACAATCTTTAATTTCTGTGCATAGTTTGAGAGAATGGCACTTAAAAAAACTTGTCTCATTTTATATTTTATAAATTAAATATGCGTAAAAGACAATTAATTGGTGTTAAGTGAAAGTGATTTTATTATTTCTTCAATCTATAAACACAATTAATTGCTACCTTCCATAATTATATATATTTTATTTACTTATTTGAACTTATTCTGAATAGTTCAAATTACAATTTAATGTCAATTTATTAGCCCCGGCCCATTATAAATCTTTAACAATAACAAAAATATTTATAAACAACATTTATGTCAATTTTCAACTTCAGTCTTTATTTTATTTAGAAACTGAAAAAAAAAAAAAAAAACATCCTGGTATTTAATGATACGTGAAACCATTTTTTGTTGACTTTGAAGGAAAAAAATTGAAAATAATTTTTGAAGTCAAGAAATTAAATGGTGATTGTATAATGTCATTTAATTGCTAGAAATCCCCAAATTTTACGGCCATGTAACGATTTCCAAACTAATTACTATACACCTGTTTAATTGTTGAGTAAATATTATATGAGATCGTTTTACGGATCATTTTGTATGAGACGGGTCAACTTACAATCTACATGTCATAATTCACATATAAATTTATGAAAATAAATTTCATAATTCATATTATAAATTTTATGAAAAAATGATTTGTCTCATTAAACATATCCGTAAGATTGTTTCACGCAAGTTTTTGTATTATTATTATTTTTTTTTTTTTTTGAAATAATTTGTGAGATGTTTTGTGTTGGCTATAGCTTTTACAAATTTGATACTTCTTTTTAATTTTCTTTATATATTTAATTTAAATTGTGAAAATTTAGTAATATTGATAAAGAAGTTTAGTTTAGAGAGTAATAATGTTAAAAATATATATGTGAGATTTAATGGCTGTAATTAGTGTTCATGCATGGAGGAAATAAAAGGTGGTGATCGGTTTTCTCATTTTGGCTAAGTCGTGGTTAGTTGGAAGAAGCGCAACACGTTTTTATAAGTTGAGGCAAGGAAGAAAAGCGGCATTTCACTTACTAAAGCGTTTTTCAGCTTATGTACAAGAGTTAAAAGCGCAAATTCACTTATGAAGTCGCAATTGCACTTTCTTCACAACGGCTAGTTTTGTTTGGCCAATCCAGTAAAGCCACCTGGCTCACAAATCAGTTGAAGTTGGTTAATTTCTGGAACAGGCTTCTCAGAAGGTTTCAAGCAGCGTTTTTGAAGATCTTCTTCCGGAGTCGTTTCTTGATCGTTTTAGATAAAGTTTGTTTTGCTGTGTACTCTATAAATAGTAGTTTTCTATTTTATAGTATGTATGAGTTTTTCTTCAGCAATTATTGTGATAGCGTTGAGTACATAGAGATAGGGTTTTCTCATTGTAAAGTGTGGATCTTCTGTACTTTTGGGTGATATACTTTGAGCAATAAAGTTCTTAGATTACTCCGTGGATGTAGGCCGTTGATTAGCCGAACCACGTTATATGTTCGTGTTGTTATCAGTTGGTTTGATCTGTGGTTTTGCATTCGGTTTTGTGGCTGTGATTTTATGTGCAGTAGAGTGTTCTTGTGTTGAATCTTGTTTTGAGCTGAAGGTGTTTGGTGATATTCCCTTAAGAATTGGCGCCGTCTGTGGGAAGTTCTTGGAAGGGAATGGCTGCAGCAAGGTTCGACGTTGAGAAATTTAATGGAAAGGGGGATTTTGGTCTGTGGAGGATCAAAATGAAAGCCCTCCTTGTACATCAAGGTTTGGCTCTAGCTCTTCTTGGTGAGGAGAGTTTTCCAGAGGCTATGAGAGCAGATGAGAAGCTTTTAATTCTGGATAAAGCACACAGCACAATCATCTTAAGCCTAGGTGACAAAGTCCTAAGAGAAGTTGCTAAGGAAGAAAGTGCCAAGGCTGTGTGGAACCGATTGGAGAGCCTGTATATGGTAAAAACCATAGCCAACAGGTTTTACATGAAGAAGAGACTTTATGCTTTCAAAATGTTCGATGACAAGCCACTGCTTGATCAACTGGAGGAGTTTAATAAGGTGCTAGATGACTTGGAAAACATTGATATTGTCTTGGCTGAAGAGGATAAGGCATTGATGCTGCTAAGTGCTCTTCCTAAATCCTTTGAACACTTCATTGATTCTATTCTCTATGGGAGGCAACATTCAATCACACTGGAAGAAGTTGTTTTAGCCTTGAAGTCCAAAGAGTTAGCCAAGAATACTGCAGAAGGCCTTGCCATCAAACATGGGGGACAGAAGAAGGGAAATCAAAAGAAAGCTCAGAAGAATAACCAAGCTAAGAAGTCTGATCAGTCACAGGTGTCTCGAAGATATTGAAGGTAACAGGTGTTTCCATTGCCACAAGCCTGGGGATTACAAGAAGGACTGTATAAAGTATAAACAGTTCTTGAAGTCTAAGGAGAAGACCCCAGAAGTTCTTAAGGAAAAGACAATAAAGTTCTGTATAAAGTTCTTATAGTTAAGATGTCTTTGTATCCTACTTATATTTGCTTATTCACTTTAGTATAATACAATTGTAAATTCTCATTCATATCATTTGTATATATTTTAAATGAAAATTTATTTCAAATATTGTATAAAGAAATATTATCTATAAAATAATAATTACCCCTCAAAATAGAAATGATAAAATTTTCTCGCCCATTTCCACATCTCAAAAGTAGAAATACAATATTGATTATTTCATAATATATAAATTAAAAAGTATATTAGACATGAATTTTTTATATATATGGTAATAATATCTTTATCATATTGACAAAATCGTGAATTGGTATATGAATGATAATAAAATCATATTTAATAAAATATAGTTTAGTTGTTATTATAATAAAGACTAAAGATATGTTTGTTGATCTAATAGACTAAAATACGATCATTTATATATAATTTCAAAATCCATAAACTAAGCATAAGAAAATGTCATTTAAAAAGAATATAAAAATATATCTCTTATACTTATAAAAAGTTTATAAAACGCACTTTCTATATCATAATACCTGATTATATAAATAAATCTCTTCATTAGAAATTTGTTACTTTGTAAAGTGATCATGATATGTTAATGAAGAAATTCTTTTCATATATATATATATATATATATATATCTTTTAGATACTCATAATTTTATATTATGAAATTTCATTATCATCTATATAAATTATAAATATTGAATTTTGCATAATATGTTTGTATCCATGGTAAGAAAATCATCATATTATATATAGTCAAAAGTTGAAAAAAAAAATCATACTTTATATATGTTATAAGTTTAGCATGATTTGTGTATATATGATAATAATATACATTACGCTAAAAGTTTATGAAAGTTGTGAATAACAAATTTACATTAGTCTAAATAATTTTATATATTCACGAAAATTTAACAAAACTAGTAAGAATAAATAATGTTTCTCTATGACTAATATGCATATTATAATCTAAATTTTCATTAATATGGCAATATGAAGTTCATTATTATATGAACAATGATAAAATATTTTACTTTCTATTATCATAGAGTTTCATGGTCTTTAATATATTAAATTTTGAAATGTGTATTATCCAATACGATTTCTATAAGATTAATTTTATTTTAAGATATTTAAAAAATGTATAAATTTGTTATGTAACGTTAAATTTACAAATTTTATTGTGGAGTAATATAAAAAAAAAAGTTTCAGTATATGAATAAGTTATTGAATATATATTTGCATAAGATATTTTCATGTCAATTGTGACAAAACTAATTAGTAAAATAGTCAAACTATGTATGATGGAAACTTTAAAATTGATACTACCTCCGTCCCGGTCCAAGTTGCCTACTTGGACCGGGCACGGAACCTAAGAAAATGCAGTTGACTTGTTGTTTTAGGTTACTTTTTGCTTACTTTTTGATTAAAATATTATAATTTCTTTGTCATTTTGGGGCTGACAAGTTCGACTAGGACAGACGAAAATGACAAGTAGGCAAGTTGGACTGGGACGGAGGGAGTACATTATATGAGTAGTAGATTAAGTTGAAATATCTTTGAAGAGCTATATTATTTCATGATCAATTTTTGTATTAAATAATACAAGCACTTGAAAAATATTTGTTGTATCACATAGCTAGGTAGCAAATAGGTTGAAAATATTATCGAGAGAACTGATTATAACATACAATAATATCATCACTTTGCACCTATTATGAATAAATTATTGAACATATATTTGCATAAGTCTTTTTCCAAGCCAATAATGACAAATAGTATTACTAAAGTAGTTGAATAATGTATGATGAAGATAATATATATATATATATATATATATTTAAATTGGTAGATTATATGGAAGTAAATTAAACAAAAATAACCTTAAAAACGATATCATTTTTGTGATCAATGTACTAAAAAAAATTATTAACACTTGAAATTTATTTACTTATGCATACCACGAGTACCAATTGAGATTGAAATACAATCGAGAACATTATTTTTTTCGTGAATTAATGATTTTCACAAGATAATATTTAAATGTACGCAAAAACTCACGGATCTTTTTGATCCACTTTGATCCAGCCCAAATCAACCCATGAAACCAGCCCATAACATAGCCCAAATCATAACCTATAACATAACCCAGATACTAGCCCAAAGCAGAAATTCATAAGGGGAAAATCATCTCACAGGAAAAGTGAGCACACCCCAATTTAAGGGAGAACCGTCGCACCACCATCGCACGTTCATCGCCACCTTCATCTTCGTTGCTTTTCGTCATTGTTGTGCCGCTTTATTAAATTTAAGCTCAAGCTCTTTGCTATGTCGTTTTCTCTTTCCAGTTTCTCCTTCATCCTCCGCCTTCACCATCATGGCACCGTCTTCCTCCTCCAGCTTGGATAGAAAATCTTCCAAAGTGATCATCTCCTGCTTCGGTTGTGAAATAGTTGTGAGCATTCCTATATCAATTAGGATTTTTGAGTTTGATTTTATTCATCATAAGTGCAATGTTAGAATATATTTGTTAATATATTTTTGTGATTTATTAATATCTTTTCTGTATTTGGTTAGCAAGGTTAGTGGCTAGAATTGTGGTGTTTGCTAGCATTTAGTTGTATATTTATACTCTGTAAATGTGCTGTTTAATGGCAAGGAAAACATTCCCCAGTCTTCTTTCATGGTATCACAGCAGGATCCTCAACCCTAGTTTCTTCCGCAGCCCCTCTCGTCTTCTCCTTTCACGAAATCTCTCCTTCTCCTCCGGCCTCACGCCACCATGTCTACATCCAAAAACACCTTTCATCCTGCTCTTGCAGTGTCGAATGTCAAAAATAACATTCCGATCACTCTTGAGTTTGAAAACGTTCAATACGCCACCTGGGCGGAGCTTTTCAAAATTCATGCTCGTTCCCACCGAGTCCTCCACCATATCATTCCGACCACGGACGGAGTCGTTACGCCACAGACGGCTGATGATAGGGAGATGTGGTCAACTCTTGATGCCACCGTTCTTGGGTGGATTTTCTCTACCATCTCCAAGGATCTCACAAATACCATCCTTGAACCCGATTCCACGGCCATGGCAACTTGGAATCGCCTGAGTGATGTGTTTCAAGACAATAAAAATTCCCGCGCGGTCACTCTTGAACAAGACTTCTCACAGACAGTCATGGCAGATTTTTCCTCTGTTTCGGCTTATTGCCAACGTCTCAAAGAATTGGCTGATCAACTGAAAAATGTTGGTGCTCCGGTGTCGGATGATCGTCTCGTCTTACAGATCGTCTCCGGTCTCACGGAGGCATATCAAAATGTGGGCACTCTCATCCAACAGACTGATCCCCTACCGAAGTTTTACAAAGCTCGTTCTATGTTGACTCTTGAGGAAGCCGGATTACGTAAGAAGGCGGCGACTGCCGCCGCCATGCTTGCCTCTCGACATCGTGTTGAACCGGAGAATCCTCCTTCTGGTTCTCCGTCAAGTTCTGGTGGACGGAAAGGGCAGAACCGCCCTCCGGGTAAGAAGGGCGGCGGTCGTTTCGGCGGTCGCAGTTTCAATGGTGGTCGCTCTTTGAATGGAAGTTCTGGCAGTAGCAGCAATGGTCGTGGGTATGGGGTGCCACCGCCCCAACAGTGGGTTCCATGGGGATGGCAGTGGCAAATTCCCCCTTGCCCTTATCCCACAAACACATGGCCCAGGCCCACGAATTCTTTTCAAAGCCCACCTTCTCAGTCTGGCATTATTGGGCCTCGTCCAATGCAGCAATCTCAATCATTTAATGTCCAAGCTCCGTCTTCTCCTACGGATATTGAGCAGGCCATGCACACTCTCGGACTGACTCCACCTGACACTAATTGGTACATGGACACCGGAGCTACGTCTCACATGACTTCTTCGTCAGGTACTCTCACGCCTTATTTAAATTTGAGCAATAATCGTGGTATAATTGTTGGGAATGGTCATTCTATTCCAATCCGGGGTTATGGTCATACTACTTTGTCTCCCCCTAATCCTCCCCTGGCATTGAAAAATGTCCTTCATGCCCCTGCCATTATCAAAAGCTTAATATCCGTAAGAAAGTTCACTACTGATAATTCCGTTTCTGTAGAATTTGACCCGTTTGGATTTTCTGTGAAGGATTTTCGGACGGGGAGACGTCTCATGAGATGTGAGAGTCGGGGGGAGCTTTATCCTGTCATATCCACCAACAAAACTTTCACCACGCCTCATTCCACTTTTGCTGCTTTCGCACCGTCTTTATGGCATGCTCGACTGGGTCATCCCGGCAAGCCCATATTTGAGTCTCTTAGGAAAAATAAATTGATTCCATGTAATAAGCCTAGTGATATTTCAGTTTGTCATGCTTGTTCGATTGGAAAACATGTTAAGTTACCTTTTGTTGCTTCCAATTCGCATACTTTGATGCCTTTTGATGTAATACATAGTGATCTTTGGACTTCTCCCGTTTTGAGTTCCATGGGTCATCGATATTATGTCTTGTTTTTGGATGATCACACAAATTTTTTGTGGACTTTCCCTATTTCCCACAAATCTGATGTCTACTCTAAATTTCTCTCGCTTCGGGCACATATTCGAACTCAATTTGATCGAGAGATAAAAACGATTCAGTGTGATAACGGGCGGGAATTTGATAATGGGGTTTTTTCTGCGTTTTGTCAAAAGAATGGTTTGTCTTTTCGCTTCTCCTGTCCTCATACTTCATCACAAAATGGAAAGGCTGAGAGGAAAATTCGGACTATTAATAACATGATTCGTACTTTATTAGCCCATGCTTCTTTACCCCACTCCTTTTGGCATCACGCACTACAAATGGCAACTTATCTCCTCAACATTCTTCCAATTCGGTCTCTTGCCTATACATCACCACTCGCAATGCTATATCACAAAACACCCCAATTTTCTCATCTACGAGTTTTTGGGTGTTTGTGTTACCCGTTGTTTCCTTCTACAACTATCCACAAGCTTCAGGCTCGGTCCACTCCTTGTGTGTTTCTTGGTTATCCTTCAAATCACCGTGGCTATAAATGCTATGATCTATCTACACAGAAAATCATCATAAATCGCCACGTAATATTTGATGAAACACAATTTCCCTTTGCCAAACTTCAGAGTAGTTCTCCATCTACATATGATTTTCTTGATGCTGATATTAATCCTTATTTCCTTAATCAATGGGCTCAACCCACACCTCTCACTCCTTGCCCACCCACCAATCCTGTTGAGCCTCATCGCCTCAGCCAAACACCTTTGCCCAATGCTGCGCAACGTCCGGTTACACGGAGTCAACGTGGCATTTTCAAACCGAAACGCCATTTTAATCTCCACACCTCCACAGTAAAGTCTCCCTTACCAAAGAATCCCGTGTTTGCTCTCCGTGACCCGAATTGGAAAATGGCTATGACTGATGAATTTGATGCTCTTATTAAAAATAAGACGTGGGAGTTGGTTCCTCGTCCTCTTAATGCTAATGTTATTCGGTCAATGTGGATATTTACTCATAAAGAAAAATCTGATGGTTCTTTTGAGCGGCATAAGGCCCGTCTTGTAGGTGATGGTAAAACTCAGCAGGTGGGCATTGATTGTGGGGAAACGTTCAGCCCCGTTGTCAAACCGGCAACAATCCGTACTGTTCTGAGTCTATCTTTGTCCAAAGCATGGCCTATACATCAACTTGATGTAAAAAATGCTTTTCTCCATGGAGAACTTAAAGACACGGTCTATATGCATCAACCTCTCGGGTTTCGGGACCGGGACAAACCTGACCATGTCTGCTTACTTAAGAAATCTTTATATGGCCTTAAGCAAGCTCCTCGTACTTGGTATTGCCGCTTTGCAGATTATGTATCTTCTCTTGGTTTCACTCGTAGTAAGTCGGATCACTCTTTATTTATCTATCGTAATGGAGATGATATGGCTTATCTATTATTATATGTGGATGATATGATTTTAACTGCCTCCACGGATGCTCTTCGAAAGTCCTTTATTTCTCTCCTTAGTTCTGAATTTTCTATGAAGGACTTGGGACCTTTGAGTTATTTTCTGGGTATAGCAGTCACTCGTCATAAGGATGGTCTATTTTTGTCTCAACGGAAATATGCGATGGAAATTATTGACCGAGCTGGAATGTCGTCGTGTAAACCATCTGCCACACCGGTTGATACTAAGCCGAAGCTCAGTGCCTCCAGCGGTTCCCCTTATTCTGATGCATCCCTTTATCGTAGTCTTGCCGGTGCTCTTCAGTACCTCACATTTACCAGACCGGATATCTCGTATGCTGTTCAACAAGTCTGCTTATTCATGCATGATCCTCGTGATGAGCACATGCATGCCCTTAAACGCATTGTACGCTACATTCAAGGTACCATCAATCATGGTCTGTATCTTTATCCTTCCTCCACATCTAGTTTGATTTCATATACAGATGCTGATTGGGGTGGGTGTCCAGATACACGGCGATCGACTTCTGGATATTGTGTTTTTCTTGGGGATAATTTGATCTCATGGTCTGCCAAACGGCAAACTACCATCTCCCGCTCAAGTGCTGAGGCTGAATATCGTGGTGTTGCAAATGTGGTTTCTGAGTCCTGTTGGCTTCGAAACCTCCTTTTAGAACTTCACTGTCCCATTTCCAAGGCTACTTTGGTCTATTGTGATAATATTAGTGCTATTTATCTTTCCGGTAATCCTGTTCAACACCAACGCACAAAACATATTGAGATGGATATTCACTTTGTTCGCGAGAAGGTCGCTCGTGGTGACGTTCGGGTGTTACATGTTCCTTCTCGTTATCAAATCGCGGATATTTTTACGAAGGGACTTCCATTGGTGCTCTTTGAAGATTTTAGAGACAGTCTCAACATTCGCCAACCTCCCGTTTCGACTGCGGGGGAGTGTTAGAATATATTTGTTAATATATTTTTGTGATTTATTAATATCTTTTCTGTATTTGGTTAGCAAGGTTAGTGGCTAGAATTGTGGTGTTTGCTAGCATTTAGTTGTATATTTATACTCTGTAAATGTGCTGTTTAATGGCAAGGAAAACATTCCCCAGTCTTCTTTCATGCAATTTCATGGGTGCAATGGAGTTATGGGTTTCCTGTTAAAATTATGGAATCATGCAAACATGGTGAGAATTAGATGCATTCTCTTTGAATTCCATGAGGAGATTGTTTATCGTACGCATTATGGAAATAACTGATTCGGTTTTGAATTATGATAGAAAATATCCATTCGCTGGCTTTGTTTGCTGATTTTCATTGGATTTTGCTTCAGTGTTGAGTTAATAATGAATGAATAGCTATTTGTTGAGTTTCTCTGATGGAGATGAATTTGCTTATGGTCAGTTCCTGGAATCATGATTTGTTCTTCAAGTTTTTGTTGAGTTGGCCGATTGTTTGTTGCTTCCGATCAGTAGTTGTTTTATCCTTCTAGATGGTTAGATCAGTTTCCTGAAGAAGTTTCCAAGGATTTCTGAATTTTTCTGTGTTGAATTGCTTGGATTATATGGTTGCCAAGTAGCATTCACAATACTATTACAATGTGACATATTATTGAAATTTATCCGGAATTTGGATTAGAAGTTGCAGCAATGTCGTAAAAGGAGGAAGGCATTTTGGATTAGAAGTAGTCATAGCCGCATAGGTGGAGCCTGGGCGGGTGTTAGGCGGGACAGATTCTAGGAAATAGCAGAGCAGCCTAGTCTAGTGTTAATTTTCACTTGTAATTGCTGTTAAACAGAATGGGTTGGTTCATTATTAGCTTAGACATTGGCAGCTGAAGTTTTACTGAAGTCTTGCATTGTTTTCTATCATGCTACTTATATACATGATTTACTTAAAGAATTCTTAAAAGTGGCTTTCTACATGTAAATGTCGGCAAGTTCTTAAAATTGTGTGTTTTTGCAGGATGAGCATTTGAATATGGGGAAAAAAAAGTGATCGTTTTAGGATTTACATACACGGCAAGAAAGTGATCAAGGAAAGAAAGATTTGATAGAGAGAAAACATGAAATAAGACTGAAACAAAGGAAATTAAGAGAAAACAGTTGACAGAAGAAAAAAGTAAGAAAGATGAGATGAAGGAAGATCAGAGAAAACAGAGGAAAAATAGGAAAGTAATCGTGGAGAAAGATGAGAAAAAGGAGGATGCGAAAAATTTGGGAAAAATAGCAAAATTAGGCTTGGTGGAGAAAGGTGAAAAGACAATTGCCAATGAAGGAAATGAATTCTTGACATTTTTTATGTTTTGTATTCCACGCAAAGCTTATCTTGTATTGAAATATTTTTTTGGGGCTTTTCAATTTCTATTTTAATCAAGTGATGATACTTGAAATTTGAGATATTATTAGTTAGCCAGATTATACTTGAAATAACATGATGTGTGTTGTATGATGATAACCGGAATCATCTACCTAGACGGTTGTTTTGAGTTCCAATCTTGCTACTTTTTTGTCGATGCAGTTATATTACTTTAGACGTTGAATGTGTCTAGCTAATGATGGTTTCAATGTTTCAGTTGGATTACAAATTCTGCTGTATTTTCAGCTTTTACTTTTATTAGCTTTTGTGGAAATTAGACAATAATTTTTCTTAAATTTGATTTTGAACATGAGTATTTATTCTAAATTTCTTTCATATTTTTGGTCCAAGTATGTCTTTTAAGCACATAAGTGTGTCTTTTAAGCATATAAGTATTGATCCTAAGCATAAGTATGTATTCTAAATTTCTTTCATATTTTTGGTCCAAGTATGTCTTTTAAGCACATAAGTATGTCTTTTAAACACATAAGTAGTGATTCTGAACATGAGTATGTATTCCAAATTTCTCTCATATTTTTTTGTCCAAATATGTCTTTTAAGCATATAAGTTTGTCTTTTTAGCACATAAGTATTGATCCTGAACATGAGTATGTATTCTAAATTTCTTTCATATTTTTGGTCCAACTATGTCTTTTAAGCACATAAGTACTGTATCTTTTTAGCACATAAGTATGCATTTTAGCACATAAGTATTGATCCTGAACATGGGTATGTATTCTAAATTCTTTCATATTTTTGGTCCAAATATGTCTTTTAAGCATATAAGTGTGTCTTTTAAGCACATAAGTATTGATTCTGAACATGAGTATGTATTCCAAATTTCTCTCATATTTTTGGTCCAAATATGTCTTTTAAGCACAAAAGTTTGTCTTTTTAGCACATAAGTATTGATCCTGAATATTAGTATGTATTCTAAATTTCTTTCATATTTTTGGTCCAAGTATGTCTTTTAATAACATAAGTGTGTCTTTTTAGCACATAAGTATGTCTTTTTAGCACATAAATATTTATCCTGAACATGAGTATGTATTCTAAATTCTTTCGTATTTTTGGACCAAGTATGTCTTTTAAGCACATAAGTGTGTCTTTTAAGCACATAAATATTGATCCTGAACATGAGTATGTATTCTAAATTTCTCTCATATTTTTGGTCTATGTATGCCTTTAAAGCACATAAGTGTGTCTTTTTGGCACATAAGTATTGATTCTGAACATAAGTATGTATTATAAATTTCTTTTATATTTTTGGTCCAAGTATGTCTTTTAAGCACATAAGTAGTGATTCTGAACATGAGTATGTATTCCAAATTTCTCTCATATTTTTTGTCCAAGTATGCCTTTTTAAGCACATAAATTTGTCTTTTTAGCATAAAAGTATTTTTTAGCATATAAGTATTGATTCTGAACATGAGTATGTATTCTAAATTTCTTTCATATTTTTGGTCCAAGTATGTCTTTTAAGCACATAAGTGTCTTTTTAGAACATAAGTATGTATTTTGAACATAAGTATATATTATATTGATACTATATATATATATATATATTGAAATGATCATCATGTGCTCTTATATGTGATTATTATTATATAATAAAATAAATTATATATATAAAAGTGTGGTTTGCACCCTCAAGTGTTTGACAAGTGGCACTTTACATTGTTGCCAAGTGTCACCTCCAAGTGTTTGACAAGTGGCACTTTACAATATTGCCAAGTGTCCTTCCTTAAAAATTATTTTATTTATAAAATATCAAAATATTAATATCAATTAAATACACACACCACTACCCTACAATAATAAAGTGCTTGGAAAAATTAAATATGTAAGTTACAAATGTTTGTTAATGTTGTATTGTTTTTTTCTTTTTTGTTTTATATGAAATCTTTGGTGTCAAACTTTAATAATTGTTTTTATCCAACATTTCAATTTCAAAAAATAAAACAAAATTTGAAGAGTAATTCTGCTACTACTTTTCAAGGAATTAAAATAAATAAATAAAAGATATTTGAAGGTGCTAATAATATTTTACAAAAGAACATTCAAGTAGTTCAAACTCAAAAAAATAAAAACCTTTAGAGAAAAAATTATTTAGAGGATTCAAGAAAAAAATAACATATAAATATTAGAATTCGGTAATGTCAGGTATGAAATAAAATAATATACTTTAAATTTGTAATTTAAACTATGAAACATATTGCTAATGAGATTACCAAAAATAGGTGTTAAAAAAACATTAAAATGTGTGAGATTGAAACATATTTGGCATTAGATAATGAAAAGTTGTGTTTGTTTATAAATTTTAAAGGGTATTATAAAAAATAATTGCTTGGAAAAAAAATGTAAGTTACAAGTGCTTGCTAATGTTGTATTATTTTTTTTACATGAAATCTTTGGTTTCAAACTTGAATTATTGTTTTTGTCCAACATTTTAAATTGGCAAAAAAAAAAAAGTAAGCAACAATGTGCAAACATTAGTTCAGTAATGTCATGCATTAAATAAAAATAATGTACTTTGAAATTGTGTTTAAACTCTGAAACAATATTATTAGTACATTAGCAAAAAATAGGTGCTTAATTTTTTTTAAGGATATGTTTAAGTTAAAACATATGTAAATTTGGCAAGTATGAAAGTGAGTTATAAAAAGAATGAAATTTGATAATTTTGTGTTTGTTTAGAAATTTTAAAAAGTAGGATTACAATTAATATGTCATCATATAGGGAATTATAAGAAAAATAGATGATGTACTGTTATTTTATCTTTAAACAAAGAGCTAACATTTCCAGTTCAAATTGTAAAAAAATGGATGAAGTAGACAAAAAAAAAAAGTTATAAGATTCTGCAAACAAATAACATAATTCGGATATTGGTAATCTAAAATCCAAACGTGCACATTCAGTCCAATCACCCCCTTAAACAATCGAGAAATTGTATTAAAATATTACAATATGTAACAATTTGTTAAGGCTAATAAAAATATCACAAAAAGAACACAATTACAAAATAAACCAATACATAAAGCTTAAGACAAACATTGAACAAAACAGATGTTTTCGAGTGATAAAAATGAGATATATTATATACTTTTTACAGAAATATATGAAAATACCTAATGCGATAATTAAAACACCTATTAAGAACTATATATTAACAATTTTGTGTTAAAGAATAAATGAAAAAAATTATTAAAGAAAATAATAAGACTCCGTTTGGATAGAGTGATTTCAAATCCAAAATTTGAAATGAGTGGATTTCAAATCCTTTCAAGTTTGAGTGGATTTGAAATCCAGCAAAATGACTCTAAAATTAGCTCAAAATGAAAACTATGGATTTTAAATTCACATACTACCCAACACTATCAGTGGATTTGCCAACAAGGATTTCAAATCCATCCTTAAATCCACATATTCAAATGTACCCTAAGAAATATTATTTTAAGAATAAAGAAAAAATATCACACTTATATAAAAAATTACTATCATATAACAATAAACACTAATTATAAAATAAAAAATGAGATAAGTATTAAATGAAACCCGTGCAACGCACGGGTTCAAACCTAGTAAAGTTAAAATGAAGGAAATGAAGCTTGGTTTCGTAGGTAGGTGGATATATATGATATATTAATAAATATATTATAAGTATTTTTGTTTTTGCATCTTTCCCTCCTCTTATTTATTGCCTCCAAATTAAAGCCTTAACAATTAGCAGTGTGATCACTAATGTGATCAATTTAACTCCAGGTGCAGAATATATATCTGGATCAAGAAAAACATGAACACTAGGTGTTATTTTACTCAACAAGATCATCATCATGACAATATTGATGAACCAGCAAGCTTTAGAATCTTTTCCGATTTTCTTGAGAAAGAAGAAAACTTTAGTGAGAGAGTTAAAGTATTCTCGAATCACAAGCATCACCTACCAACCCTCTTCATCCATGTAGATGCTGCTGATCCCAAGATGAGGCCAAACAATGTTGACCGCGCTGTCATGACGTGATAAAATTAAATAAAAATCCTTCATAACCTAACTAACTAGTAGATAGGGCAAGTCGGAGTCAATCCCACGAGGAGTGAAGATTTAATTATGTCACATATGTTCAATTCAAGAAACAAAAAAGATGGGGGGTTTTAGATTGATTGGTAGCTAACACTAAAATTAACTAAGAACGTAGAAAACAAATTAAACAAGAAATCAAATGATGGAAAACATTCTAGTTAACAGTTCAATTATCCCCCAATATCAGTTATGCTTTAATCAATGTTACACCCCTCTCTCAGATTATCATGGAATTATCACCCCTAGTCTAACAACAAGCTCTGTTAAACCGAATCGTCTCTTGAGATTAGTTAAATTAGGATAAGATCACTAATTAACTCTATTCAATTGAACAACCTAGAATAAGCTCTCTAGATTTAATTCATCAAATACATTAATCACCAAGACGATAGGATGAACTAAACTCCAAATACACAAGCTCGATTTGATAATCTAGGATTATGCTACCCTAGAGATGCACGACCTCTAGTTTACTACCAATGAAAATTAAACCACAACAATTAGGATTCATAATTTAAGATTCTAGCAATCAATTATCAAACACTTAACATAGGTGATCAATCTAAATCAAGCATCAATAATCGAAATAATTCAACACAAATAGCATAATCAATTCAATCAAACATCTAGAAGGGGAAACCGAATTAATCAAAACATAAATAAATATATGGGTTCAAACATCCTTGCTAACCGGAATTGAAGAATTATCCAAACATCCTTGAAATTGAATCCATGAAAGTAGAATGAGAAGGACTTATGTGCACCTGGGGCACAGATCCAAGGATCCGTGCCCCAACCCGCTCCAACCCGACCCGGTTACAAAATGGGTTTATATATATATATATATATATATATATATATATAAATTAATTTTTTCCATTTCTTTCTTTCTTCTCTGAGCATCTTCTCTCTTCCTTTTTTTTTTTTTTTTCAGAAACCCTAATCTTTTTCTTCTTCCATGGGCAATACTAACAATTCTCAATGGAGCCAAAGCAAAGAAAGTTGACGTAATGTGAAGCAAGCGAAGGATCAAGGGTAGTGTTGTGATGGCGGCGGAGACGGGGAAGAGGGATGTGGTGCATTTGATAGAGTTGGGAAAAGGTAGCAGCAAGTTTTCTTGCAGAAAGCTTGGATGTGCTTCACTTTGGTGAGACTACATCAGTGTCAGAAGTGCTTTCAGACCTCCTCAGGCGAGACGCTAAGTGGGTCTTGTCTGTGGAAAAGTGCAGGTTCTACTTCCATTTATTTCATATAGTTTAGCTGTTTTTATTTGCTGTTGTTACCGGTTGAAGAAAGCATGGAGGAAGCAAGGAAATGGATCAGGAATTTCTTGATGGGGAAAAGAGAAGATAAGGGCAAGAAAACGTGCACCTCAGGTCCAGCTGAGACTCACTCCATGCCCGCTGTGATTGATTCTCCGAGTGTGTGAAGGAGATGGAGCTTCAAGGCATCTAGCAGAGCGAAAGCCATTGGTCACAAGAGCACGAGATCCTTGGACTCCATCCACATGCCAAAACAAGCATCATTTGTGTTGGAATACAAGACTCAGCAAAACAATGTGATGATGCCACCGATGTTAAATGCATGTGCAGCATGTTACTAGGATTGCAAGATTTAACACCCAAGTCAAAAGCCCCAGCTCGTGTGCTTGGTGTTAAATCTTGCAATCCTAGTAACATGTTGCAGGCACTAGTTTTGTGTTCTAATTTTTTCAAATTTCAAATTTTCTGTTTCATCTCTATTATTCTTTTATCTTCATTAAGGTTTATATATTCAGGATTGCATATATATGTAATTTGATATGCAACTTTGTTGGTTATTGAATGATGGTATAAAATTGTAGAAATTTGATTGAGTAGTATGAATTTGCAGAAAATTTTGGGAAGAAAATGATAAAATGGCATTTCACAATCTATTATTTATATATACGTATCACTTAATCTTAAGAACATACATTTAACACCTAAAAAGTATATATATAACACCTATAGAGTATATATTAAACATATTAGACATATAATATAAAAATATTCTATAGGTATTACAAATATACTATATAGGTGATATAAGATCACATGCATCTATAAGATATAATAAATACAATTCCTTCAGATGTTATGAAAATATTTTAAATGTATTACAAAGACATTCTATAGGTGATATAAAATTACATGCATCTATGATATATAATAAACACAACTCCTTCAGGTATTATGAAAATATTATAACACCTAAAGAACATACATATAACACTTATAGAGTATATATATGACACCTATCATTCAATCACATAATATGAAATCTTCTTTATATGTGATACCTCAAGAACATGTATATAACACATAAAGAGTATATATATAACTCATATAGAGTATACATATAACATCTATCACTAAATCACATAATATGAAATCTTCTATATATGTAATACCTCAAGAACATAAATGTAACACCTAAGGAGTATATATATAACACCTATAGAGTATAAATATAACACCTATCACTGAATCATATAATATAACTATAACACCTATAGAGTACATATATAACACCTATCACTGAATCACATAATGTGAAATCTGGTGTGCGCGGGCTCACACCAGATCAGGTGGGGGTGCGCGTGGGGGCGCATGGGTGCACCTAGGTGCGGCCCACGCACCGGGTCGGGTCAGGGGCACGGATCTAGGATCCGTGCCCCAGGTGCATATAAGTTTTGTTCAAGTAGAATAATCATCCATAAAAAAAGAAACTAATCTATTAAAATAATTCTCTCTCTAGAGTGACTTGGAGAGTAAGAAAAGAACCATCTCCTTGATTATGTGTGTGAACATATCTTTTTAAGCCCTTTGGAGATGGGCTTAACCCTATTCCGGCCCAAAATCTCGTACACAATCTCGCTGGGCTGGGCTGCAGACGGATCACACTGGCAGACTGGGCTGACACTGGCTGATCCAGTATGATGGGCTTCTGGGCCCAAACTGCCCCAACTTCGATTTGTGTTCATTTCTCGGCCCATGAACATATCTCTTTATCAAAATATACTCCAAAATTCCTGAATAATAGTGAAAATGATATATGAAGTATTTTGATACCAAAAACATATATAGATACGAAAACAGTGCATCCAATCACATAACAGATTATAAAATCTCAAATCAAACCACAATAAAATGCACCAATTTTCTACCTATCAAATGTCTACGCGCATCCGGTACCAGACAAGACTTTGAGGATGCATTTTGAGATCCTCAGAGATTATCAAAACATCGTGCCTGTGATGAAATATCCTGGAAAAGTTTGGAGAGTGCGACGACGGTTCGAAGGCGCCGCGACGACGGTGCGACGACTGTGCGCGGTGCAACGGTGCGTGAGTTTTTTCTTCAGCTGTGCGCGATGCGATGGTGAGCGAGTTTTTCTTCTTTTTTGTGTAATTGTGCCACAGTTTTATCTATGCCCATGTGGTTTGGACTAGTTTGTATAATTGTTTGGGCTTTGACTCTATAATATTATGGGTTGGATTGTATGGGTTGAAATTGGAATAATTGGGCTGGGCCTAAGCGGGTCAAAAAGATCCGTCTCACATAAGAGGATCCGTAAGACGGTCTCACAAGAGTCTTACTCTTAAATGTATCATTTTTTATATTAAAAATTTTCTTATTAAAATATGTAAACAATAAAATTTAATATGTTCTTACATCAAGCGGAAGTTATAGTAGTTTGTATCTTAAACCAAAATCTTCTAAATTAAACTTAATTTATATTCTAATTTTGATTTATAAAAATAAAGGGGACGAAGCTCAGATGGTAGAGCGCTCGTTTAGCATGCGAGAATCTCCACTTCCTCCCTCTTTTTGGGCCTTTCAAAAGATTTGGGCTTCCTTTTAGGCCTGTCAACTTGTTTTATTTTCCTTTTGGGCTTTCTCTTTGGTCCTTTCCAAATTTTATTAGATTTTGGGCTTTTGTAGATTTTGGACTGTGGTTAGTTTAGAATAGATTTGGGCTTACTCCTCCCTCAATGTAGTTAAAAATTCCAAAGGAATTTTAGATGAAACTAATCGTGTATTTGTGTGATGCATGTTTTTTCATATAAAAATTTATTAACATTAAGTTTTTTATAATATAATGTGATAATATTATATATATATATGTATATAACAAAAACTTATATGAGTTGAACACACAAATCCAGGACAAAAACTTATATGCCCCAGGGGCACAAATCTAGGTGTTATATATATATATATATATATATATATATATATATACTCTATAGGTGTTACCTTACTTGGTGTTATACATATACTCTACAAGTATAATATATATAAGAGTATACATATGATACCTATAGAATATATATTTAACATCATATGATGATTAATTTGGGGGCACCGTGCCCCCAGGGCATACAAGTGTCACTCCAAATCTAGATCCATACACCAGGGTTGACCTGGTCGCAATGCCCTAAAAAGCGCTCTCAGATGCGTTTCACGCACCCCCACGCGCCTGATACTCGCGCTCAAGCCCACCCAAATTCGCTCCAATAGACCTACCTTTATGTATAGTTAGACCTACCTTGGTGTGTAGTTAGACCTACCTTATGTATGTAGGTTTAACATAACATAAACGTATGTCTAACTACACATAAATGTATGTCTAATACAACGTAATGGTACATGTGCCAAATTTAGGTTTTTTTTTTTAAGTTTAAGGTATGAAATTTGGGCAGAATGGTAGGTTTAACATAACATAAACGTGTGTCTAACATAATGTAAATGTATGTCTAACATAACATAGTGGTAGGTGTCAAAATTCAAAAACCAAGCGCAAAAAAGAAAAAAGTATGAAATCTGGGCAGATAGATAGGTTTAACATAACGTAAAGGTATGTCTAACATAATGTAAAGGTAGGTCTAACATAAACTATTGGTAGGTGCAAAAATTAAAATACTATGCGTGAAAAAAAAAGGGAGCGGGTCCCCTGACCCGGATCCTACCCTGGTCCATGCACCTGTTTCATAAGAGACTTACTCTATATATATTGATAAGAGTTTAGATATTTTATCTTTAATTTATCTCATTTTAAAATGATACTATAATTTTGAAATGCAAACAATATATAAAATATAAATGTATATATATTAAACATCGAATTATAAATATATTTAAACTATGAGGTTGTTAATAAACAACAATTTTAAACACGCATAAATATTGCAATTAAAATTAAAATAAATTAAATTTAGTATTGTATATGTTATGCATGTTGAGTTAATATGACATAAATACATTGATTTATATATTAATTATATATGTTATTTTGATTTATACTCAATATGTAATTTCATTACAAAATTAATTAGTAAATTTTTTTTGGAGTTCACAATTATAGATTTCTTTGATTTCCGGTTTAAACAATACAAACAACTTAATTATTTCAAGCTAAAGAAACAATATATGTTCATCAAATACTTCAAATATCTTTACACATGTAAATAACATAGGTAATTCATATTCAACCCACTTATATTGATAAATAGACCAAACAATTTATATCAAAATGCTTTTCATTGGAGAAGGACTTGCGTGCATCAGGGGTACGGACCCGGCTCCATGTATTCTTTTTTTTTTCTTTTTTTTTTTCCATCTCTTCTTCTTCTTTCTTGGATGCGTTGGACCATTTCTTCTTCTTCATTAAGGTGCATCGTTCCTTCTTCTCAATTCTTGTTCTACATTAAGACGCATCGTTCCTTCATCTCCATCAAGTTCGTCGGGCTCGACAATCTCTCTTTTCTTCTTCTTCTTCTTCTTCTCCACCATTGTCATTCTCTTCTTCACTATGGATGAATACTCTCATCTTCTTCTTCACCATGGATGAACACTCATCGTCTTCTTTATCATGGATGCACAGTCATCATCTTTTTCTTCTTCGCCGTTGTCGTTCTCTTATTCACTATGGATGAAAACTCTCGTCTTCATCTTCACATGGATGCACACTTGCAGAATTTTGATAGAATAATATGGATTTGCAGAAATTTTAGGGCAAGAGATTATAAAATCGTGTATGTAAAATTTTAAGATTTTCAACCTATACACTAATGCCTTAAGACTACATAGTTGATACCTTACGAATATACAATTGATATCTTAAGAGTATTACAACTAATATTTCTCATTGAATGAGCAACTAATACCTTATACTATAAGTATTAATAACTTAAAGATGCATATTTAATACCTTAAGAATATACAATTGATATATTATAGTTCACTAAATAACCATCTGATACCATAAGAGTGACATTTAATACCTTAAGAGTAGAAAGTCGATACCTTAAGAACAACTAATTGATACCTTCACTTAATGAACACCTAATACTTTAACAAATAAAGTTATCTGTAGAAAAAAATTCTTGTATTAAATCAGAATGAGTCAAGTGGACAAGACAAGCAGCAAAAAGTTAAGTCAAGACAAAAGACATTTAAGAGAATTCTAACTATATATGAAGATCAAATTACCATTTAATGTAGCAATATATCTTTCCAAGGCCATTAATAAGAGATGTGTGGAATTGGAAAAACTGCTGAAAAGCTAGCAAATCATACGTACATTAAAGCCCACAATCTCTCAAGTTCATCAACTTGATCTAAGCAAGCAATCAATCAACCTTATTTCAAGATGGTGACTCAATTTCAAAATCCGAAAAGATAGTGTTCTTGAATGGTGAATGACTATAAGTTATTATGCTAAATTTGCAATTTTCCTGAATTAATTGAAAGTAGATTTCAGCCTACAACACCAAAACATACGGACAAGAATAACAATATATTATTCATGTGGAATATCAAATAGTCCAAAGTTCGATGTTTATGGTTATAAAAAAACTCATATGAGATGTTCTCGTGGATAGTTATCATGAGACGGGGCTTCATAACCCACAAACAATATTTGAATTGTAGGATATGAATTGTAGGTGATTGAGTTAAGAGTTAACCCGTCACACACAATAAATAAAAATTCAGGAAATGATCTCACAAGATTCATTCTTAAGGTTAAGATCTAAATTAAGTTCAAACTTAACATAAATACTATTTGGTCGAGCCCATCATACAAGATTTGTGAAGTATAATTTATCATTTTCATATAATTACAAGATATATTGTGCAAGGTTTTATTTTGCATCCTATTTTTTTTATATTTTCGACCACAACCTATATATATTACATGTTATGTTTATTTTGCAACCTCCGCCAACATTTTCCAACGAGAAAGGGCCCACGTGATTTTCGAATGACAACTGAGGTTATTTTCAACATTTTCTAGGCCATTAGCTAGCTAATTCCACCGAAAAATCGAATTTAGCCCTAATTTTTTTTCCTCATTTCTTCTACAAATTGTTTCATGAGTAAATGAAGAATGACGGTGAGAGTGAGATTCAAACAAAAAGAAAATTTCTTTACTATTGAAATAGTTGAAGAACCGAATTTACTCATGTTTTAGAAGTGCAAATGACGAAAATAACCCTTAGTTGGCACACAAAAATCACATGGATCGCTTTTCAAAGAACATTGTCGAAGGTTGCAAAAGTAAACAAAATCTGTAGTACAACTTGTGATCGGAATAAAAAAAAAAGTTTTGAATGCAAAATTAAAAAAATGTGCATAGTGTAGGTTAGAAAATGAAATTAATCCAAAAAAGAAGGTAAAGTCTTGGGTGAGATCATCTCACTAATCTTATTCCGTGAGATGAGTCAGATTGTGTCGGATATAAAAAATTATGTAATACTTCTATGTATTAAGTAATACTTTTCTATATTAGATAGTATTTTAGTATTATAGGATGCATTCTGGGTTTGGCTAGATTAGTATGCAATATTTTTATGTGTATTAAAGTAATATTTTTCTTTATATCAGCTAATAAGTTTGTGTTATAGGATACATGATCCCAATTAGGTCGGGTTTGGGTATCAAAAACACACGGACCTTCCCCTAAGGCCGCCCCATGCACTCTTCTCCCTCACATGTAAGTCATTTAAAATGTAATACTTTTGTGTGTATTATGTACTACCTCCGTCCCAAATAAATGTCGTTTTAGCAAGCAAAATTTGTACCAAAATAATTGTCGTTTTTGGATTTCAATGCATGTTTATATGTAATGTACCAAAGATACCCCTATTTTCTTTTCTCAAATTAAATGTTGTTAAGAAAGGAAAGAGAAAAAAGGCTCCTCGTTAATTAAACTTAAATATGGGTAGATCAGACTTTTGATCATATTCCTTAATTTATGTGTAAAAGGCTAAAACGATATTTATTTTGGGATGACGGTAGTAATACTTTTATATATACTAAATACTCCCTCAATCCCGGCCAAAGTTGCCTACTTTGACCGGGCACGGAGCTTAAGAAAATGCAGCTGACTCTTACTTTTTGCTTTTTACTTACTTTTTGCTTAAGGAGGTTTTTTTTTTTTTTTTTTTTGCCATTTATAGACTGGTAAGTTGGATTGGGACAAATAAAAATGACAAATTGGCAACTTCGGATAGGATGGAGGGAGTAATATTTTTCTATATATCAAGTAATATGTTTGTACATAATATAAAACAAAAGTATTGTCTGATAAGAAACAAATATTGCCTATAATCCACGAAAGTATTACATAATTCTTATGTACAATCCGATCTATTCAGTCTCAACAAATGAGATCCGTGAGACGATCTTACACAATAATCACAAAAAAAAAAAAAAAAGATTGTGATATATTTAACTTCATCTGTTTTGTATTGTTGAAGTTAAAGTCACAGTAAAATAAGAAAAGAATTAAATCTTCGATTCATAGTTATTTAACTTGAGTCATGATATATCAGAAAACTAACTTATATGAGTCACACTATCATCGAATTCATGTAAAATATATAATACTTGTATTACAATTTAACTATTAAACCCAATTTTAAGATAATAAAAATTCAATCCTCCGTGATCATTCTTAGGACCAAAGTAGCATCTAATAGCATCTAATTTTATGTTTTTGTCACGTCAAACCAAACATAATTTTCAAGAATTTATCAGTGTCTAAATATTATTAACAATGCAAGCAATTTCTTCCTAATTAATTCCTTAATTAATACTTAATTGGGAATTTGTCAATGTCTGACTATTATTAACTATGCAAGCAATTTCCTCCTAACTTCCCAATTAAATTATTCATAAAATTAATTATAAAAATGAATTAATTGCTTATCAATGATCAATTTCCTTATCATTCTTGTATTCATCAGCTTCATAATTGACTTTTCCAAGTTGACTATATATTCCCCCACATATCACCCAGTCACGTTAATTTAAACTTAGATTAGAATACTTGTGAAATAATCTTAAAATTTTAATTTTATAAAATGAATTAATAATATATAGATATATGTATATACACATACATGTATGAATTAGCAGAAATGAATTTAAATTGAGGATTAAAGTTCGATCTCACATAAAGAAAAAATAAATATATAAAAATTACACAAATACTGAGACGGTTTCAATAATAGTTTTCATGAGACAGATCTTTTTTAACCATTAATCAAATCAATTTTCATAAATTAATGTGTGAATTGTAAAGTTTCGGTTGTAGATTTGTACCCGTCTTATATAAAATGATCGTAAGACCAACTTCACATAAGATTACTCAAAAAATTAGACGGTATCATATGTATGATAATTTTAGTTTAATCACGATAAGAGCGACACTATATTTAACGATTTATTTATTTCATGAATTCTCTAACTTTTGAGGCGAATCAAACTGAATACATGTGGGCCAAATATATATGTAACAAGAAAAATAAAAATTTTCATTGTGAACCCATCGAGTAAACATTGTATATACAACTTGGTTTAATAAACAACTTTTATGTCACGTTGGAATAATTATTAACGTTTATCTGCATGGACTTCACTAAAATCAAATATAATATTATTAATATAAAAATTATTTGGTAGATATAATTTTGTGGAGAATCTCAATGAGAAGTCAAACTTTTTTTTTTTAATTAAATCATCATATCGAATCAAATCATTAACAATTTCATACTTTAATCATCAAAACTTTGGTGCATTTGGTGCTAGGTGCTAGGATTCATGCATCCGGATCAATCTGGTCCATGCGCCTTTTCGCCCTCTCCCACACACCTGGTGGGTGTGCTCAAACCCACCAAAATTCGTTCTAGGTGTTCATACATTCATGTTATGTTAGTCATACACTCATGTTATATTAGTCATGACTTCATCAGTGGTTTTGAACTAAGAGTATGAAATTTGGAAACGAAAGTATGATTAAATAAGATGAATGTATAACTAATATAATGTAAAATATGACTAATATAATATGAAGATTAAAACCAAAACACGTGAAAAAAGAGGCGCTATGGGTTGGGCTGACGCGACCCAACCCGCATCCGACCTGGGTACATGGATCTGATCCATGATCCATGCCCCAATTACACATGAGACCTTCTCTGCTTTGATATGATTACATCATTATACATAATATATATATATATATATATATATATATTATGCTTTTGAAATAATTATCTGTAGATTATTTATATTATTAATTTTAAAACAACCAACAACAGCTCTGTACTATTACAATATTTATTTGCTTGAGAATTTTTTTAAGTTATAACAAAGTCCTAATTAAATAGTGTTGTTATCCACTTTCATATGAGTGCCGATTTAGTTGACTAGAATTTGAAATTTGATCACATTGACTTCATTTCATCCACTCCCTTAGATCATTAGAAACACTATGTGCCTCGTGGACACGGTTACCCTGGGTACGATGCCCCAACCAAGGATGAAAATATCGGTTTTGGTAGATATATGAGTATTTTAATTTTATGAAAATATCGATGAATATATCGATTTTAGTGGAAATATCAGTACATATATTTTCCCGATATTTACCGATATTTTCCAATATCTACCGATATATACCAACATTTTCTTTATATTTTCCGATATTTATCGATATTTTCCCAGCATTTACCCATATTTACTGATATATTCCCGATATTTTTCAATATTTATCGATATTCCACTGATATTTACCGATATTTCCTTGATATTCACGAATTTTCCTATAATTTTTACCTGAAACCACTGATATTGAAATTGATATCGATATTTAGCCAATAATTATTGATATTTCATTTACTTTTTTTATCAAAAAATGAAAATATCGGTGATATATCGTTACAGCCCGTTTTTGTTTCGGTCACATGAAAAAATGGAAATATCGGGGATATATCGGAGATATATCGGGATATTTTCATTCTTGGCCCCAACTTAACCACAGCATAATGTTAGATATATACTCTATAGGTATACTATGTATATTCTTAAAATATTATTTATATACAAAATAAAAGGTCGATACCTTCAGTGAATAAGCAAATAATATCTTAAGGATATATACGTGATACCTGAAGAATATATATGTAACACCACGCGTTGGGGGAAGGGTAAGTTTTTGTCATTCTAATTTTATATTTCCCTTTGTTTCAAAATAAGTGTTGTTGTGGAGTATGAATTTTAATTGTTTTGGATTTTTATGCAATCTTATTCTCAAATTATCCCTACTAATATTCCTTAACTAAAATTTAGAAAATGTATATAGGATGTTTTATATGCAGATAATTAAAAAAAAATTCAATTTTGAATTTTAAATTCCTTCGTTAGTTAACAATATTGTATTTGTCTAGTTTCTATATTTCTTAATTTGAGTTGGTCTAGGTCGTCTTGGATTCACGCTAATCTTTTTTTTTTTTTTTTTTTTTGGCTTCAGGTTCTGTGATGTTTATTTGTAATTGTGTGAATTTATGTTATATATATTAGTAACATTTATACATTTGCAATTTAGAAAAAAATGAAGCATTTCTGTAAATTTGTACATATATACCTTTATATGATATTACTCGTGCCTTTAAAGGTTATAAAGTATCACATTTATATGATATTACTCGTACATATATACATTTATATGATAATGTGCAACTAATATCATATAAAATATAAGTAATAGCACAAAAAGGTATGTTCATCCACAAAATGCGTTGAATTTTTTTTTTCTGAAAATCCTCATTTTTTTCAAGTTATAGATTACATAAAGGTCATGATATTTGCAAATAAATTTACTACAATACAACATAAAGATCGCACCAATACAATATTAAGTCTCAATGTGAAGCAAAAAAAACACTAAAAATCTTCATCTTTTTTTTTTTTTAAGTTTCTGAACATCATTCCATATTTATACATAAATGTTACACCAATACAACATAAAGATAATTACTTGAAGAGAAAATCTAAATGGTGGATTCGGATCGGATCGTCCAATTGCATGACTTTAGATCCATGCAACCGATGCACACACCAATACATGATTTTAGATTCATGCAACTGATCCACATAAATTTTTATATTTATGTAAAAACTATCAGAAGTTTTGCACAAATCATGTGTTATGATAGTAATTCTGACTAAATGTATACTTAAAATTGTCAAAATATATAGTTCCTACCTAACAAGATGATACATGATTAAACCTTCAAACTTTTTTATATTTAATTCAAAATAATATATTTAGGTCTATGCACATATGCCACATAATATACTAAATATAAATTAACGTATGATATTCCAACTTATTTTATGAGACTAAAATTAAAATCATGACTTTTATAAGACAATTTAACGAATTTAATTTCAGAAAATAAATCGAACTCATAAGATAACTATATAGAATAGTCGGCTCTGTCACATATTCTCGTATAAGTTTTTACATAATAATAATTTATGCTCACTAGATTATTATTTAAATAAAGAGCCTTAATTTATTCAATTGATTTAGATAAGCTTAAAACTATACTATAGAGAAAATCCCAGGACGGCGTTTTTTAACAAACAAAGCAGAAAAATCCAATTTCTAACTTTTATTTAATGTAATGTAATTTTCTTAGCAGCTACAACTAATTAACTCAAATTAAAAAATATATAATAAAAAGATGGTGAAATTGCAAGTTGATAAAACTAGATTGATGTTTCCCAGGAAAATAGCTGTGTCATTTTGTATCTATAAATATCGAATTGTTGGAAAATTTAAACCCTGCCACGCAAATTCCCTTGCAAAACCCTTGTAATTCTCTCTCTTCCTCCCAATTTGCCTAACTCTAATTGTAAGTCTTCTCTCTCTGAGTTTCTCTTCTTCCATGATCAATCGTGATTCATCAAGTTGGCCCAAGATTGAAGAGATTCTATGAAATTTTGGGTTTTTGGAATACATGTTTAATTATGACGATATTGCATAATTGTTGTTTTAGTATGTTCAAGTTTACTCTCTGATGGGTTTAATTCTGAGAAACTTGGAGCTTTGATGTTTGTTAGCCCTCTTTCTCGAACTGTATGAATTTTCGGTTTTTTTTTTTTTTTGTATTGTGTGAATTCGATCGAGTATTGATGTTCTAACAATGTGTTTATGATGAATAGAAAACCTGAATTTACTCTCTTGATGCGCTTAATTCTGAGAAATTTGGAGCTTTGATGTTTGTTAGCCCTTTTTCTCGAACGGTATGAATTTTCGGTTTTTTGTATTGTTTGAATTCGATCGAGTATTGATGTTCTAACAATGTGGTTATGATGAATAGAAACTATTGGGTGAAGTAGCAGGTTTTTTTGTTCTTAATTACATTTTTGGTGCAATTTACGTAGGATTAGGATATGGGAAATTCATTGTGCTGCTGTATTCAAGTGGACCAATCGACGGTTGCTATTAAGGAGCGATTTGGGAAATTTGATGAGGTGTTAGAGCCAGGGTGTCACTGTTTGCCTTGGTTTCTTGGAAGCCAGATGGCGGGACATCTTTCGCTCCGTTTGCAGCAGTTAGATGTCAAGTGTGAGACGAAGACTAAGGTTTATAATACATATCTTTCTCGTTCCCTAGTAGCTGCTAAATTGATTCTACTGCTCTTGCATTGCGTTGATGTTGTATTTGTATTGAATGATATGTGTGGTTGTTGGATGGTTAGAGACGAGTACTAACCGAGATGCATAATAATTGGTTTCCAGGACAATGTGTTTGTGAATGTTGTGGCGTCAGTGCAGTATCGTGCCCTTGCAGATAAGGCGAGTGATGCTTTTTACAAACTCAGCAACACGAGAACTCAAATTCAGGCCTATGTCTTTGATGGTGTGTTTACTTTGCTATTCTTGACATATACTTTTCTTGATTTAAGTTCATTATCACATCATCTGACCTGTTTCCTGTTATGCAGTGATAAGAGCCTATGTTCCCAAACTCAATCTTGATGATGCTTTCGAGCAGAAAAACGAAATTGCTAAGGCCGTTGAGGATGAACTCGAGAAGGTAAAAGACACATCCTAGTGTGGAGTGGATTAACCTAATGATATGCATGAGGGTTGATTTGTTTCGTTCTTGTTTTCAGGCAATGTCTGCGTATGGGTATGAGATTGTTCAGACGCTAATTGTCGACATAGAACCAGACGAGCATGTTAAGAGAGCTATGAACGAGATCAATGCAGGTAAAGTGTGGGCTATCTTTCTGATGCATAGATGGACTTTCTGTTTATTATTTTACTTCACTTAAATTCTAGAAGCCATCCATATTTCTTGAACAGTGACATTATCATGATATAGTCATTGGACGATAAATACTATACTTTGCAGTGAATTCTTGAATAGAAGTCTAGCTAGCTTGTTCAAATGCTACTACAAACTTCATTTAATTCTAATATATTTTCGACATAACAGCTGCTAGGCTAAGGATGGCTGCGAACGAGAAAGCAGAAGCTGAAAAGATACTGCAGATCAAGAGGGCTGAAGGTGAAGCTGAGGCTAAATACCTGTCCGGTCTGGGTATAGCTCGTCAGCGTCAGGCGATCGTGGATGGACTAAGAGATAGCGTTCTGGGCTTCTCCGTTAACGTGCCTGGAACCACTGCTAAGGACGTTATGGATATGGTCCTTGTAACCCAATATTTCGACACAATGAAAGAGATCGGTGCTCACTCCAAATCTTCTGCCGTGTTCATTCCACACGGACCAGGTGCCGTTCGTGATGTGGCAGCTCAGATTCGTGATGGACTTCTTCAGGGTTCCCACTCCGAGCATCCTACCTCTTAACTGGTTCAGTGGTTCCGAAAGTAAAGCTCAACACGAAGCTAATCAATATTGTGTGGTGTTAAATACTGTTTCTCTTTTTCGTTTTGTGGAAATACAAAATTGCTCTATATATTAGTTCGATCATAGACTTGGTTTGAAGAATTGTACATGTGGTACTGAAAAACTTTTGTGCATAAGATTGATTGTTATATACATGATCTTTTCAATATCTATAAAAGGGATGGGTTGGATTTTTGCTGCATTTAATTCATCTTCAAGATCTGTACATTCTCAAGTTGCTGAATCAGAATCTTGGCTGTCGATTTTGCTGGAAATCCTTCTTATTTTCAGGATGATTCTCCTCCTCCTTCTTCGGATAATTCTAGTGTGAATACGTATCTTTCCATTTCTTGTGAGTAGTCGTCTCTTCATCTTTCGCTCGTTTCTCATCCTCGTTCGCGAGGTTATCTTTCGTTTCCTTTTAAGGCTTCTTCTCCTCGTCCCCTTTGGCTGCACTGCCATGTTTCTCTCAAATCTCCTGTTTATCTTTGGCTCACATTAACCTGAAACCATGATGAAATCATCTGTCTATCTTTGAAACAACACTATTTTCATGCATCGATGAAATAAAACGCTGTATAAAATGGAGGATTCAACGTACCATCATAAGAAAATCATCGTTTATATCGAAAATTTCTTAATTTTCCTGATCACATATGAATGCTCTAAAGCTCCAGTTTTAGTGATTATTTATGCTAAGCCAAAAATGAAACAGTGGATAAAAATACATCACAAAGTGATGGCCTGTTGTAAAAGCCAAAGTCCTACTTTTCTGCATTCTCAACAAAAAAAATTAGCTTTCATTATCACCATTGTTTCTTATCCTTCAAAACTTTGGCATTTTCATTTACAACCACTAATTTTAGTGATCAATAAAATCAACATTGATCTATATCCAATTTTTAAGTAGCAAGAATAAGATTGTAGGCCACTTTTACAATTATTGCATGACAGTTAAACCCATGATCACATATTTCCATAATTGATAGAATGAAAAATCAATGTCTATACTTTAGAGGACAAATTTACATTATAAATCTTGTGATTTCAAAAATTTCTCAATACTTGGTCAATGAACTCAACTGCCACAAAAAAAGTCACAATTTTGTCCACTTTTTCACATCCTCCAATGTTATTCATCAAACCCTTTTATTAAAAAAGGGCCTCAAAAGTCTTTCATACCTCAAAATTCTTGCCCACCACTCCCACAATTTCTGCTTAGTTAAAAGTTTCAACTACACTATAGTAACCTATCAGACAGGCCAGGTAGCCTCCGGAAAAAGCTCAGGCTGGCCGGCGGCATCGGATCCCGGAACATCGGGTGGCGGAGGAAGTAGAATCCGAGGGCCACCGCCACCATTTTGGGCGGCACGACGTATAAAATTATCGTGATTGCAAGACACACCCCTATGAACAATTTTGTTGCCCTTGGGTCCCTCCAGCTAACTAGGGCCTGGATTCTCTCACCTTGTGTAGCAAAATCACCCAACACTGTCTGAACCCTTGCAGCAAGGATCCTGAGCCGGTCGTACCGGACCCTGATGAGCTCGGGCGGTCTTGAACTTGGGAAAGTGTCGAATTCCTCGTCTAACTCATCCGGGTCAACCGTATCCACTTGGGAGAGTTTGATATCCATGCCCGCCGGTATTTTAGGTTTGAACCGGTAATACCAAACACCTATTAAAAACATGTATAAAAAACCCGTAGGAACTATCAAATCCGGATACCATACAAGGACCAAGTACAGAACATGGACTAATACTGTTGTAACTGGATTCCTCCACCTTCGAATGTGATCCAACCACTTTGCTAACCCGACGGCCCAAGCTAAAACAGCCACGATCCGAAACCAATTAGCCTTGCTCTTCCTCATGCTCCAACTATGCGAATCCGTGTCCAACAAGTATCGAACCACTTCTGGCCCCAATGGGGGCTCAGACCTAGTCAACCACGCTGCCACCATTTTCGTGGCTGCACCACGCAATGCCTCCTGCTGAGCCACCCCGAGAGGCCGGAGGTAATGCATCCGGGGCAGCAGGGGCTGCCCGTATATGCCACATGTATCGGGCAGCAAAGACGGGCAGGCGAACCGGACTGCGACCTCGATCTCACCCATTTTCTTCAACCCGCTCCGAGACAAGGCCATTAACGGATATGAATTCATATACACCTTATTACTCTCCAATGTGGATACCCGAATCCGGACTTTGCCGACCCGACAGTCTGGCCTCTCCTCCCCAGGCTCGGCAAACATACGCCAATTGTCGAACACTCCGATCGTCATCACCGTGCACGGGTCGTAGACTTGCCACGTGTACTGCTCGTTCCACCTCGGATCAAAACTGTCGGTAACGGTCCGGGTCCGGACCCACTTCTTGCCATACTTGGCCACACAGTAAGCATCGGTGGACCCTTTTCCATTGCCCTTGGACTTCATGGGCATTAATCCTCTGCAGCCAAGAATTCCGAGCTCCAAAATCCCAACAGCAGGTTTCCATAGCTGTTTGGCAGTTGGTCTGAAATCACTGCAAAGATGAGCAGCTTCATCCAACACATGGTACCCTCCTTCCAAACACATCCTTAAATGGAGCCTGCCTGAGTAGGACCCACTCCCACCTTCCAAGCCGTACCACTTCGCCGCCACGTGGCGCTCGTCGATTCGTTGTTCGATTGTCCCCACGGGGACCAAGACGTGGCCGAGAAGCACAGGATCCTTGCCGGTTCGATCCTCGACGAGCAAAATGAGGCTGTCTTCGAGAGGCTCTCCAGCAACGAAGATTAAGTCCTCGTTCCAGTGAAACGTGGGTGTATGGTGGCTCATGGACCCTCGCCGGGTCCGGACCGATTGGAACCCGAGTTGACCCTTGATCCGGATCTCAGGTGTGGTCAATGGGGGCAAATTGGGAACTATGTGGAGGTCCTGCGCTTCGATCACGGTTACCCTGAGGTACCACAGTTTAGGCGACTGGTACACCTTCGGGCGCGTGTACGACACGAACGTCTGCGGCGCGTCTGTGCTCCACGACTCGGGGAATGCGTCATCGGCCTGTGTGCCGATCCAAACTGACAGCTGTAAATCGCCAGAAACTCTGTTCTGATCGTCGGCGGCGCCGCCCTCCAGGTGGTACCACTGTGGGGCCAGGGGGCTGTCGGGTGGGTCCCGCACCGGCACGTCGGAGAGATCGAAGCAGACTCCGCCGAGGAATTTCTCCGACGCGCCGCCGTCCCAGATGGAGATTTCGAGGGTTGAGTTCGCCGCCGTTTCCTTGTTGTAACCGATGGCAAATACTTGGTTCCATTCGGGATTGGATGAATCGCCGCCGGGCGGGTTAACCGCGGGCTTTGAGCGGAGGAAATGGCCCGAAGTGCGGATTTTCACGTGTGAATTTTCGCTCTGGGCCAGCCCGCGGGCTTTTACTATTCTCACGAATAAGTACTGCATCGGTTCCACTAAATCGAACGCGTGGATTCTCTCCGATGTATCTCCGGCGAACTTCCCTGGGATCACTCTCGGGGAGTAATCTCCGTTTGATGGACGTCGCATTACCTTCACCCTCTCTCCAGGCATGGGGCCAGGCATGCCGTTCCCTCCCATCTGCATTCTTCTCAGATCCGGCGAGAACTCCGGCGGCGGAATGTTCTCCGGCGGAGGCCCGTTTTCGGGTGGAGGCTCATGGATTCTTACCACAGGAGGAGAATGGTCGCGGAGCTCCATCGGTACACGATGGGTGGGTAATTGCATCGGCGGCGGCTCTTCCATAACCACGAACACAGGCTTCTTCATAACTTCCTCCGGCGGCTGCTGCTGCTGCTGCTCCTGCGGCGGCGGAGGCTGCTCCTGTGGCGGCGGAGGCGGCGGCTCCTCCTCAACAATCTCATCATAGTAATAAATCTTCAAACCCAACTCTCCTTTAATCCAACTGAACACACTCTTCTTCTCCAGCGTAAAATACACCAATCCCTCTTCCCCTCTCTTCACAAACTGCGATCCATACAGCTTCACTCTACCCAGAAAATGATTCTTCCTCGCATTCCCATTGCTCAGCTTCTTATCATTCAGAACCTCCACATTCAGCTCCTCAAACTCCATCGTTTTGGGGTCGGAAACCACGAAATCCAACGCCTCATTCCACACCGGATTGAGGTTTCTTTGCACAGTAGATGTTCGCCGTTTTTGCCCATCGAAATCCACCACCACATAGGGGCTAGAGCTCCCTTGCCCATCCTTCGGGAGCAGGTCCCGGGCCTCGATCACTTCCACGATGAGCTTCCGAACGGTGGTGGACGGCCTCGGCTGATCGGAGGGCAGCGGCGGTTGGTCGGAAGACATCGTCATGGTTTCATAATGGTGAGTAGATGTTAATGGCAGATGCTTTTCTTTCAATATTCTTTGTTACACAAACTTTTCCTCCATATTATTTTATATATATAATCTTTTCAAAATAGTAAAATACTTAGTTTAACTGTTTTTCTTTTCTTGATTTTCTTCACAAATAGTGGGAATGTTTTTTATGGTGGTGGAAATGTGACTGAATGTTAGTTATTTGATTGTGCAGAGTGCATGAGAGAGAGAGAGAGAGAGAGAGAGAGTTGGATTCCATTCTCTCTGATGAAGTTTTCTCACTTTTTTGATATTATTATATCCCTCCACTTTTCATTTTATGCCTCTTTTTTTAATTTTGGGTTCTCATTTGAACCTACATCTTCCTGTTTACACTACAATTTAATATTACTAATCTTTAGCATTTCAATTATAAAAATAATCATCTTTCATAGCATAATTTGATCATGGACAACCCTTTATTTATTTAATTGTTTTTTGGCATAATTGTAGAGTTTTATCATGTTGTGATGAATTGGAAAGGCTGCCCATACAGACTTGGATTTTGTCTCAAGTTATGCTCATTAATTTATGATCTTTTTGGGATTAGAGTGATATTATAATGTGTAAAAAGATAAATTCTTTGATTAGCAAGTTTGTAAACTATGATGATTATTAGCCTTGTGTTGCTGTAATGTAACACTCAAGTTTCATCTGTAATATGTTCTGTTTCATTGTAGTGAATAGGAGTTGTTGTATTTGCAGATTCTTGCAATGAAATGCTAATCCGTTTTCGTGGATTGGGACCTCCTTTTTGTCAAAAGTTTGCTACTGCATTTTGAAATAAAGTTGCAGAAAAGCATCTCTCTTTAATTGATTCAGGTTCGTATTCTCCAGCACCGTTGCCAACACTCCAGTTTTCTTGCAAGATTTTTCTGTTGGTTATTTTCGTCTGATTATGCGTTAAATATGACTATTGTGTCGAGTATGAAGTGTTAAAGATTACCATTTCTGGATATATCTCAATACCTCATACTAGTGTAAAGCAGAAAATCTTGAATAAAAAATCATGCTGTTTTGTTTCGTTTCTGTTCTGGCTTTTCTAATCACGTCTAATGTAGCTATTATTCCTTGATTCTGCTCTGGCTTCAACCATACATCTTGTTCGTTTTAGGCATGCTTAGTTGAATTCGATCCACACAAACATGTATAGCTTCTTGGTGCAACATTTCACCTTTTGTGAATTGGTGGACTTGTTTTGGAATCTGATCCTTGTAAGATAACAACTTCTTTTGCTGATGCTTTGATGGGATATTATTCTTGGCTGCTTATTGCGTGGCGAATTTCGTCTAAAATCCTTCCTTTTTTCTGTTTGGATAAACAGGTTCTTGATTGGTTTAGTGACTGATCACAAACTGTAGTCTATACTACATAACCAACAAATATTTACATGAGACTTTTGGCATTGAGAAACTATGTGTATTTGGATCTTCTAACATCTGCAGTTGTCTGAAAACGATGAGATACAACAACTCCTAACGAAAACGATAAAAAAGCTGTCAAAAGAATGCATCTATTTTTCTTGAAATTCCTTGATATTTTCTGCACTATACTCCTCTCAGACCACTCTTCTACTGCACTGCTATGATGAACCTCTTCTTCTTCTTCGTCGTCTCTGTCATCGTTGTGGCTGTTATCATTGTTGTCAGTGTTTGGGATTTCATCTTTCGCCTCATTTGGCGTCACATTTTTTGGGATAGTTACACAAAATGTATCATCTTCTAAGATACCACTACTGTCCTCTATCTTACAGCTTTCTGGGACCTTAAAAGATTGCTCGAAATGGATGATTTTCGTGTCGTTGGCCTGCCTTTCTCCGCTTACTATTATGTTGCCATAGCTGTCACCTCGAATCCTCACTTCTTCCTTCTTGAATCCTTACAAATTCAAAACCATTACACTTCAAGTTCAAACAAGGAAATTATTTCAAATTCATAATAACAAATTTGTCCTACTTGCTTGCAAAAGATTAGTTCAGTTTTTACTAGAATTTTGTTGTTAATCAACTCCATGTCAAAAGTAACTTGAGGTCATCAAATCCAAAACTTTCATCAAACTTAGTTAAAATCTTTCCACAAAATTCTTTAGATACATAGTCCTAAAATATATGCATAAATTTCATTTCACCAAAAAAGTAAATTTAAGGACCTTTTTAGCACTGTATGAAAAAGAATCCTGAAAAGTTGGTTAAAATTGTGGCCTTCCTTTTTGTTGTTTAAAAGCACATATTCCTTGTTTAGTTTAGGGGGAAAAAAAGAAGGTAAAAACCATCAACTGCTAAATTCACTTCTAATTTTATATATATAGTTTTTTCATTTTTTTTTTTGGCCTTATTTTGAGTGTTCTAAAAAAAAAATACACACTTTAAAAATTGTATACTGATAATGAGAGAACCAACAAAGACTGAAAATGTGTCTCAATAAAATGGTGACAGATAATAATAAGGTAAAATACTCTAGATGAAAGCACATTGTGAAGGACCGTTTACAAACTTATAACGTTTTGTATTTATAAATCTCCTATACATAACAATTCATTCAACTAATTGCTTTAAATTTATGTAAAATTTATCTTTGAGAAAAAAAAAAAGAATTATAAAAAATACCTGGAAGATCAATTCGCAAACAATGAAAATCAGAATACTCAGTCCATGAACAAGAAGGCATCATATATTCAAAAATCATCTCTCTGTGGTTTCTCCTCTCATTATCCATTGATGATACAAAATTTTGGGAAATTTGTCCCAAGGAAAATTTAAATAGTGTTTGGCTATTTAATTTATAAGTATGTGTAATTTATAAAGAAAGAAAAATATAGCATCGATTATTAACTTTACTTACTGTATGTGTTTGTTCCTAACTTTTATTCTAGGTTTTAACCAAGACAAACAATACCTATTCTTTGCTTTGCTTGCTAATCCAAAAGGTTAAGAATTTATTTTAAGAATGAGATGATAAACACCCTTTCACATTTAATTTATTTAAAATATATTTTAAATTTAGTGTTTTTTTTTCTTTCTTTCTTGAATTTATCTTATTTTCCCTGAAAATAACATCTATTATGCATCATTGTTGAAATGAATTTTTTATCTTTTTTTTTTTTAATCTGTTTTGATGTGAATAATTTTCACTTTTTTTTAAGCACAAGGGTAATTAAAATCTCAAAAACTTGCGTGAATCGGTCTCAAGGATAATTTTCATGAGACAGATCTTTTTTATCTACTAACCCAACTCATTTCCACAAATTTATATGTAAATTGTGAAATATGGGTTGACCCGTCTCAAATAAAACGATCTGTGAGACGGTCTCACGTAAAACCTACTCAATTAAAACACTACACAACCACACTATTTTCAATCTTCTTTCATCTTTTCAACTCATGTCTATTTGTGTTTATTCCTTGTAAACAGGGTCTCCTTTTGTTTTTCTATTGCTTCACTAGCAATTTTCTGCAAATTTATATTGTATCTCTTTTTATATATTTCTCTACCCTTCTGGAAAAGTAAAAATAAAAATAAAAAATCAATTGAACCAAATTAACTTGGTATAAAAATATATTAAGATTGGGGGAAATTCTCTTTTATGCTTGGTACATCATATATTTTACTAAAAAAAAAAAAAAAAAGAAAACATATGTTGGTGGTATTATTTATCCTTGTATTGTATATTGCCAAGAGAGAGAGAGTGCAGTGGAGAACTTCTGGAACTGAGCATAGAGAGATGAAGTATAGAATGAAGCATTTATCAAACTGATTTGCAGAATGTCCCCTCATATGATTTGTCCCTTTATATTGCAATAAAAAGAAAAATGTTAGCAGAAAATAAGGATATTAACATGAATCATTTCCTGTAATTACATTGTTATTTACTGTGTTACTGCTAATTTGTATATTGTTGAAGGAATCATATGATATGTACAGAGCATCTCAAATATATACAGTTGATTAAATAATGGCTGATGTTAAACCAGCTATATACATAAAAAAATGGGCAGCTGATTTCGATCACGACCAAATGAATATACGTATACGTATACGATAACTTAGATTAGCATTCAAGGGAACCATATATGGTCATCCCCCTTGTAGCTTTTCTTGGCAAATCTGTCATGAAAAATGGTTCAGAGATAAAGAAATGCATTCAGAACTAAAAGGAGCTGTTTAAGGTAACTGACCTTTTATGTTACAGCTACACTTTCTCGCTCATCGCCATAAGAGGTGCTTCGAGTTTCATCAATTTGGTGAACTATATTGCACGGGGAATTTTCATTAAAGTGATTGCAAGTGAAGTTGGGGATAAATCGGATTCAATGGAAGCACAAACCTGTGAAGTCTTGAGCTCCAACTCTTGCCATTCGAGAGCTGAATTGCTTCCTTCTACTATCCCGGTTCCAGCATAGAGTAATGCACCAGAACCCTTGTGATTCAAATCAATGTATTCTATTAATAAGTATCTTCAAGATAATTTGAAATATCAACAAGATAATTAAGCACCTCTCAGCTGAAATGTAGATTTTTTTCTATTCTAGTTTTACTTCTACTAGGCTTGTAACAGATTTTATTGAAAGCACCTTGTAGAGAACTCAAAATAACACAGTAAATATTCAAAGAGAGATGTTAGTAACCTCACCTTTCCAACCAATGCTGACCTTATTCCCACAGCAAACTCACTCTCAGCACCACCAAACCACCCAACAGGACCAGCATACATTCCTCGATCGAACATTTCTGCATGATATAGCTATTAATATCTAAAATCTGTTCCTGGCCCTCAGTTATAAGGAGGAAGCCATGATAAATGAACGTCAAATATACGAAGGAAATAAGAAGCTAAAAAAGGCAAAGGCGAGGAAGGAAAATGGCAAGAATTACTTGATTATAATGAAACGAATATCAGCACATGCGTCGCATGTGGAGGATGAAGTATTTAAATAAAAAATATTATAATAATATTAACCTTAAATAATAATTTTTTATAAGAATATACAATCTATATTAAATTAAATTAAATTCGAAAAAAATGTATAGTACATTAGAGTCCTATTAATAATAGAACTCTATATGATTTTGGTTTAGAATTCTTTTGTAAATTTATTTAAATATGAAAATCATAAATTACTATTATAACCTTAAATAAAATCTTTAATAAGGATATAATAGACAATCCATATTTTATAAGAAATATCCATACTTTTATATAGGTAATAGATATACTTACCAGTTTCTGATATTAACATCCGTGCCTCTTCCGTAGGAAGCCCACATACAGCAGGAGTTGGATGAAGGGAAGACAAAATCTTAAACTAAAAAAAGCAGGTAAATTATCCCATCAAAAGTTGAAATTAATCTTATGAACATATTGATTTAGCTATAAAATA
This sequence comes from Scutellaria baicalensis, assembly GCA_005771605.1. Classification (NCBI taxonomy): domain Eukaryota; kingdom Viridiplantae; phylum Streptophyta; class Magnoliopsida; order Lamiales; family Lamiaceae; genus Scutellaria; species Scutellaria baicalensis. The sequence goes on along the minus strand of CM016722.1, from coordinate 27,002,430 downwards.
AAACAAATCATTTCTAATTCAAAATATTTGTAGTCGTAATATATGATAAATCAAGCACAAGGTAAGCCCAGGTCATCAACTCTATATATCTTTATTTAAAAATAATAGCTGAACCAAGTAAACATCAACTGATGCTTTATTCTGCCAGGGAATGTTCATCCTATTCTGCTTATTATTATACTAGATCTCTGCACAGTCCATCATGGGCTTCCAAATGTATCTTAACAATTCCTTCATGGAATCACAAACACCCTATTTGTTCTAGACCTGGGAAGCACTTTACTGTTTGGGAATGGAGAATCCTTTTTGGAAGTTTTGGATGATAGCAAGAGTTTGCATTTGCCGTATAATTGGGAGATTAAACTTTAATGCAGATGTCAAATCTTGTCTGAAAAAAATGGACATGGTTTTATTACTGAGAAAATGTGGATGTGATCATATCATTATATTAGATTGCATGATAGACAGATATAATACGTAATTGTGTATGAATGAGAGAGTGGGAAGGGAGATGGGTGGTGTGGCCCAGCAAAAAAAAAAGGAGAATTGGGAGAACTGTTTCTTGTCCAGCTGATAACATTGTGCATAACATACATGTAACTGTGACTATAAGCATTCTTAGAGCAGAATATTCCAATACACCAGTTGCCACAGTAATATAAAGAGTTAACACAGGAAATTTGGAACCTGAACAGAGATACCTCATCATCTTCTTTCTGCAGTGTGCCTGTCAGTTTAGCATAAAGATGTTGAACACGTGGAAGTTTCCGTAGAACTTTGCTTGGTTCAACAATTGTTCTGGAACATACACTCTGAAATGCAAAATTGGAAAACAATGATGTCACACTGAGGCATGGTAAAATTGCTTCACCAGGGAGCTATGCTATATTTAAGATGTTGTTAAGAAGAGGACTAATAGTAAGATCTGAAACTTGCAGTTTTACTTGCCTCTAAATTTCGTCTTATACTTTCTCTTACTACAGCAAACTCATGGTGGTCTTTAGCACTACATATAAATTCAAGAAAAATACAATATTATAATATTTATCATGGAGTGTAAATCAAGACACTCAAAGCATAAAAGTAACATGAAAGTTGAGACCATCTGGTTTGTGGTTCATTTGCAACTGGAAGAGAGAATCACCTGGAAAGTAAATCATTTCCTATCTGTAAATCTTGCGACTCAGTTCCACCTCTAGCTCGTGTTCCAGCCAAAGCCTCACTGAAAATGCTGAGCCGGTCTCGATAGAATAGTCGCTCTGGCTATAAAATGTTTCATAACAGAAAAATCATTAAATCAAATCTTGGTATGATACAAAAATGTATATACTCAATGGTCCAAAACTTTAAAAGTTAAACCCTTGCTAACATCACAAACTCCAGTAAGGTGGGATATGGCTTACCCATAATTCATCAAAATTATTAGATTTATTTTCTTATAAATAGGGTGAATGTCCTCTCAACATGAAAAAACAAACTCATCTCTGAATTTTCAGATTCCAAGCCTAAATATAAATAACTCAAGCAGTTGGTCGAAGAAAGAATAGATCATATGGCTGCAGAAACGTTCCACACACATTTATCCAGAGCATTTCATTGTAGCATGCAGTGACAGTATGCAGTAGATGGTAAAGCAGCTAAACCCTGTTTCATATAAATTACCTCTTCCCTCCATGTTTTGAGCTCATAATTAACTATAACCGGATTAAAAATGCTAAGTTGAACTGGTATCTGAAGAAGATAGGAAACTGTTTTATTGTGCTTATGCTTGCCCCCTGACCCAAGTACATGGACAACAAGCAAGCCAATTAAAAAAAAAAAAAAAGGTAAATGCTTTATTAGGGTATACACATGTTTTATTTAATATTTAAAATATTTTTCACAGGGAACACTTTAGCATATTAGTGTTTTGCCAGTATTGGGGCATGAATCAGTTGATGTATTATGCCATAATCACCACCCCAATTTACTTTAGAATCCTGCCTTGCTGGCTGTTTGATGCAAATTTAGAAACAAATAACTATAATTAATACAAATTACATTTTTCAATAAAGAGCAAACAATTGGATGTATGAATTACTCCAAACAACAAAGGGGTTTTAATTTTATCAATAGATAAAGTATGAATTACTTACAGTGTTTCCAATGAATGCTGGTGATTCAGGAGGCTGAAGACAAAACTGGTAGGCATTAACCCCTTCGACCTACATGGATTCAGCAATGGACATTAAACAATACTGTATCATGTATCACGAACAGGATATAAGTCCAAATCACAAACAAACCTGCAAGCTCATCAGCCACTCAAGAGGATCAACCTCTACCGTTGTTAGTACTCTGCTACTACGTGCAAGGACAACCTGTTTGAAGATCCAATGCACGCACCGTCAAAACTGAACCATATATGTATGTATGTCAACTACCAAAGAGAAATCACAAAAAGAATTGTTGATATACAAAAAGAGTATTTTGAGATTTGGCACGTTCCTTAACATTTCACTCTGATCCTGTTATTATATTAACTAAAGATGGATATTAAGAAGCATTGACAAGCAATAAAAGGTGTTTGAATGGTACTAATCTGCAACCTTAATGAGCGATGAATTTTTCCTATTTATCAAGTCCAAAGCTTGATTGACAGCTGAGTCCCATGATGCCTTGCTAGGAACATGAGTCTGGTGAAGCATAATAGCATGACGAGTACGACCATTCAATCTCCGGACAATTGATGAAACCTGTAACACAAATTTATAGGTTCAGCTCGCAAGATTTCAGATTGACCCAAAAAATTAAAATTAAATCAAGTTAGACCTGCCACATTGTTGCCTCAAGTGCTGCAATTGCTTCTCCATAGCTCCGTGACAAGCGTTTGTCCCATGCAACAGTTGCAGCCATCATCGAACTTCCTTCAAACTCATCAAACTCAACCTGAAAATAGCCTCACAATATGTCATGTGTTCAAAAACAGAAGGTTAGTATTACTACCCCATATATGAACACTTGAAACTTCCTTAGGAACGAAAAATCAACTCACCTGAGGGACCATAAAGTAAAATGAACCAAAACCCTTCCACTCAGGAGCAATTTCAGACCTCGCATCAAATCGGATTGCACCATAAGCACGAATCAGTGGACACTTTTTCGATAAGAACCTATGTCAATATACAAAAAACAACAAGAATCATGAATACATCTATACATCATAGCATCACAATGAAAGTCAAGGAATTTTGTGATATTCAACTTTCCAACCAGCTTAAATATTTCGTATTATGTAAAAAACTATCTAACTTGTTCCTCATTGCTAAACTAAAACATACAGCTACAACACAAAACACTCCACTAAAATTCCAATTCTATCAGAATAAACTTCTGAATCGACGAAGAAACATGAAATAACACTGAAAATAAGAACACTATCAAAAAACAAGAAATTGATAGGGGGGTAAGCATACCTTTTGATTGAATGCCAATCATCCAAAGAGAAGGGATGGAGATGGCGGAAGGAGACGGCGGAACCCAGGCCAGCAACACTGACCAATTTTTTTTTAGACTCGTTTGCATTTCCATTTCCATTGGCATTGGTGTGTTGCAGAAGTGGAACGTTGCCGGAATCTCTGCCGGAGAAATAACAACGGGGAAGAAGGCTGTGGCTCTGCGATCGAAGCCAATCGAGTGCCTCAATTTCCTGCTGGATCGGCACCTTCACAACGCCATTCACATTCTTCCATTACTATCAAGATTTTAGTTTCGAGTTGCCAATTTTTTGCTCTTCTTTTTCTTTTCTTTTCTTTTTTAAATACACTAAAATTTAAGACATGCAATTTTACGGATAGTTTTTATGAGATCGATCATTTTAACCGACTAGTCGAGTCAACCCCTCCAATTTTATATGTTGGCAAAAACTTATATACATCTGGGGCAAATAGGGACACAAATCTAGATGTTATATACGTGCTCTTCAGGTGTTATATATATATTTTATAGGTGTTATGTTTTTTGGTGTTATACATATACTCTACAAGTATCATATCTATTATTACCTATATAAAAGTATGAATATTTCTTACAAAATATGGATTGTCTAATATATCCTTATTAAATATTTTATTTAAGGTTATAATAGTAATTTATTATTTTCATATTTAAATAATTTTACAAAAGAATTCTAAACCAAAATCATATAGAGTTCTATTATGAGTAGGACTCTAATTTTTCATACATTTTTTTTGAATTGAATTTAATTTAATATAAATTGTTTATCCTTATAAAAATTTATTATTTAAGGTTAATAGTATTATAATATTTTTGATTTAAATAATTCATCATCCACTTGCGACGCATGTGCTGATACTCGTTTATATAAGAGTATACATGTGATACCTGAAGAGTATACACATGATATCTGTAGAGTATGTATTTAACATCAATATGATGATTAATTTGGGGGCACCATGCCCCCGGGCACACAAGTGTCACTCTTAAATGTTAATTGTAACTTAACAAGAGTAAGTCTCATGGGTCAACACACGTTACAGTTCACATGTAATTTAGCACATGTTACAGTTCACATGTAATTTAAAGAAAATGGATTCGTTTCATGGATAAAAAAGATTTATGTTACGAAATTCTTTCTTCAAATTATTTCACACAAGTTTTTGTTTAACAATAATATACATACTGAAATATAAAAAGTAAGCTAATGAATTTATATTTATCATGAAATCTCTTTCTCTAAAACATTAACATAAAGAATGAGCTCAAAGAAAATTAGAAGGGAAAAAAGAAATTTAAGTGGACATAAATATTTTAAATTTACAATATTAGTAGTATTATTGTTAATAAATCAATTATGATTATATATATAGAGATAAGAACATTAATGGTGTTGTTATGCCAAAAAATAAAAAAATAAAAACTTTAATAAATGTATATGAACCTACGAGTAATTGACAAATTCTCCTATATTTTTCAAGTCAAAATCAAGAATTATTGCTAGTAATAGTTAGATTAGAAAAATAAAATAGCTAATAGTATATCACGTGATAAAGTATTTGTAAAAGGACTGTTTATTCATTTTTCTAAAGTTATCCACTATAGATTGTATGAGTATTAATAATAAGTAGGATAGAAAAAAAAAAAAAAAAAAAAAAAAAAAAAATAAGTAGGATAGATATTTTAATCACTAATCTCAAGGTTTAGTACTAGTTAGATTAAAAATCAATTCCTAGGTTTGTGGAAATGATAGTTAATATATTTGACTATGAAAAAAATTTAATAACCAACGAGTAAGTATCCTGTGAGACTGTCTCATGAATTTTTATTGCATTGTGTGAGATGGGTATCCACAATCCAATCATCCATAATCCGAATTTTACAATTCACATGTTGTTTATAGGTGATGAGACTTCATCTAACGGGAACTTTCAGTGAGACCGTCTCACATGAATTTTTGTAATAACTCACATTATATTTCGATTTATTGTTATGGTTAATTTATTTTTAACTTGCTAATTTTCTTTTATCAATATCATAATATATATATATATATATATATATATATTTCAACTTTGAAGTCGCAGGTTGAAGTTTTGATCATTAAAATAGACTAATTTAAACTTCACAAACTTGGAGATATTTTGAGAATTTAATTAAATTTTAATGGGATAGATCATAGATGTAATATATTTATAAAAAAAAAGCTTGTGTGAGATATATGGATAATTTTCGTGAGAAGAATTTTTTTTCCTCATTACTCAAATCCATTTTCACAAATTTTATTAGTTAATTTACTAATCAAATTCAAGAAAAGGTGGTTCAATATATCAATTAATTAATTAATTACTATCTCCGTCCCAAGATAAATGACGTTTTAGCCTTTTACACATATATTAAGAAATGTGATAAAAAACTCAATCTACCCCTATTTAAGTTTAATTAATGAGGAGTTTTTATCTCTTTAACACATTTAATTTGAGATGAGTAAATAGAGGCATATTTGGTATGTTGTATGTAAATATGCTTTGAAATACGAAAACGACAATTATTTTGAGACAAATTTTAGTTGCTAAAACGTCATTTATTTTGGGATGGAGATAGTAGAAAAGATGATGTCATCATCATTATGAGCCACAGTTTTCAAAACAACATTGAGGTTTCTTTTCACTCTGTTTGCAAAACATGCAACCTCAAATCCCATAATCATAATCCCAATGTGGTAACAAATGTTCGTAGGATAAGATTCAAGATTGGACAATCAATTATCCTCTCACAACCAACCACGTGGCATATACCCACAAACAAATGAACTTTTCCCTCATTCTTGCATGCCCCCTATTTGATCATCATCATGCTCTCATAGAGCAATCCAATCAGAATTTTTTTCGATACTGATTCCAAATAAATATCATGTATACTATATATATAGTCAAGAATAACTAACCTCGATCCGAATAATCCCGGAATCCGATGGGGGAGGAGCCATCTTGAGATCATAGATAGCAGAGTTGAGGCGGTTGGCCGCCAATGCTGGCGTGGGCGCGGTGGGGAATGTGTGGGTCTCAACGAGGCCAAGAGGGGCTCTCGGGTCACCCCCACACCCGTTCATGGACAAGGAACTAAGTTCTTGATATTTCTGTCACAAAGTGTGATGATTGTCAATCTCATGTATGTGGTCGACATGAGATAGCTTTAGTCGATTGTACCTTTGTATTAAAAGTTAAAAAGTGAAAGAAAAAGGTCATATTCTTACATGATTGGGGAGATGGACTGATTGTCTTGCAATTGCAGTTGGAGATGAGAAAAGAGATTTTTTGGGCTCAATGTCCATGAAACGAGCTATGCAGTGACTAGTTGTACCTCTAGCTGCTGCCATGTGTTTTGTCTATGTGTGTGTTTGTGTGTGTTTTGTTGGCTTTGAAAAGGTTACCACTTTATTTATATTTATATATATATAAAAGAAGCATGGCAAGTTGTCTTGTATTATTTTTATTTTATTATACAAAAAGTAAGGTTCTGTTTCATGTAAGTCTGCAACTACGTATTGTTTAAGTTTATTAATTAAAGATTAGCAATTTGATGGACGTGTACTCTTATTATTAATTTGGAGTTGACTTAACACTTGTATGCTCCAAGGGCACGGTGTCCCCAGATTCATCATCATATGGTGTGAAATATATACTTTATAGGTATCATGTATATATTCTTCAGGTATCACATGTATACTCTTATATACATATGATACATGTAGAGTATATTTATAACACCAAGAAACATAACACCTACAGAGTATATATATATCACACCTGAAGAACATATATATATAACACTTAAATTTGTGCCCAGATGTATATAAGTGTTTTTCTTTGGAGTTAATGATTCATATCTATATATATATAAAAGCAGGAATAAATTATCTACCTATTAAATAATTATTATTTTAAGAAATCTATTAATTGCTTTCATATTGTATTTGTTGTAAGAAACTCAATACAAATAAATAAATACAAATAAACTTATTTATTGTATTTTTAAGAAACTCAATACAAATAAATATAAGTAAACCTATTTATTGTATTTTAAAAAATTCAATACAAATAAATAAATATTTAATTTAATAAATCAGTTATGATACTCAATTTATTATTTATTGTATAGAAATTTCAAATAAAAAAATATATATATAAATAAGAGAAATCAGTTATGATACTTAATTTATTATTTATTGTATAGAAATTTCAAATAAAAAAAATAAATAGATAAATAAGATGAAATAAGGGATTATATATTTATTATCTCTCATCTTATTTTTAAGTACTTATTTTAAAGGGTAAATTACAAAAAACAACTCCACCTATCGACTTTTTTCAAATTGCAACCTAATCTTTTTTTTTTTCAGATTGTCACCCAGTCTTTCTGTGGTTTTGTCGATTGCAAATTTTCCGGCGAAATGGAGATTAATTTGTTCACTTTGCAACCTAAACTTTGTTGTTGTTGTTTTTTTTTTATCTAATTGCAACCTGAACTTTGTGTTTTTATCAAATTGCAACCAAGAATGAAATTTTCGATTCTGTTGGAAATATAGGTAACTTAAATTCACGGAAATATCGTGAAAATATCGATATCGATTGAAATATGGGTACATATATTTATTGTTATTTTTCCTAAATTTACCAATATATTCCGATATTTATTAATATTCCATTGATTTTTTACCGATGTTACATATATTTCACCAATTTTAACCAATATTTCCTTGATATTTATTATATGAATATCGATCACACTTATATAACATAAATGTCACACTTATGGGAACCAGATGCATGTGCAATTGGGGGCGTGCGGAACTAATCAGGTCCAGTTCAATCCGGATTTGCACCCAAATTAATATTTTTAAATTTAAGCGTAACATTTATATTATATGAGTATAACATTTATGTACGTATATTATAATCTGCTTAACTATTTTCAGTATAAGAATTCATGTAGTACAATTGAAACTCTTATGTTATAATAATTTAACATTTATATGATATTAGTATAACTTTTATGTATAAATATGATAACAGTTATGTACTTAAAGAATAGAATATGGGTTATGTTAAATTATTATAACATAAAGGTATAAAGGGGTATAATAGGTCTACACTGTGAAATGTCAAACATAAAGATAATGTGAACATAATATAAAAGTTACACGAAAACATAATTAAAAAGTTAACACATAACAAAAAGGTTAGGGCGTGGGATAGGTTTTATGCGTGGATTTGAGGCATGTGTGGACATGACATGAACACACATTTTGAGTATGAAAATTACATTTGAGGTAATTGACCCGAATTGCGTGGGTTATGACACCTACATCAATGTGTATATATATATATATATATATATATATATATATATTTGTGATAGATCAATCATCTTGCAATGAGAATTGCCACAATTTAGCTACATCATCTGCATGTAAAGCTTTTACATATAAGTACTCCAAAAATAATTATTCCATATTGAATACTCCATTCATTTAAGTCATTCTAAAGTTTTTTTTAATTGATTAAACAACATGAAAATTATATTTGATAAATATATTCATAATTAATTAAGAAAATTAGAATTCAAAATTAGAAATTGAATCAAATTAATTTCATACAAATTAATACCATATCAAATCTCTATATGTTGAGCTAAAGAATATAAATGTGGAGAATTTGAGAATAATATATATTACATAAAGTCTAGGTCTAAAAATAACATTTAATTTGAACACTTATTTTGAAAGGAGGAAAAGTATTTATTATCTTATAAGAATTTTTGTATTCATCATAGTATTTCTCTTATAGTCTTATTGTAATAGTATTAGCTGTTATCTTATTCATTTGGGTTGAATTTTAAAATGTATTGTTAATCATGTGGTTTTTTTAAGGGTAAAGTGTAAAAAATAACTCAGAGTATATATAGACTCTTTTCAATTTGTAATCTAATATTTTTTCTTTTCGATTATTACAACTTAGTTCTCCAAAATTTATCCAGTTCCAAATTTTCCGGCAAAGTGGAGATCACGTGACACGCACATGATTTAATTTTTTCACTTGACAACCTAAAATTTGTTGTTTTTATCTAATTGTCAACCTAAACTTTGTTTCTTTTTTTTTTAAATCTAATTACAACCTCAACTTCTGAAATTTATCAAAACATATCATAATAGGCTGCAATTGGATAAAAAAAAAAAGTTTGAGTTGCAAAGTGAAAAAATTAATTCATTTTCCAGAAAAATTATCGAAAAAATGCTTTTGGTTGCAATCGGATAAACTCTAGAAGACTATGTTGCAATCAGAAAAATAAAAATTTAGGTTGTAAAGTAAAAAAAAAAAAAAAAATCTACACTTAAGGTTGTTTTTTGCATTGAACCCTTTTTTTTAATAATCTTGGTAGGAATAGAAGGGAGGGGATAAGAAATACTAAATAACTTAAGTCCCGAATTTGTAACATAAGATGGATATACTTGAGGTACAAGACATGAACTATGCAAATTTCATCCATTTTTAAAAACTTAGTTTTACTTGTATTTATGTTGTAATTTAATTACTTAAATCCCGTTTTGCAATTAAAAAAACCTCTCTTACATATTCTATTTTAGAGGTAATTATAGTAAAAATTAAAAAAAATTCCTGATTAAAAGTGCAATTTTAACATGACCTAGCATATTTAACACAACTTTCAATGTTTTGTGCCTCTATAACAAACAGACAGATTTTGAGAATTGTTTAACTGTATAAATTTGTGTTTTTATGTCAACTAGTAGTGTACATGTGCGTTGCACAGTATGCTATATATATAATTATTAAAAAAATATAATAACATATAAAATGTAATGATTATTATTTTAACAAAAAATATATTGATACTCTTTTAATTTGTATTAGAATAAAGTTAGGTATTTTAACTTTAAATTTATGTCATTATAAATAATTATATTCGAAAATATTAGAAATTTGAAATATATAAAGTAATATATTAATCTATGGATTAAACAAACAAATAACATTACATGGGTAGTGAAATTTTAAAAAATAAATTTAATATCTAAAAATAAGTTATATGTATTAGAAACGTTATGGTTTAAGTAGTGAGATAAATAAATTTATATTTTATTGGCATTTATAACTATAAATACACACGTATTTTAATAAAAAAAATTGGTTCAACGCCACATATAATTCATTTATTTTAAATCAAATAAAAAATTATATCAGCTTATCAAATACATGAAAGTCTCTCTTACTATCTATTTAAATGAAACAATTCAAAATTGGACTTAATCTACACATTTTGAATAAAAAAATTATGAATAATAATTACTCCCTCCGTCCTAGTCGAATTTGTTTGCTTGTCATTTTCGTTTGTCCCAGTCCAATTTGTCAGCCCATAAATAACAAATAAACTATAAAGCAAAAAGTATAAAAAAAACATTTTTTTTATCAAAAAGTAAGCAAAATATAAAGCAAAAAGTATAAAAAAACATTTTTTTAATCAAAAAGTAACCTAAAATAACAAGTCAACTGCATTTTCTTAGGTTCCGTGCCCGGTCCAAGTAGACAAATTGGATCGGGACGGGGGTAGTATAAGATTGATAAGTCAATATATCAGGGACTAAGAATAATGAAATTTTAATTTGTGAAAAACCAGAAAAATTACATATGTCCAATCCCTTATGCCACCTCAATTAATCAGAATATAAATATAAATAAAATTTGACAACAAATAAATATAAAATAAGAAAGATAAAATAAAATATTTGTATATTTCAAATGAATAAGTTGGTTAACTTGCAATAATAATTTTAATCTAATTTTTTCTATTTGATATGTTTTATATGTGTAATCTATTAGGTACACCGTACACCTATAATATTTTTTTATTTCTACATTTTAATATCAATTTACAATAAATTAATACTATATATCATAAAAACATTTAAAAATGAAAAATTATTGAAGCCCACACACATACATTTCCATATTTCAGTTTGATAAAATTTATATAAATATTAAATTTAAGATCATTAAATTATGATTGATTTTATATATTATATATTTAAAATTGATTTAAAATAGGGTAAATTACAAAAAACAACCCTAGCTATCGATTTTTTTAAAATTGCAACCTAATCTGTTTTTTTTTTTAAGATTGACACCCAGTCTTTCTGTGGTTTTGTCGATTGCAAAATTTCCGGTCATTTTTCCGGCAAATGAATTAATTTTTTTCACTTTGCAACCCAAACCTTAATTTTTTTGTCCAATCGCAAATCATGATTTTTTTTCGCTTCACACTGATACCTTTATGTTATATATATGAGTGTGACATTTATATTATATAAGTGTGATCGATATTCATAAAATAAATATCAAGGAAATATTGGTCAAATTTGGTGAAATATATGTAACATCGGTAAAAATTGATAAAATATCAATAAATATCGAGAAAATATTGGAATATATTGGTAAATATAGGAAAAATAACAATAAATATAGTGGAAATACCTCCGTTTACCCATTTTTGTATGTCAAAGAGCTTATTTACCCATTTTTTAAAAAATGTATTTTTTTACCCATTTTTATGGCCGAAATATCAATAATGCCCTCAACTTAAATTTATATTTACATAAAGTGGAAATACCTCTGATATCATATATCAGCATATTGTGAACACGATATCAGCATGTCAGCATATCATGAACACGATATCAGCATATCGTGAACACGATATCAGCATATCGTGTTCATGATATGTTGAACATTTCTGCATATCGTGAACACGATATTATTTTTCGTGTTCACGATATTGGAACAGTTTTGCATATCGTGAACATGATATTATTTTTCGTGTTCACGACATGTTGAACCTTTCTGCATATCGTGAACACGATATTATATTTCGTGTTCACGATATGTTCACCTTATCTGAAAGGTAGACGCGGGTAGAGTTTCTGGACACAAGTAGAGTTTCTTGGACGTGGGTAGAGTTTCTGGACACGAGTAGAGTCTCCTGAATTCTTTTCTTATGTAAATATAACTAAAATTAAGGGTATTATGGAGATTTCACTTTAAAAATTGGGTAAAAAAATTATTTTTTAAAAAAATGGGTAGATAAGTTCCTTGGCTTATGAAAATAGGTATTTTGAAAATCCTCTCATAAATATATGTACCCATATTTCCATTGATATCGATATTTTCAGGATATTTCCGTGAATTTAAGTTACCTATATTTCCACCAGAATCGAAATTTTCATTCTTGGTTGCAATCTGATAAAAACACAAAGTTGAAGTTGCAATTAGATTTAAAAAAAAATTAGGTTGCAAAGTGAACAAATTAATCTCTATTTTGTCGGAAAATTTGCAATCGACAAAACCACAAAAAGATTAGGTTGCAATTTGAAAAAAGTCGATAGGTGGAGTTGTGTTTTTTTTTTTTTTTGTAATTTACCTTTTAAAATAAGTACTTAAAAATAAGATGAGAGATAATAAATATATAATCCCTTATTTCATCTTATTTATCTATTTATTTTTTATTTGAAATTTCTATACAATAAATACTAAATTGAGTATCATAAATGATTTCTTAAATTAAATATTTATTTATTTGTATTGAATTTCTTAAAATATAATAAATATGTTTATTTATTTTTATTTGTATTGAGTTTCTTAAAATACAATAAATAGGTTGATTTGTATTTATTTATTTGTATTGAGTTTTTTTTACAATAAATACAATATGAAAGCAATTAATAGGTTTCTTAAAATAGTAATTATTTAATAGGTTGATAATTTATTGCAGTTATTTTTGGCAGGATATCCTGCTTTATATATATATATATATATATATAGATTAATATAAGTCAGTTATGAACGCACGAGACATTTGAAATCATTTGAAATCATTTTAAATTTTTTAATAACCAAAAATCATGTTAAATTACAGTTTTAAGAAAATTTGTGATTTTTTTGGCACAATTGACCCTTAATTTTATTAAAAACGGCCTTAATAATAGGTATACAAACCATTATTTTAGGGCATCCAAAATTAAAACAAACTAACTAGAAAAACTAAAATCTAATATTTTATAATATAAATATAAATCCATAAACAAGGAGGTTGATATAATAGGGCAATATTATATTATCAATGTAAACTACAATTAAACCATACAAGGAGGTGAAGCTTTGATTGACTTTTGGAGTTTGTTTATTTAGTAATTTGATAAAAACTATTTGGTACTGTTCAATCTGAGTAAATTTTTTTACACAAATTAATTTTATATCAATTATATCAATGTTCATATGAACTATGCATATAAGTGTGTTTATTGATTTAACATATATAGTATGCAATGCATTCATGCTGCTTTGAAACTTGAAAAGCATGAATGAATGCTCTTAATTTCATTCTTCATACACAAAACTCATGCATCATTTCCCCTAATTATTTGTATAGTGATAATTAATTAGAAGAAGAATCTTCAATTTCATGATGTGTGCCGCTTATTTAGTTTTTGACTTAATGATGTGGCCTATTATATATCCTAATTAATGATTATAAAGCCGTCTAACATATAATAAACACTAACATATACCCTCAATATTTATTTCATTTTTTTTAGTCACAATTGAAGGAGGTGATTCGAATTTAAGATATACTTGAATTGTGTTTGAATTTCCACCACAATGATTCCAATAGAGGTATCCTGCAATGTTGATTCAAAAAGAGGAGTAAGATGTGACATATTTTTCTATTCTATTACAAAATTCAAAGTTAGGTTTCGAAGCTGAGTTAGTTCATGTGATTGGCAAGTTGAGGTTCGGTGAACAAAAAGTTTACCTGATTTGAAATGGCTATGATAGAATATACCAAGTCACTCGATCAATTTCAAGACAATCGACAAACTTATAAGAAAAGATTTAAAAAATATTGTACTAGACCTAACCTTTAAAAAAAAAAAAAAAGAGAGAGAGAATGTTTTTTTAGCATGCCAGTAAGGAGAGCAGATCAATAGCTCTTTCAAGGATAAAATTCAAAAGTCTTTATATAGAATCTTCGATCTCTTTCAATGATAAAATTCAAAAGTCTTCATATAGAATCTTGAATCTATTACATATGAATGTGTTTGAACCAGTTGAACCAATATGCCTCATTGAGAAGAAATACTCTCTACTAGTAGTTGTTGATGATTAATCAAGGTTCGCTTATAAAATCTTTCTAGCAAGGAAATCTGAAACTCAAAGCAAAGCTATCTAATCTTATGAATAGAATTTGGAATGAGCACAGTTTATGTATAGTTAAGATCAAAGCAAATACACAGAAAAGAGTCCTTGTAATTTGAAAAAAAAAAAAAAACTTACATTTATGAAAAACTAACAAATTATGTAAAAGTAAAGTGATGATGGGGTGATATTGATCATCGATCATATACATATAAAGAACAATCACTAATTACATGCATCGTTTTAGGAATGAAATTTTCCCGCCTAATCTCTATAATATTTATGTTTAATAATAATAATAATAATAATAATAATAATAATAATAATAATAATAATAATAATAATAATAAATTGTTGTTGCTGCTAATTATATACTACACTATTTTAATTATCATTTACATTCTATTCAAAAATATGAAATAAATATATTTCAATTTTTGTACTCTATTTTTTTTCTAATCTGTCACATATATAATATATTTTTAAATAACATAAATTTACAAATAACTATCTACAAAAGAAAAGGTGTTATCCAAACTATGGTAAAAAGAAAAGGTGTTATCCAAACTCAATTAGTTCAATTATGGCTCTAATTTAATAATTTAACCACTAAAAAAAATTAAGGGTTGCCCCAAGGCACCCATCAATTACTTAGCCAACCCCAATTTAAATTTTTTAATTAACTTTTTTTTAATGATAAAGTATCAATTCTACCTTTTAAGTCAATTCTTTTAATTAATTTTTTTAAATGGAAGTATTAATTTTACCCTTTAAGTCAATTCTTATCAGTTTCGTTCGACCAAACGTACTTCTATATTTTCAGTCATGATGACATGCTTTTACGTGTTTTGTCATGGTGGCTGAATATACTTCTATGTGTACATCCAACTAGGACCGAACGAACCTAGTCAAATTTGATAGTTTATTTATGTTTTTTCATACGATTTTCACACAATTGATATATATATATATATATATAACTAGTCCGTGAAATATTTATCTTTTATGCTGGCATTATATTTAATTTCTAAAAAAGTTTAAAAATATATAACAATAAAGAAGCAATTAAGATGAAATTTTAGAAAGAAGGAGGAAGCAAGGATGATATCGTTATCATAAGTAATATCGCAACTTTAATTTTACGAATATATTGATGGATATATCGATATGGTAAAAATTTTGAAAAAATGAAGGAGATGTTATTAAAATTTAGGAAATTTAATATGAAATTTTAGGGATTATTATAATATGTTATTATACATATATTCCACCCAAATTCGTAATAAAATGACATGTTTAAAACAAACATATAGATAATAAACTATATAAATACAATATGCATAAATATAATTTACTCGCTATAATTATTTATAAACTAGTAGATAGTAGATACTACAATTAGCCTAACCTTATTGTAAATGTAAGATACACAATTCTTAATTTGTTAAACGATAGCTAATAATAAGATTATTAATTATTAAATTATAGTAAACAATTACAATATATAACTGTTTATCGTAATAGTATAACTTAACATAATATCTTAACATGTTCATTCATTAGTTGTAATTCATTAATATAAATTAATTACCTATAATTTATGTTAACCGATATACTGTAATTCCTATCGATGATGTAGGTTCATATATAATATTGAACGTTAATACTAGTATTAGATCATAGAACTAAATATTTTATAGTAGTATATGCATAAATAGTTACTAATTTCTAGTTCAATACACACAAAAACTATTATTAATTGTTTTATATATCCCTATATGCAATTATCAGTTATAGTGCATATTATAATATAATTAATTGTAAAAAAAGTATTGTAAAATTAACTTTGGACTACAATTTACATAATTATAATGTTATTTTATATTTTAGCAAAACAAAAAAGGAAATTTCATAAGAAAAAAAAAATTGCGATGTTTTATTGTGATATTGTGCAATATATCCACAGTATTTTCCCGATTTTCATCCAATCTATATATATATATATATATATATATAAAAGCAAAATATTCTACCAGAAATAGCTACAATAAATATCATATTTATTAAATATTTCCATTTTTAGAAATCATTAATAACTTTTATTTTAAATTTATTAATAAACAAATACATAAATATTAATATTTAATACATTTAATTTTATATTTATTGTATAGAAACTCAAAATAAAAGGTAAATAGATAAATTTATCAATATATTTCTATACTATAATAATAGAGGACAAATTTGAAATATTTACAAAATATTATTTTCTAAACAAAAAAGTGTCACATCAACAATACTTTTATTTTGCATTTTTTCTTATTTAATCCATTCAATTTATAATATATATATATATATATAATTAGGTTATTCTTAGTTTATTAATACTAATTAAGTTATTTTTATTAAATAATTTCTTATACACCAACAATAGATGATGTTGATACAATAATTTCAATAATAAATATTAATTTTTGTTGTAAAATTAACTTTGGACTACAATTACATAATTATAATGTTATTTTATATTTTAGCAAAAAAAAAAAAGGAAATTTCATAAGAAAAAAAAAATTGTGATGTTTTATTGTGATATTGTGCAATATATCCACAGTATTTTCCCGATTTTCATCCAATCTATATATATATATATATATATATATATATAAATATTCTGCCAGAAATAACTACAATAAATATCATATTTATTAAATATTTCCATTTTTAGAAATCATTAATAACTTTTATTTTAAATTTATTAATAAACAAATACATAAATATTAATATTTAATACATTTAATTTTATATTTATTGTATAGAAACTCAAAATAAAAAGTAAATAGATAAATTTATCTATATATTTCTATACTATAATAATAGAGGAAAATTTTGAAATATTTACAAAAATATTATTTTCTAAACAAAAAAGTGTCACATCAACAATACTTTTATTTTGCATTTTTCTTATTTAATCCATTCAATTTATAATATATATATATATTGTATTAGTTTATTCTTAGTTTATTAATACTAATTAAGTTATTTTTATTGAATAATTTCTTATACACCAACAATAGATGATGTTGCTACAATAATTTCTATAATAAATATTAATTTTTGGGGATAATTGTATCATATTTAATATAAATAAAATTTATAAAGAAGTGTATATAAAGATGCGTAATTATACATATATATGTATATATAATGTATTTCGTGTGAAATTATATGTCATTCTAAGTATTTTTTAAATTAATATTGGTAAGTGTCCTATCAACAAATTTTTTTATTTTGCATTTTTTACTATTTAATCTATTTGATCTAATAATATAAATATTGTATTAATTTATTCTCATTTTATCATCGATCTTAATTATAGTAATTTTTATTGAAGAATTTATTAAAAATCAATAATAGATATCCAAACAATAATTTCAATAATAAATATTAATTTGCATGGAGATAATTTATATCATAATAATATAAAGTAATAAATAAATATAACACTATTAAAATTATAATATAATAAAACTCTAGCCAAAGAAAAAAAAATTAAAAATATAATAAAAAATCAAAAATAATTAAAAATAATTAAAAAATCAAACAAAAAAAAGGATTTGAATGCCACATCATCGGCCACCCCAATTTCTTCCTCCCCACACCTCCAGTCGCCGGAGCCACCGTCGATAAATGTCACCGGAAAATGTTGAACCCCACTCAAATTGCTTCCAATGCTTTCATTCTTCATCACAATGTTTTCCCCATCTTCTTTCCCCAAGAATTTGACCAATATTGCACAAATATTCTGCAATTTCAGCCTTTCAACTGCCACCTTTTCGCCGGAAATCGGCCATAGCCACCACTTCAAGCTCAAAATTGGGATTTTCTTTGTTTCTCAACCAAAATAACCAAACAATATATCAAAAATGCTCCTCTCCTCAAGCCCAAACACAATATCATATCAATTTCGTATTTCTTGTTCAAATAAAAAATCAATTTACTCAAAATCGTTCGAAAAAAAAAAGAAAAATAGATGGTTTTTCCTCTCCTCAACCCAACTTTCTTTGTACAGTTGTGGTGGTTGTCGGCGACGGGCTCATCGCCGGCATGGTTTTGGCAGGCTTCGGGAGGCTGGGTGGGGGGGAGGCTGTGTTGCTGTTTTTTTTTATTTATTATTTTGATTTAATTTTATTGTTTGATTTTTTAATTATTTTTAATTTCTTTTTTTTTTGAATTTTTTAATTATATTTTTACTGATGTGGCAGATGACGTGGCTAGATCTTTGGCCGGAAAAAATTGGGGACTAGGGTTTGGTGCCACGTGGGGAGGCTATATTGCTGCTTTTCTTTTCTTTTTTTTTTTTGATTTATTATTTTGATCTAATTTTATTGTTTGATTTTTTAATTATTTTTAATTTCTTTTTTTTATTATATTTTTACTGATGTAGCAGATGACGTGGCTAGGTCTTTGGCCGGAAAAAATTGGGGACTAGGGTTTGGTGCCATGTGGGGAGGCTATATTGCGGCTTTTCTTTTTTTTTTTTTTTTGATTTATTATTTTGATCTAATTTTATTGTTTGATTTTTTAATTATTTTTAATTTCTTTTTTTATTATATTTTTACTGATGTGGCAGATGACGTGGCTAGGTCTTTGCCCAGAAAAAATTGGGGACTAGGGTTTGGTGCCACATAGACCATCTCCGACTGCCACGTTGGATTCCGGTGAAAAAAAAAAACTCAAATCGGAAAAAAATGTAGTTATGGTACTACAATTCGATTTGCGATACTTGATGGATCGAAAATGGAAAAAGCCTAACTTAGCGGACTAAAAATGATGTTATCTCAATTATAAATATCTCATAATCAAATAAAATTTTAGTCTTTTACTTTACACTTAGGACTTCGTATATTTTTATATGAGAGTGCACATTTTGAATTTATATGGCTCACCTGATTATTTAAATTATATAGTTAGTTTCTAATTATATTGTCATCATCATGATCGTAGACTACTACTATATTTTGATTCTGTGTTGAGCTTAAATTGTAATGATCAATGTTGTGCTATATCAATTAATTTACCTGATACTTATAAAGGAATAATTATCTACCATTTTCGATGTTAAACGATATTAATAAAAAAAATATAATTCAATTTATTTTGAAATAAAAGGTTGAAAATATATAGTTGACAGTGCTTGCATCAAGTTCCTACGTAAAATTTCTAATTTTATTGTGTAATGTTTCTATATATATACTCACACACACATGTATTTAATTTTAATAATTGAATTTGATTCTTAATTCGTAATCTTTTTAGTTTTTTTAGTATATTTAATTTAAGTGACTGAAGATATTAATTTGTAACATAGATGATAAAAAAATGTTTCGACTATAATTGTTGTGTATAAAGAAGTTTTTTAAAAAACTTACAAACTTTACAGGTAGATTTCCAATTTTGATTTGAAGATGATATTGATATTTTTGTTTTTAGTAATAATCATAAATTAGTCTTGGATGTATATAATATCAATATATTGTTGTGAATTGAATTATCTTAACCAAATTTATATTTTCTTAGTTATTAAATATTATATTGTCTTTTATATACTAAAATTACTTACACTATAATATGAAATAATTAATATTTACCAACATTATATCACAAAACGCGCATCATGCGGGTACGAGTACTAGTTTTGTACTATGACTGATCGATAGCGATATTGATATCAATATTTTACCATATTTCACGATATATCCACGATACTCGGGAAAAAAACATTACCTCCTAATATTCATATCGCACTATCCAAATTTACGATACATCTGCCATATTTCGTTATATTTTCATCCTTGGGAGGAAGAGAAGTTAGGGTTTCAAATTTTTATTTTTAATTTTTTGCTAAAAGGATAAATTTGGTTTTTTCAATATTATCATATTTTTCGTAATTTAAATGGTTTCTTTATGGGTGGAACAAGTATAGGGTGGGTTGTCTTTAGTACCGCCCAAAAATAATTAGTTGACTTCCACTGCCTTACCTAGTGTGTGTGAATAATGTTAAAATGCGTATAATGAGTAATCCTTAACATGTCCATCGATTACGTCTAATGATCTCATCTCTTATTTATATAAAAAGTAAAATTAATAAGTATGTTGAATATTTAATACGTCAGCGGCATACACTTATTAATATGCTCACGGTGGATTGATAAAAAACAGGACTATACTCATGCTTGAGAGACTTAGCCAAGAAGCATGCTGGACATTACATGTTAAATAAAATTCACATAAGTTTGATTGCATTAGCAAATGGCTGTGAACAATGCCCATTTCCAGATTCTGATAATGCAACCCTAAATCATACTTCAATCTCACTAATTCACTTAGATTCACTAATTCATACACCATCTACAACATTGTTGTTGTTGTTTCACTAATTCACAGTATAAAATATCAGAATACTTATCAATAGTCAACTAAATAACTTAAAAATTGTATTCATTCTTCCATTGACATTGTATCCTTCTTGTCCATACTTCACCAGATAGATCATCCTGTCAAACATAACTTTGTTCTACCTACACCAACTCGTACCATCGTATTTATTTCGTTCCACCTACGTACGACATAGCCACGCTTCAATTACTTAAAGGCCTTTTATTTTTTGTAATTTCTTATGTTAATGGCTATAAGAAAGAGGTCACTACGTAAAAATGGTAGCAACTATAGTTTCCCCAACTAAAAACTTGTTTTAACTCGCAATTCAATAGATAAATATAGGTTTAGAACACAAATTTTACACTTAAAAGGGCTACAAGTAATACATAAAGCAATTGAAGCTATAATTGATTGAGTGGCTGCAAAAAGATATGGACAGTTGAGCAAAATTGGGGTAGAGAATGATCTTCTTCCCTTAAACCCACAATTCTCATTCTCATTTGTTCTTGTACAACAACATGATCCTATAATCTACCACATAGCAACCAAAAACTACATAAGCTCAAGACTATATACTGAATTTCATTCTTCATCTGCATCAAGCCCACCAATTCGCTGTTTCCTCTTGTCGAAAACAGCTCTGAACGACTCATGCTCAGCACGCAATTGTTCTTGGAATACATTTTGCTTTCTTGATTCCCCAGTATATCTTTGTGTATGTTTCTCTTCTTCAGGGAGGGGATTTGATTTCTGCAATCAATGAAAACTAATTAGACAACATAACGAGGCAACAAAAATGTATTCACTCTTCGCTGCCTTCTCAAATTGCATGTGCTCCTAGTTGTTATCTATCAAGGTTGTTGATCATGGAGCTAAGAAAACTACTGAATAGCATATCAGTTATAGAAGGCGTCTCACCGAGTTGTATCCAGAACCAGGACCAATGACTAAAGACACATTTGCTGCCTTTCCAGCACCGATTGAAAAACCAATTCTGCCAATCTGAAAAGCCCAAAGCCCATAACTATCAGAACTTTGAAAGCCTGAAGATAATCAGAAAAGCAAGTGTAGTGTTCTCAAATTCCAAATTATAAATAATATAATGTTTGATATATGATATATATAACATGTTCATGAGTGAATAAGATTCAGTTTCAAAAAAAAAAAAATATATATATATATATAAAATTATCCCAACAGGCCTGCTGTTTGAAAATGAATCAAGAAGAGCGAATTGGGTCCCCCCAGGGGTGAAGTGTCCTTGCAGTGGAGAGTGCAACTTGCAAGAAAGGATGTAGTATACCAAGTAACTTCCCAAACAATAGGAACGATTAAAACAGAAATGGACTCCAAGATGGTTCTGCACTTGGATGTCTTATCTAAAAGTTGAACTTTTGTTAACCACAACTATGCACAATTACTTTGTTAGTTTTGACGCATGTGCTACAGATGCTCACACTCACGGAAAATTTCTCGGAGTTTGAGAACACATCCAAAACGAACTAGCGTAAACAATTTGTTCAATTTTATGTATTTTTGTTATCAATACCTTGCAGAAAACTCAGCTCACCAGAGTTTAGCAAATCACTAATGGATTTTCATGGGAAGAAAATTGTTCTTGAATTTTATGTGCTTTTTAAGAGTAATACAAATTCTAATGGCATTTGAACTCTTATATTATTCCCACAAAAAGTTAGTTAATCTCCTTTAAGGCATTAATAACTTAACAACAAAATTTGAACTTAAATTGATGTTGTTATCTGATGACAACTGATCTCATCTGAAAAATACTTTGTGTAGCTAAAGTGTGGTCACGCCTAAAGTAGCACAAAAATTTAATGACATAGCACATATATGTTTTAAATTGTAGTCTTATATACATCAAGGAATTATAAGAATTCACCTTGATAATAATCATTTAACAGTTCATCTTTTAGCATGCTATCACTAGGTGTAGAGTGATCTAGATGATGTTTTATTTTGATAAGGCAGTCATAGGATCATACTGATACATCAAACTTTATACTTAATGTGAAGAAAAAAGATACCATACCTGATCACCCCAACGCACAGATTTACCTTTCTTGCTGTATTTAATTAAACCAGGGTGAGTGCTTGACTTTCCCCTGATCACTTCAGTCTTGTGGCCATCATCCTCATCGAAATCACTTGACCACTTACTCTTTCCCAATTCTTTCACCACCTCGACAGGATGTTCTTCTACACCATCTCCTTTTTTCTCATCTATCAATGGGCCTAAATTTCCATACCAAATAAACATTATTAAA
Organism: Scutellaria baicalensis; assembly: GCA_005771605.1. Taxonomy (NCBI): domain Eukaryota; kingdom Viridiplantae; phylum Streptophyta; class Magnoliopsida; order Lamiales; family Lamiaceae; genus Scutellaria; species Scutellaria baicalensis. Next base: position 26,978,942 of record CM016722.1, on the reverse strand, counting down.
CAGAATATGTCGAGCCCAAACCATTTTTAAGCCTTGAAGTGTAGAGAAGAGCAGCTTAAGTGACAACCGATACATCTGACTAAAAAATCCCCCCAATTAAATAAAGGAAAAGCAAATGTAACTGGCATTTGCTGATAGAAAAGTTGTAAGATACAATTAAAAAAAAAAGAAGAATGATATGAGAGAAAAATATAAGACAATCGCCTCACAATGGTAACTGAAGTGACTAAGAACATACAGTAATGAATTAGAAGCTAATCACTTAAGAGAACATTGCTATAAATAAACTTAGCCATCCCACGGAATACCAACCCTTATACTACATGAATACCAAAGTACTTACTAACGATTCAGTATACAGCCAATGCAATACACAAAGCCAGTTGCAGCACAGGAAAAATAAACAAGCAACACTGAATTCTGTCGAAGGATGTTTAATTTGAAAAAAGAAAAGGAAGAGGATGGATCAAAACATACCACTGGCAAGATCACCTTCAGAAGGTCTGGAAACCTTTCGAATATTTGCATCTTCAGAACCAGAGAGATCACCAATACAATTGCCATCTTCTGTATCCATGTCAACCTGACAGGTTAATCAGCAGATGATCATGTTGTTCATATTTATTGCTGCAGCTCTAGACATGCCAAGAGAACCACCTAGAACTCACATACACTAACTGAACCATAGGAATATTATTGGTTTTAATCTCTCCCTCTTCCATATCCACCATGAATACTTTTATATAACCAACTCTTTAAAAGATGAAGGCATGAATTGAATAAATATGGCATCCATATATTCATGTGCTTACCTCTTCAATCCCATTTTCCTCCAAATCATCTCCATGGAGCAGTGACTGCCATGTAATCAGAATGTCAACCCAGCACTCACAATTAAAAAGAAATGTAAATTTTTTAAGAATACAGATCAAGGTAACACTTATTAGATGGTGAAAAGCAACTAAACTATGAATACCTTGATATCTAGCTTCGTATACAGTGATGGAGCTTCCTCCCATTGATTAGCCATCTTGAATATATCATTCTGCGTGAAACCATGAACATTCCTTGCAGCACATCCCTGAAACCCAAAGGGATGAAGAATAGGATGCAACTACTTATATGTAAATTATCAGAGATAGGCTACCTAGTCTAGTTCAAAAAACGAACAGGTATAGGCTCAAAGAAACAATCACTCACCACTGGATCCTTGTATGTGGCTTCTAGTAAATACACTTCATATCCCGATCTCTGCAATAAAGCATATGAAAGATGAACTAAAGCAGGAAAAGTAGAGGAAGTCACTTAACTCATCAACAGTAGATGAGCATCTACAAAATAAGATAATATGAACATGAATTCAAAATCAGCAAATGGAAGAATAAAGTACTGAAACCTTGAGTTCACAAAATATCACAAACACAAAATTAATATCAGATATAAAATACTCCTAAATCTTCATTAAAAAAATCCATATATATGACTCAAGAGAAAGGAAATCTAAGTCCAAAGCTTGTTACCATTAAGCAATTTCAATCCATCAAAAAAAATAAAAAAATCATCACATAGAAACCAAGTGACAAACAAGTTGTGTAACTTTTGAGAAAATATATCCTCTGGTAAGAAGTAATCACATAATAAGAACATTTTCGTGGGCAGAAAGACATTCATCATTTTCTCTCAGTTTGATGAATTGAGTTAATTACTAGGGTAAAAAAAAAACAGAGCGCCAAACATAACAAGACTTCATACATCATCTATATTCAAGAAAAATTATGAGATAATATAATCAAGATATGTATATTGAGAGATGCAAGGGGATATCAGTCACTGGATGTCAATCACCAGATCAGATTATTGATATCAATAATATTATAAAGGAGAAACTGAAAAAAAAAAAATTACACTTCAATCACCCTTCACCAAAACTGGATGTGATATACCTCAACTACAAGAAATTAGGTATCTAATGAGGATAAACAAATTACTAAACCCATGTACCGAAATGTAAGCCAGCCATTGAATTTGGCAATACATGATCACAACAATCACATAAACAAATATTAAATATTACATCAGATAAAACTGTTTTACAGAAAGAAAAAACAAAAAAAAGTCCAGTTCTATATGGTAAATGAAGGAATAACATCAGTACACCTTTTTTCAAGAAAATAAATCTCATGTCAACTTTTTCTGAAAACGAAGGCAGATGACAAACAACCCAGAAACAAAAAATAATTATCAAATATATGAAATTTCACCATCCAGACTAAGCTTCAAGTATTCCCAAACTAATGCCAATTTGTTCCAGCAAACAGTAGATTGAATCCACATGATAAAATACATGAAAAAGGACTGACAAAGCTCGATATTGAAAAGAAATCTTAATAAAACTTGACCTCCAAATTTTAGTAACAAGATTTATGAGAAAAGTTATGGTACTGACATGGTTTCATGGACCTTTTAATCTCTTGGATTACCCATGAACCAATATAGATGGAGGGACTGAGGAAGTTACTTTAGTTTTTAAAGTATAATAAGAGGAAAACCTCAAACAAAGTATAGTAAATGGTAAGGGTGGAGAAAATCTTTGTTCACTTGGTATATTCATTTTATATAACAAATGTAGCTTTGAATGTAAAAATGCTGCAGGTGTTCACAGCCCACATCTTTCAAAATACAGATAAATGTACAAATAAGACTAGAAATCACAGACCTCTAAAGTATTCCCAAAATAGAGAACAAGAATACACACTGAGAGGCCGCCTTAAACAGAGATTGAGGGTATACCTTTGCAGTTGCCCAAAACTGAGCAAAATCAGCTACCCGCAGATTGCGGTCATCCACTAAGACGAGGCACAAATACCAGCAAGAAAAGAGTCAATTGCCGAATAAACTGCATCTGTAGTTAGACAAACTGAAGACAGTGCAAAGGCACTGCATCACCACTTAATTTATCGTGAGATTATTCCTGTTTAGCTCTTTGTTTGTGCATTAGATTCAATAATTATCGAGATTTACTTTTTATATCATCTATCAAGAACTCCATATACATTTCCAAAATAAGAAAAACTATTAGCTTTGGCCATTCGAGAATAAGCTAATCTGACATGTGCCTCCATAGCTACTACAGCATTTAGAAACATTCACATGATTTTGGTTTAATAAAAGAGTAGGAGCATTATCAACGAACAAAAAAAAAACTTAAAAATGAAGCGCACATCATTGCATCTCAAAGAAAATGATGAAATCAATGATATAAAATAAAACCACCAGCCAATCTTTCAATGAACATTGACGATGAATAACAGTCAAGCTTTTAAGACCAAGAAATAAATATAAATCAAAATTTTAACTTTCAATTGTGGTTCCTCCACAGAAAAAGTCATACCAATTACAAAGGGGAAAGCCCCTTCATCAAGGGTCTTTCTGAATGCCTTCAACATGCTTGACCGGTAAGCCTGAAAATTAGAAACATTATTAGAGAAAAACTGAAAAATGTGAATGCAAATTACAAACAGGACAGAACAAATATAAAAGCTACAGCTCTAATTGAATGGAGTTTTAGTTTGATATCAGGAAATTCTAATTAATTTGTAGAAGTTCTACAATGGCTAGCCTTTTCTCTAGCGAATAGGCTAGAGACAAATGAAGCTCACCATTTTGGAAACGTTATTTTTTTTTTTTTCTTTTTCTAATAGAAATTTGCATTCTGTCTATTTAGGTGGTAAAACAGGAAAGAGAGTAATCTAAGGTGAAAAGATCAGGTTTTTATGTAAAACGTAGGACCAGCAATTTACTTTAAGCAATCATTCCTGCATATTTGAGGCTACAGTCAAGCAGACAACGGATAAGCAAACACACACTATGTATGCATTTCCTAATGTATAAAGGTCACTACTTTACATCATGCTAAAATATAAAATTTAAAAAATAAAAAATAAAAAAGCCTCCAAACATGCTACAGGATAATGTGATCCAGCAGGTAAGGGAGGGAGGGAGGGAGGGGGTGAGAGAGAGAGAGTGAGAGAGACAGAGAGCTATATCATCTTGGAGATACTTTGTAAAAGTTTAATACTTATAGCAGCAAATTCATGATTCATTATGCTGAACTCTTTGAAATCTCAATAAATAATAAAATTCAAACGACTGATCAAAATTATGCTTTCGAGTTAGACCAACTTAGAAGTTTAAAATAAAGGATGCCTCTAACCTTGTAAGGATTTCAAAAGGACAGTTGCCTTCGTAAACTATGTACGGTCCAAGCTAAAGGTTACAGTAAACCAAAAACTAACTCTTAATATGACAGAAGAACTGGCCTTGAAAGATGTCTTAGTAAAGCTTTGACCATTAGGTCACCTCACTTCAAAAAATACAAGGTACAAGTACTCTTACAATTTAAGTTCTCTTAAGACACATTGTTTACAGCATAAGAAAAGGTCAACTTTCTTGCATCTTTATTCTTAAATATAGAGCTAAGATTGATAAATTATGGAGCACAGATACTAAAAAACAAGATATTCAGCAGAAAATCATATCAATTGGTTCACCTCTTCCATCTCAGGTTCATAACAGTACTCCATGACCTTCTTCATAACTGGTTTTTTTCCTCTAACTGAACCAGAAGATCTTGAGCCCTCACTCTCCTCAAACTGGAAACAGTAAAGAGAAAATTAATATTTGAATCATGCAACCACTGGATGAAGCAAGTCATAAATTGAAAGTACAGAATAAATTGGTATCAAAGAAGCATCAGGAGCTTTGTTTCAAACTTATATAAAACAAATACAAAGACATATAACCACCTTTTCAACCTCAGTCATGAAATATTCATCCATGGAATGAATCCGTGGAGCAGTGCTACCATTTTCAACCTCAAGATCACGCACAATTTTTGCCAAGTAGCTCTTACCACTCCCTGAAAGTGAAGGGGGAATTTTCTACATGATTAATAATCTATACAAACTAAGCTTAGAGATAGCCCGATGATATCAACATAACAACATTATTATTTATTAAAAGTTGTTATGACCACACCAATTTTATCCTTACAGTACATACTTTGAAAAACTGAATCCACACATAAAAGGGCTGAATACAACATAACCAGGTTACAACATTAAAAAGATCAAGCAGATATAACAGTTATAAAAAGTCTCATAGCAGTCAAAACAAAGCTTCATTTAAGAATTTGTATTTTTCCATTAAATAAGATATTTTTAACGGGACAGGCTAACACTTTTGCATGAGTTTGAACAGCTTACAGTACATTTCAATGGCATGTGTACTGAATCACATAAATCAATCGTACAAGTTCCTTAGACGCAAACTCCAAAAATTCCTTGAAGTATCCAATACAAGTAAATCATGCATGCTATCCATCATTATTTGCCAGATATAATTACACATTTATATCTGATATTGTTCTTTAGACTTTGTTATCACATTCTCGTAGGCATCTGATTCTCCCATGGCATCCAGTAACCATAAACCTTAATCTATCCTAAGGGTTAATTAATTCCAAAGCAAGTTTAGTTCCTTTTCAATCATTTTCTAATAGCATACCAGGGAATAAGATAAGACAGATTAAAATGGGTTGATGGGTAATAAAACATCGGTGCACAGATTACATGATTCAATCATTCTTTATTTTACAGAAGCACATTAACCTGGAAGTCCTCGCAGAATTATGACAATATGATCTGGACGGTTTGCACGATGTGGATACTTTAGAATGTGGCAGGCATCAATAACTTTTGGCTTGTCTAACAAGTCATTCCTTGGGCGAAAACCTTCACTTTCTCTCTGAAATGTCTTAGACGAAGTCATCCCATGAGTTTCCTGAAATTCAAATTATTAAGATCTTATAGTGTACTTCAAATTATTTTTGAACAAATGAAAACAGATCGTCATGTTGAATGTACAAACAAGGGAGACAAACTAGTAGTGCTTCAAGGGAAAACCATATAGACAATAAAAAACTACATATTGTATATACTAACTCAAGAAATTAAATGAATTTACATTCCATAGCATCCCTATCAACTCATTCGCTCCTAACCATTAATAAGCATATGAGAGAGATCCAGTTTAGTTTCCTTACCCCAGACTGGGTAACATTTTTCTTCTTCTTTTTTCCTCCCTCCCTCCCTCCTCCCACTCAAGAAATTTAATCATCTTATTCCATAGCATCCCTATCACTCATCCACTCCTAATTATTAATAAGCATAGGAGATATTCCAGTTTAGTTCCTTCTCCAGAATGGGCAACGCTTTAGCTTCTTATTTTCTCCCTCCCTCCTTCCCTCCCTCTGACAAGACAATCACAAGATAAAAATGGAGTCCTTCCAATTTGGCTCGTAAGATTAACCATTAAACTTGACTAGTTCAAGATCATTACCAATGATAACCAGGAGGTCAGTTTTATTAATAACGATTTTCCAATTTCATAGATTAAGAAAAGGATGTTCCAAAGGAGAAAGGTGGATGTAGCCCTATCTAGGTGACTTGAACAATTCCATTCAGCTTTTTGTCAATTTATTAATATCTTGATTCCTCATTAGCTCCAAATTAATAAAATATTTCACTTCTTTTAATGGTGCACTTAGTAAAAAATATCTTCAGCTCTTCCAAAAACACAGATTCATGCATAAACAAATGCCTCATCCTATCAATTTGATCCCAATCCAGTAACCAACAAATTTTGACTACCGTTAAATTTAATTCAATTAGCAACTGAACTTGAATATGCAGAATAAGTAGCACACCTCTGGATAATAACCACTTGAATTTGGATTAATTTTACTTGTATAGTGAGAAGACACAGTCGTCATGGCTTCAGGAACCATGGTATATGAGGACTGGAAAGAGGATTCAGAATCACCAGCAATCGGAAACAAGGAGCCAGGTCCAGAGGCAGAAGATGAAACAACAGACTCTGTGAAACGAAACCTCGGAGGTTCCACAGGAAGTGGCGGTGGCGGGGATGTAGGGAGTGGAGGCTGCGCCTTAAACCCCTTAGGCTCCATTCTATGCTGTTGTGTTCCATGAGGCTGCAAAAACTGATTGTTGAACTCTCGACTTTCTGCAGAAATATTTCTTCTCTGTTCTTGGTAACTTGCATCATCATAAGCCAAAGATTCATGATTCCATCTGGGACGTTTCAAATTGCTGTACCCATCAGCTCCATAACCTTGATTGTGCATCACATTACTATCATTCTGATTACGAAGTGGTCTCCCAAACTCCATATTCTTCTTATTTTCCAAATGCTGGTAAGGAACTTGAGGTTCTCGAAGATAATCACCCTCCACCCCTTGAAAACGATCCCCTAAATTTCCCTTCTTGTCAACGAAATTGCTCCTATCTAAACCATGGCTCAGGGCCCCATGATCACGGATCAATTTCAATCTCCTCTCATCCTCCGCCAACGAACTCATATAACCATCATTCACATTGTCGAATCGCATTCTCTTGGCTCCAATCTGACCATTATTATCATAATCCGATCCAAGATTTGAATTCGCATAGTAATCGTTACAGAAATTAGGGTTAGCATTCCACGGACGAGGCGGTATCAGGGGCGGTGCCGGCGGTGGGTAAGGATTGATAGGGGGTCCTCCTTGGTGGTCGACGAAGGGATCATAGGATGGTTGCGGCGGTGGTGGGGGAGGGCGGAAGAATTGATCAGGAGGCGGTGGTGGAGGTCTGAAGTATTGTGGAGGAGGAGGAGGACAGAATGGGAAGTGAGGATGAGAACAAACAGGGCAGAAATTACCATTTGGTGGCATAGAACGCCATGGATACTCCATGCTTCAGCTGAATTTTGCAGAGAGGAAGCTAGGGCTTCTAGCCAGGAAGAAGATACTGCACAATCAATTACTAGTTTTTCATACTTAATTCCAATTATTAACGATTAAAACTCTAGTTATCATGGTCCATCCCTCAAATTAATTCAACCGTCTCGTTTCATATAAGTGTTTGTGATATTTTTGCTACGTATCAACTTATAATCCCCTTCTTTATTCACAAAAACTTATATAAGATCGTGAAATATATAATTTCTATGTGACGGGAGCATTTTTACCCAACTAAATGTATATGCGAATTGTGACACAAGCCCTTTTGTATGACAGGTGTATGAATTTGGAATCCATACACTTGGGTCGATCCAGTGCATTTTCACACACCCCATGCACCTGAGTGAACTTTTATGTTATGATAGACAAACGATTTTTTATGTTATGTTAGACATATCGTGTTGTTATGTTACTCATACATTTGTATCCTGATAGACATATCGTAATGTTATGGTAGTCATACATTTGTATTCTGATTTATACATTTAGAATTTTTAGCTATGCGTTCACACACTTTAATAATGTTAGACATATTCTTTAATTATATTAATCATACATTTTACTATGTAAATATATCTTTATATATTATATAAGGTATAACTATGTTGATACAAAGATAATGACTAATATCACATAAAAGTATGAGTAACGTAAAGGTACATGTACACAATGTGTCAAAAGTATGATTTTTTGTAAGTTAAAGTATAAAATTTGGGTAAAATGTATGTCTAAGAGCAGCCCCACCACTGCGTTGCGTGAATTTAATTAAAAGTGGCCTCAAGCACTGTGCCACCCACCGCACCACATTAAACTTTTGCACAGTGCGGTGCTACTTGTGGCACTGTACTGTGCAGCGCTACATTTTCTTTCTTTTTTAAAATTTTTTTTGTATTTATTATATATTGTGGAGCTATTTTATAATATTTGAGATAGTATAATTGTATTTTGTCAACACAAATTGTGATATAAAATTATAATTGAAGTGATAATTTGAACAACACGAATGGTAATTTGAAAAAACACGAATACAAGAAAAATTGAACAACACGAATGGTAATTTGAAAAATTGAAATGATCGTGAGTGATCGTTTCGGAACATGGATAGTGAAAATTAGAGAAACGAGAAGCAATTACATAAAATTACTAATAATAAATTAAAATGCAAAAAAATACAACATCACATTACTGAAAAATAAATTACAGTACATGAAAATAAAATACTGAAATTGATTAAAATACATGAAAATAAAACATAAATTGAAAATAACGAACAAAACCTAGTAATCTGATAGACCAGCACCAGATCCAAATCCTTCAAAATTTGGAAATTGTTCATACATATCAAACATATTTGGAGTTGATGACACTTGAGATTGTCTTCTCTTCTGCATAATTATCTGTTGTTGTTCTTAAAAGTACTCACGTTTGACGGGATCAGCAATCGTATACAAATCAATAAGTAGTATGTTATCTTCTCTAGTCATTTCATACTGGTATTTGTTTGTTGCAATTTGTCGATTTTGTGCTTCAGTGTGTTGCCTTTGTGCTTCAATTTTTTGTCTTTGTGCTTCAATTTTTTGCCTTTACACCTCAATATCCCGCTCTTTATTTGCAGTCGAAGTTGAAAATAATTCTCGTAATTTCTCATTCTCCTCATTTATAGTGTTTAAAATGCAGACATCTCTTCACTTTACTTCCTTTTTGATTTGAACTTTTTTACCCCATGTGGCCGTTGTGATGAAGAACCACCACTTATGTTTTCATCGCTTAAATCGATCGAAAATGAAGGTGCAGAAGGATCAGGAGAAATGGGAGACTCATTAAGAATTTCTTGTGGAAATGATGGTGACACTACACTGGTATTTTCAATTTGCATGTATTCTTTCAAAACATCCCACACATGGTCGAACTTAAACTCGTCTTTATATCCCTTTGTTGGACCAACAACTCGTTGCTTGTTGTATCAAAAAAAAATTGAGATTTATTGAAATTATATTATTGACACTTACAATTGTGAAATAAAAACAATTACTTACCATATTGAGCTCATTTGCACCGCTTGGACGCATATGCTCAACCTGACACAAACAACCATTGAACTTTCTAGTATACTTAAGAATTATTTGCATACGACATTGCAGTGATCTTTGGTTCCGCACTTTTATGTTCAAGCTTGGCATTTCTGAATTGAACTTATTAGTAATGCGTTTCCAAAATTGATCTCTTGATTGATTTATACCAACAATTGGGTCTTGTGAAATTTCAAGAAAGACGCCACAAAGATATCGATCTTCAGCATTTGTATAATTAGTGTTGCGTGACTTCGACATTTTAGAAAGAAGATGAATATAATGCAAATGAAGAGGAGAAGTGTGATTTAGAATGCATTAATTGATCATTTGTGGGAAGAGTATTCTAATTTAAAAAATTAAGAATTATGACTATGTAACATCTATTCCCTTTCAATAAAATAAGTTGTTGTTTTTGTTTCATTTTACCTTAAATGTCATTCAATTACTCCTATAACTTTTTATTTATACAATTTGAATATAAATAATAAAAATTTTATTAAAGAACTTGTAGGTGTAAATATGTTAATCAATTATAATATATTTGAAAAATATGATTAAATAAATTCATGATTAAAAATATAATAGAATATTCGTTTTTAGTGCAAAAAATAGTGCAGAGTGCTGGAGATGAAAATAATGTTTCTGCACTACTTTAGTGCAAAATCTGCACTAAAGTAGTGCTAGTGCTGGAGATGCTCTAACATAATATAAATGTGTGTTTAATATAACATGAAGGTTATGACCAAAAATAAATAATAAGTGCAAAAAAAAAAAAAAAACCATAAAATTTCGAATTGTGAAGTATGAGTTGTGAATTGATCCGTGAAACAATCCCATAAAACTTACTCTTTCTAATTTATAGAATATACATTTTTTAAAAGTATTTTTTTTCTTTTAAGAAGAAAGAGCGTAGAAGAAATATTAATTTTAATTCGACATACTTAGACTTTGTTCCACATCAACCGAATGCCCTTGATTCGTTGTCTAGTAGTAGATGCCTCACTACTCCACCATCATACCTCTTCAACGATGACAATATCGATTTCGGTGAATATATCAGTATCTTAATTTAATGGAAATATCGATGTATATCAATTTCGGTGGAAATATCGATACATATATTCTTTCGATATTTGCCCATATTTTTTCGATATTTACCGATATTTCCCCATATATTTTTTATATTTTCCTGATATTTTCCGATATTTACCGATATTTTCCAATATTTATCGATATTTTCCCAATATTTACTAATATTCTTTAATATTCACGAATGTTCCTATAATTTTTACCTGAAGTCATCGTGTCCAAATCGATATTTACCGATATTTAACCAATAATTATTGATATTTCATTAATTTGTTACCAAAAAATGAAAATATCAGAGATATATCGTTACAGTTCGTTTTTGTTTCGTTCATGTGAAAAAACGGAAATTTCGAAAACATATTATTGATATATTGGGATATTTTCATCCTTACGGTCACAACCACCTATACCTGTTTGCTGGGCTGTTTTTTTCTTGTATTTCTTGTTACTCTCAGTTTTTTCCTTAGTAATATGTTTCATTAATGAATAGGTGTTTCATTAATATATATATAATATAGTTTGTGAGTTTATTTGTCTTTTCAAGTGGATTAATTTCTTTTAATTTGTATAAATATGAACTATTACAACTCTTTTAGGACCGAGGTAGATTATATTTGCACATTTGTACAACAACAAACTCAAATATGAGGTATGATGGACGTAGGGCATTACAGTCAAATTGATCGAACAATATACTCGTGAAAAATCTCATGTCATCATAAATAGTAAAAAAAGAAAAATCACATTTAAAGTCTATTATTTTATTTATGTTAAATTAATATTATTTGTCATATACTTAATAATCACTTTGTAGATATTAAAATATGCCAATTTAATGTAACATGTTCAAATTGTATGTTAAAATATCACTTTATACAAGTCAAAAAGTTATTCTCATAATATACCACTTAAATATGATTAAATTAATAATACATGTATAGTTGTGGTTTGTTACAATAACCGTATTTTGATACTTTCAATTTGCAATGTACCAAGGAGAGCAAATCAGGATTTTCTGACACAATAATAAGAACTACTTCAACTTATTCTCTCTCTTTTATATATGACAATAGTTGGATATGAATGATGATTCAATGGTTTCTCAAGCATAGGGATGGCAACGAGGCCGTGGCAGGACGGGTATTTGAATAGCCAGTCCTGCCACACGCCCTTATAAACGGACCCGTCCAATACTTATGTTTTTTTTTTTTTGATTTCTTTTGAGATGTTAAAATGATAAGAAAATTAATGTATTTCAAGAATATCATATATTGATACTACATATATAAAATACAAAAATAAGTTCAACACAATCATTTTAATTTTATCTTATAAGATTTATTATGAAATAGGTTTCATTTTTTCAACATAATCACATCCTTAATCATAATAAATATTTTAAATGAGAAAAATTAAATTGATTTTTACTTATATTCATATTTTAAAAGATACGTATATTGCTTAAATAAATATAAATATATTATATTAAATATATATGTATTATATTATATATATACTAGTATAAGTCTCGTGCGATGCATGGGTATACGTATATTACTTTTACTATATATATATATATATTTTTTTTTTTGATATAAAAATGTTGGACATAAAAAATAATAAATTTCATTAAATTTCAACTAATTTATTACCCGTGTGATGCACCGTCATGTAAATATTTTGAATTTAATGTGGAAAAGTACTAATTTCATGTAAAAGTAATGTTTTGATAATATTTAATCTCAATTAGTTACCCATGTGATGTATGGGCAAAATAAATTTCAAGTGTTATTAATTGTTTAAAATAAAAACGTTGATCATGAGACATAATATAATTCTTCAAAATTATTTTAATTTAATTTACTACCCAAATTTACGACTTTTAAATATTTTTTATTTTCATCATACGTTGTTCGGCTACTTTAATGATTGTAATTGTCAGTGGCCTGGAAAAAAAACTTGTGTCATTATATGCTCAATAAGTTATCTATAATGAGTACAAAATGGTGATATGCGATGTAGCAAATAAATATAAAGAGTTAGTATTTTTTTTGATATAAAATGATGATTATATATGATAAATAATATAGTTTTTCAAAATTATTTCAATTTAATCTACCATCCATATAATTTATCAATTAGAAATACTTATTATCTCAATCATACATAATTTGACTACTTTACTAATTGGGTTTTGTCACAATTGGCCTGAAAAAATTTATGTAAAATATATGTTCAATAACTTATTCACAATGAGAGTATAGAATGGTGACACACACACACTATAATCAGGTCTTGATAATATTTCAACCTCATTTTGGCACCTATGTGATGTAGTGAATAAATTTCAAGTGTTAGTAATTTATTGATATAAAAATTGCTACAATGAAAAACAATGTAGTCCTTCAAAATCATTTAGTTAATTTACGACTTATATAATTTGTCAATTTTAAATATTTCATATATGCATCATATACCTTGCTAATTTTTGTCACAATAAGTTTGGAAAAAACTTATACAAATATATTTTCATCAATTATTCATAATGAACGTAAAATATTGCACATTAATCCACTATAGAATTTCTAAATTAAACGTACCATTAAATTTTCTATATATATTTTTTTTCAGATTCCTTAAAGCCAAAAAGTTATCTTTTAAAAAATCATATTTGATGGTAAACCTTCCAAAATATGATAAATTTAAAACCATATATTTGTTTTTTAATCATGGGGGAAATATTTTTCATTCTTACTGTAAAAAATTATATATTATTTTGCTAAATTTTTCATGGATATATAAAAGGAAAATTAGATTAAGGTACCACAACTTTCATTAACTTTGGCATCAAATATATTATTACAATCTATGCACAATCACGCGAGATTTATAGCATCAAATATGATCATTTTTCTCTTAATTTATGTAAGTATAAAAAATGATATTCATACAATGGTTATAATAATATTATGCGAGATTCAATATTTATAATCCATATGGATGACAATGAAATTTCATTATATAAAAAATTATAAGTATCCAAAAGATACATGAAAAAGTTTCTTCATTGTATATTATCACTCTTACAAATACCAACAATGATTAAATTATGAAGATTTATTTTATTACTACCATATATATAAATCATGTTTAATATATTATAATTTTTAATTGTATTTCTACTTTTGGAAGGTGGAAATGAGATGAAAAATTTTGTCATTTCTATTTTGAGGGGTAATTGTTGTTATATTTATATAGATATAGATATATATTATATATAGTACAGTACGGTGGCGAGGCACTAAACAATGTGGGACATTGAGAAGACGCATACCTGTCATACCCAACACGCAGATTGGGCCTGCCCCAAACTATTCCAAGAATGGGTGGGGTCTTACTCGCCCCAAACTCCTCCGGTCGGGTACCCACGAGTCATGTCTGAATTGTCATCCCTAGTCAGGTCTATGGCTAGGAGTCGTGTTTGATTAATATTATCCATAAAGGGAACATGATTTCAAAATTCACTATAGACTAACTTCAGGTGAGTTACAAGATTGATTGATGAAAATGATCACAATGGTAAAAATACATTATTATTTTCTTTTAGGTTAAGTTTAGATAAAAGAGTTGAAAAATAGGATTTGGAATGAATGATCAAATGATTCAAATCCACTCAAATTATAGTGGATTCAAAACCTACTCATATTGCTAAAAAAATTAGCTAAATATGAAAATCATGAATTTCAAATATGTATTTACGCAAAACCCTACCAATGAATCTCACTAGTGTTGATTTCAAACTTTTTCTCCATCTACAGAACATTATTGAATAACCTAACTAATGAGTGTTTCCAAAGTAGGAGTAGTTGGTGTGGAAATGATAATTGCATGCATGTGTACACTACTAGAAATTACTAAAATTTCAACAGAAAATTCCAAATACCAATGAAAAATGAGGCGTTGGAATAAAAATGCCGACGGAATTCCAACGATAAAAATATTCCAACGGAGTACATTTTACTTTTTATTAAAACTATATGTGATATTTATTATCATTAATCATTAAGTTTTAAGCAAATGTTTGTCTAGTATCATTTTGTCTGAATTTTGATAATATTGAAATTAATATATAATTTTTCCTTCTTTTAACTTACAGTCTGATAGTGGACCGTTTCACCCAAAACCCTGAAGGTTTAGAATTAGATTCACAATATTGCAACCCGTTTAAAACATGACCTTTATTGATTCAGGTCATTTAGCCCAAAACCCCCTGGTGTTAGCTGTTTAACATCCTGATTTATAACAAGTACAGTAACTTCGATGCAAAAAACTCAAATTACCCCTTCCATATGTACTATTATGATGCAAATGCACACTTATTGTTGGAAAATGAAGCTAAATAAGGGACTTTATTAATTTTCAAAGCTCACATTATTCACCCTTTTGCACACTTTTATGTCGGAAAAATAAAAAGTTAAAAAATAACTAGTGACAAAAAAGGCAGAAACTCATATTTTGAATTAATAATTAATTGCAAAATAATGGAGGGTAAAAATATCTATGATATATCTAATAAATCCATTAAACAAATAAATATCAGTTAAATTAACCAATTTGAAAAAGACACAAACACTCATTCCGAAGATATAAATTAAATTAAACCCACTATTTAACCCTCAATTCAAACATACAAATACACAACATCACAATTTTGTAGACAATGTTGACCCATCATATCCTCGCAATTTTAACTATCTCATCCATTCCAACCAAACACACCCTTACTGTTTAGATTTTGAATAGCTTATGGATCACTTAAGGCACAACCATCAAGCAAACATGTTAATGGTCTGATAACTAATAACGTGCACTATAAATCTCAAGTGATCTAATACCTCATAACACATACTTGGAAGGGTGAAAATAGTACAGGCTACTCAACAAGGCATATAGGGACCTTGTCCGATCCAATCTATTCGGTAAATAAGTTAGGCTAAGGCTTTTTATGAAGCCTATATATGAAAATAGGCTAGACTCGAGTCTTAAAAAATATCTAGCCTAGTTATAATATTTATATGAAAATATGTTTGCTACTCCATTTTTTATGGTTGTATATGTCCATAGCCTAATTTATGTTTCATCTTTCATATTGTTTTAATGTTTCTCCAATGTACTCAAAGTTAAATGAAAGTTTAGTTTTTTAAAAGAATAATTTCTTACTAAATAAATTTGTAGGCTTTTAATAGACCCAAACTTATCAACAAAACAGATCAAACATGGACTAAGAAGTTTTTTATATACAATAGATCAGACTCAGACCTTATATTCACACTTCAGACCTAATCCG
Organism: Scutellaria baicalensis; assembly: GCA_005771605.1. Lineage (NCBI taxonomy): Eukaryota > Viridiplantae > Streptophyta > Magnoliopsida > Lamiales > Lamiaceae > Scutellaria > Scutellaria baicalensis. The sequence continues at coordinate 26,962,576 of CM016722.1, read as the reverse complement.
AATAGTAAGATGTCTATCTTGACCTAACCTACTCGGCACTTGGAAGCAAACACACCCTAGACACGTTCTTCTTATCTAGGTTTTGGGTCACTTCCATTCCATCTTTTCTCGGTATATTCTATATTTAACATTAATCATGGAGTGTCATCTTTAGAACTCCTTCCTCACGTTTTTTTTTGCAGGTTCTCTTGGATATCAATCTCAACGACAGAATTTCAATCACTATTTTCATCTTGAACGTGTGATCAAATGAGTTATTGTCGGATTCTTGAGGAGTTCGATTTGTAATCTCACATTTAATACATAACATTCTGCGAATGACCTGTAAAAGTAGATATCAAAAACCAACAGTTTATTTTTCTTATCATTAAAGTTTGCAGAGATCAGACTACTCATCAAAATTTGGATCTCAGACATACAAAAAAAGGGTTTATCAACGACTACCTATACATAACTATCTCCTTCGCACGTAATAACTTGTAAAACAGGGATTATTCCTCAAATACGGATGGAAGATCTCAGATGAAACAGCTTCATGGATGATAAGGTTAGCAAGGATGCTGAGGAGCAACTCACCTCATGACTTTGTCATCTGAAAGTGTTCGGTGTAATCTGTGGAAGCTGAGTCATGTTCCTTATCCACGAAGTTAACATCTCATTTCTGATAATGCATTGGTATTTAGCTTGAGTTTCACTGCACGTCAAAAACCTTTCGTGAGGGCAAAAACTCGCCCTGCCAAAGGTTGTGGCAATGCAGAAACAGCAGTTTCAATGACCTGGTATATCACAAGCAAAAATTAGCAGACTGTTCGTGGTATTCGACAATCAGATGCTTATGTTACATGTATGTTATTAGTTGTTATTGAATTCCTATACATGCACTGCCCCTTGACAACATAATGTAATGGGTAAATACAAGATTTGGACATCGTGTAATTAATGTCTGAGCATTGTGTTTTACATGATATATTAAGCAGATAAAGATGCCATGTGGCAGAGAAAGTGACTTACTTCTAACTGATATCGAGCTGAAAAATGAATTAGAAGAATTGCTTTGTTCTGAAATCTATCTGCATAATTAATAATCTGCCCATATAAAATCAATTGTAATTGCAATCAGTATCTGCATAGTAGAGTAACAGGAAATGGGAAAGGAAGGAAATTAAAAGGGCACTAGTTTTAACCTCAGATAAATGAGTGTGTCCATACTCTCTTGCATCCTCCACTGAGCTCGAATTTTCAACAAAGGTGCTCTAGATGAAGAAATTAGAAACAAAAAAAAAAAAAGCATAAATTAAGTATTACAGGATACTTAACCATAAATTCTTCATCTTAAATCTGATGAAAGCCCATTTCACTAAGACAAGCATGGAGACACACTTACGAGAGAGAGCAAATTTATTTATCAAATAATGGGGTACCAATTATAAGCTCTAAACTTTTGTGGTATATAATGAATGTGCTTTCAGTCATCCACTACACAATTGGATTAATTATAACAAATTGCAAACATCCAAGCGAACTTGTATTAAAACCAGTTAAAATTTAAAGGTACTAATATCAATCATAAAGCCCCGCCTTCATTCTTCCACAGGGTTTGGCATGCAATTCAATTAGCACAACTTTGTTGAAAAACTATGAACCAAAATGATTTAGAAAATTATCTAGTCACTTTTCATCACCTTCAATGTGACATTATGAACCCTTTCTAGATAAGGACATGCAAACCTGTAGAATATTTATCTTAAAAAATATTAATAACAAACAGATCAGAGCTGCCTATAATATGAGCCATCACTGGTAAACCTAAACTCCGTCCTGAAAAAGAAGGAACCATAGTATAAGATCTTCTCTTATTCCACTTGAGCTAAACATCTCAAGTTATTTCTTTCTCTAACATATACCTAGGAAACAAAATCTACTGCAGTACCATACTCAAGCCATCATATGGAATACTCAGATTTCTATGAATCCATAATGTCTAACAAAATTTTATCACTATTCTTTCAATTGTTCATACTGTTCGGTTGATTGTTATGATGCACTCTGCATCTGAGCGGCAGCAAAATAGGCATTTGATATGGGCATTGACAACTATGAACTGTAGATCAGAATTATTTACTGACCCTAAGACTTGCATGAAGCAATTGACAAACACAGTTAGTAGTTAGCTATCAGTACCTCCATAATTAGAATCTTTGCATTCAAAACATCAACATTGTCTGAATCGATAATGAAGTCTGACATTGTGTCTCCCGTGAATGCAACTTCAGGTGATGTGTATGTGTCTGTAATCTGCCAGTAAAGTAAAAATTTACAGAAACGTGCACTTAGTTATTTCATCAAATGGAACTAACAACTTGCTGAACAAGAAACACGTTATCCAAAAGAAGAGGCACCACTAATAATTTCTAACTCTGCTCTCTTGGATCAAAAAACTGAGGTATCTGAGGAAGCTAAGTCACAGGTTGTTGATCAGAGTGTTGAAAGTAAAATCTAAATCTATTGAATTTCTTCAAAAACTTTTAGAAGGGAAGAAAAATTTCTTGCAATATATTAATTCTTAGACAATGCTCGAGAAAAAATCAGTTATACCTTGTAAATGCAGAAATTAACAAAAAAAATCATCCAAAACAGAGTAATTAAGATGAAAGTACTCAAATGGTCTAAAAATTCATCTCAAATACATAGAGTATTATTTCCAAAAAGAAATTACATTTTAGACAAAAACTTGTTTTTTCATAATAAAGATATATCGAAAAGTAAGCTTCTATACTTGGTACAAGATTTAAACATGATATGGTAAGAGAGTTTCAAACTTCTACAGTCATCACTCATCATCATATTTCAGGCAAGATTAACATTGTCAAGGCCAAAATGAAAGCAAGACAAGTCGAACAAACATATGAGATACTTTTCAAATTATAATTCCTCTGAGAGACAGGGATTTTCATTCTGTTTGGATGCAATATATGATGAAGAAAGAATACAACACAAAAACCTCCAGATATAATTCATTGCCCTCACATCAGGATACAAGTTCCATAACATTAACCTGCAAGAATTATGCAGACATACCTCCACACCTGATAGCCTCAAGCTTTTTATTTCACCTCCAGGTAGCCCAACATATTCCGGCTTAAGTTTCTGTCTCACAGAATAAACTATATATCCCTGCGGAAAAGCCAAAGTCAATACGCTATACCTTTGTGCTTCCAGTACGTTATGAATACAAAGATTAAAGCAGCCAGAAAAGAACATAACCTGGCTTGGAACGACATGATAAGTTCTAAATGCTCTCACTTTAAGGTCTCTTCTTAAATTAAACTCTTCACCTACAAATCACAATTAAGTTAGAGGTGCATGGAAGAGTTTGCGAAAACGAACAACACAACAAAGGTGTTCTCTATTACCCACATCCAGACCAATAAGAGTATGCTTAAGCTCAGATTGATCCATTGCCCTGTGTGCTTCAAAAATCTTTTCCACATTTTCCTTGATTACTTTTGGCACAAAAATAGTTGGGGGCGCCATTCGGTATAACCCACGTGTAGCAACATACATTGGTAATCCTCCCTGAGAAACAATGCAAGATTACAAGTCTGAGCAAATTTTTCAACAGACTAAAGATATTCAAGTGAAGATACAATGAACACAATGTGATTCTCTAACAAGCATAAACACAAACACCTCTAATACGCTAGAACAAAGGAGCATTTGAGGACTAAAAAAATTCAAGCTTGAAACCAATTACACAAACATATCCAATACAGCATCGACACGACAACGAACATGAACAGTTGCAGTTTTAGCTCGCGAAAAGAACTTCAAAAGTTGCTTCTATGCAACAAGAGTTAGGAGGTGAATTACAATATGGTCCATGTGGCCATGGGAGATGAAGAGGAACTGTTGGGAGACGGCGCGTTGAGGGCACTTGCCGATGTCGAATGCCAAGTTGAGAGTGGGCAAAATCACGCAAGTTTCATGCCCAGCAATCGACAAACCGTCGATTGAGTAGCCTTCTATCCGCAGCTCTTCATCGGAGGCTTTCTTCTTCTTTTTTTGCTTCTCCGCTTTCAAATCGATTGAATCAGAAGTATCTTTCAAACAAGACGCCATTGACATGGATCAAAAACCCTCCTTTGTAAGTTTTTCTCGCAGAAATTGGTACCGTGGGGAGCTAGCAACAAATGGAAATGAAGTTCAGCTTTGTGTTTCCAAAAGAATATAAGTTAATTATAAATCTGCCCCTCAATTTTGCATTAATTGTGTAAAGAGAACTTTTTTATATGAGAATAGAAAGAAAGCCCCCAAAGTAAATCCAAAATTCTGATTGAGATTACACCTTTCTATATATGACTTGAAAATAATCCAAACCTATTTCAGATTGACATTACACATAGTCATTACATCTAGGGATGTAAACGAGCCGAATCGAGCCGAACAGTACTAGGCTTGAGTTCGGCTTGTTCGATAATATTCGGGCTCGAGTTCGGTTCGAGCCTTAGGAATTGAGCTCGAGCTCGGCTCGTTTGAAAAATATTGGGCTTGGTATTCGTTCGAGTTCGGCTCGGATAAGGCTCGTTAATAGGACAAACGAGCCCAATTCGAGTTCGGCTCCATAAAAGCTCGAAAGAGTTCGGTTACAAGCTCGAATTCGAGCTTGATTGTTCGAGCTCGAGCTCGAGTTCGGCTCGAGTTTGGGCTCGAGTTCGTTAACACTAATTTTGGCCTCCATTTCAAGATTTAACTAGAAAATAAACATAGTAACACATACAAATTTCACATACAAAATAAACATAGTAACATATACAAATTTCACACTAATTTTGGCCTCCATTTCAAGATTTACCTACAAATAAAACCAATACACTATAGTGAGATAAAAATACATGAATGTTTTCAAGATGTATGTCAATTATATCCATATATATGCTGCATATCATAATATTGTGTTGTTTTGTTTAAAGGGAGAAACAAAACAGAAATCATATCATAATAAAAGGCAGAAACTATATGATGTTATCATAATAAAAAGCAAAACAACACAATACAAAACAACACAAACAAAACTATATGCTGCATATCATAATAAAAGGCAGCATATTCATTGAACATAAATACAACAATTACACAGCAAAACAGTGCATTTTAATCTCAAACTATAACATTAAAAAACTCATCTTGCTTATAAATTGCTGGATAAGACAAATATATAAGCAAAAATCTCTGAAGGGAATATTTGAGCATTTGATTGAAAGAAAACAAAATCAAATTAACAGACATTATGCTGAAAATATATTCCATACTACTAGCTAGTGCAACTAAACAAAAAACATTCCAGAAAAAACCTTATGCTGAAAATCAAAATCCCACAGTGCTTGTTTCCATAAAGAGCATTAAAGGTATGAGAAGACGAAGCTGAGCTCCAAACCAAAGACCAAAGATGACAATTAAATGAAGCAGATAATACACACACTGCAAACATACGAGCATGGGCTTCTGAGAATCACCTGAAATCGGAGTCAACGGCGGCGTGGTGGGCGGCGGCTGAGAGAGAGGCGACTGCGGCGGACGGCGGCTGAGAGAGAGGGGACGGCGGAGGGCGGCGGCGGCTGAGAGAGAGGGGGACGGGGGCGGGTGAGGTGAATGAGAGATGAGAGATATAGGTTTTCAAAATTTTAATTTGGATTGAATTCGGGGATTTCAAGTTTTAGACTTTTTAGGCATTATTTTACAATTTACTTTACAATATATGTAATAATGTAGTTATATTTTATGTATTACTAATATGTATTTAGGCATTACTAAGAATGTAAAATGTATAATTATAATTCTAAAATTATTATTGATGATAAATATAAAATGTAAAATATCTATTATAGATATGTTTTATTATTAAACTATAAATTTTAGATAATATGTTGAATGTTTTTTAAGAAATATTTAATTAATCTTAGTTTATAAGTTGATATGTTAATATAAGAATGTAAAATGTATAATTATAACTCTAAATTTTTTATTGATGATAAATATAAAAATGTAAAGTAACTAATTATAGATATGTTTTATGATTAAACTATAAATTTTAGATAATATGTTATGTTTTTTAAGAAATATATAATTTATCTCATTCGCGAAATCATTACAAGACTCGTGATATGTTAATATAAGAATGTAAAATGTATAATTGTAACATTAAAATTCTTACTGATGATAAATACAAAAACGTAAAATATTTAGTTATTGATATATTTTATGTTTAAGTTATTAATTTTAGATATTATGTTATATTTCTAACTTATAAATATATAATTTATTTTTGTTAATAAGTTGAATAATATAATTAATAAGTTCGTTGATGTTCGTTTATTAAAGTTAACAATATATAACCAATTATCTTCTTAGTTTGTTTGAAAACTATATAACACATTCGAGAGTTACGTTTAGATATATATATGTGTGTGTGCGGGCGCGCGTGTGTACACGTATATATCTGTGTGGATTTCAAATTCTATAATATTATATTGAAGAATCTAAACTCTAATTAATATTTCTATTTTTAATTATCTTAAAATCTTGATTTTAAAATTTTAAAAATATTAATTGTGCAGATATTGATAATTAATACATATTTTTAGTTATATATATTTATAGGTTATAGTTATGTATGCTTCAAATATCATATATAAATATTTAAAATATCATAAATGGAAAATCCAATATTAAGATACCCAAACTTTAATTTATATAAATATTTAAAGCATTATATCTTTTATATAAAGATAATATATCATCACTACATTGTATCATTAATATCAAAAATTTAAAAATATTCAAATGACAATATTGTATTATATATTAGAAATAAGTAAATTGTATTGAATTTTTATTAGTTAATATGTTTATAAAAATAATATGTTTAATTTAATCCTGTAATATTTGTGTTAAAAAAATTAATTTATATATTGATTTAAATTTTAAAATCTAATACTATTATAAAATATATAAATAAACTAGCCCACGAACACTAAACGAATATGCTAACGAACTCTTCACGAACCTACCGAACATGTTCGCGAGTCTATTTAGCGAACATGTTCACGAAACAGGTTTGCGAACAGGTTCGTTAGGCAGGCTATTCGCGAGCCTGTTTAACGAACCTGTTCACGAGCTTTCGAATCAAACATGCCCAGGCTCGAGTTTGGCTCGTTAAGTATTCAAGCTCAAAATTTGGGCTCGAGTTCGGCTCGTTAAGCTTCACAAACGATCTCGAACGAATATTTATCGAGTCGAGCCGCGAATAGTTCGCGAACGGCTTGGTTCATTTACATCCCTAATTACATCTTTTATTTCAAAATATGTATCTCACGCAACATGTATTCGATAGTATGATTATATAAGTATCACACACCATATATATTCGATAGTATAATTATTTAATACATAACGTGCATTAAATGTTATTAAACATGAGATGTAATAGAGAAGATTAAATCTGAATTGAATCATAAGGCTCACAGGATATGGATGGCTCAAATCACCACTCTAGTCAAAAACATTGTCCATCAATGACAAAACATGAAACTCAAACCTTCTTCATTTGTAGGTAGTTATGACTGGGAATGACAGTTTCACGTTGTTGTGAGTCGGGAAGAACATCCACATTAATAATGTCTAAAAATATAATAAAATGATTGTATAAATATTATTTTATATTTAATAATATATACACCACTCTCTCTTCTATTAGGATTATTGTAGGAGGTTCTGACACCTTTCAACATATTTTATAATTTTAATTTCTAATATTTCAATTAAACATATTTACAGTGGTGCGAGTAAATATATATATTGTAGTTTCACCTACCCCTTCTAAGATTTCCTCCTTCTCTATCTCTTTAATATTATGTATAATATAAATTTATAATTATAGTGAATTTTTCTATTTATTTTATATAAGTTTGTCTTTGTTATTCTAATATTCATTTTTTGAATTTTTGTTATGAAATGATAAATTCTAGTTCATAGAAAATAGGTATACCCTACAATACACATGTAATTTTTGAATGATGGGACTCCATCTCATGAATAATATCCGTTCACGTAAGTTTTTGTGATAAAATAAAAATTCACATCAAGAATTCACACCAAAAATATCTCACATCAAGAATTCACACCAAAAGTACCAAGTAATACAAGTTCTAAAATGATAGTACAAGTTCTAAAATGTGGAAGATGATTCGAAACTATTAATCAAAACTTCCTAGCTCAAATAGAGATTTGTCAATCCAATTTATTCATGTAAATGTCTAGAATATTTCCAAGGGAAAAAAAGTCTAGAAAATTTTCATATTCAACATGTTTATATAAATGCATAATTAGAAGTTATGTTAATATGTTTCTCAAATGTTAAAGTTTCAAAAGTTAAGTTCATAAAAAGGTTAAACATAACATAATAGTACAAGGATGAAAACTAATGAACTAAATTCAAGTAGGTTGTGGGGTTTTCCAATTTTGTGGAACAGGGCCAATGTCATAGATAACCTCCCTATGACATGACCAAACAAGCTTTATTGCTTCTGGAGTCCCGATTCCAGCTCCTCTTGGATCTCCGGCAGGACCAAACCTATATAAACATCACATATAATTGTAACATTTTACCAACCAATCGTTTCAATCAAGAAATATAATCATGAGATATACCAAAACAAAAGTTCTATTTTTATTTTATTTTACTAACCAATGGTTTTGTGGAGCTCCCGTTGTTCTAGCCCTCAGCCCAACATAAGTAGTTCCATTCACCGAATTTCCAACAATTTCCTACAAAATAAAGATTACTAATATCGATTACAAGAGAATTATAACGGATAAAAAATAATAAAAACAGCATTAAAAGTATTTTGTCTGACCTGCACGAACAAAGGGTCATTTGAAACTATTGCAGCAGTTAGATGAGCATGCATTTTTTCAAGCGCATCCAGTACCAATGGAAGTTGATTTTGGTTGTATTCAGTGACAATCTGAAAAGATTAATATTAGCGTTTTGAGTCTAAAAACATACTAACCGAACATTGAAAAAGACCAAGTAATTTTGATTCACCTGAAATGGGCCAAATATTTCTTTTGTCACAAGCTCATAATTTTTCTCCTTCAATATTTCTTCAATTGGAATAAATACTGCAGTGGGTTTAATGGCACCATATATTGACGGAATGGAATGGTTTTGTAAAGGTTCACCACCAAATAGAAGTTTTGCTCCTTTAATCTCAAGCAATTTCTTCATATGATCCATCATTGTTTCAGTTGTAACCTACAATACGAGCAAAAATAACAAATTATGAAAAAACGGAGAAGAACGAGAAAAAAACTAAAACAGAAACGAACTTACAGTAAGAACAGGACCAATAGTCAAGTCATCAAGTTTCCTCCTAGCAGCAAGATCATTCAACTTTTGCAAGAATGAACTTTTACTCCAATTCTGTTAAAACAGTGTTGGAAGATCAATTTTTATTGAGGAGACGTATATATTTATAAGTGAGTAAACAATGTTTGCAGAAAAAACTATATTAATTCAAGAATTAAACAATAAGAAGAAAATAGATTAATGGATCTTCAATAAAAATATCTAGCTTACTTCATGAACGAATAACAATGATTGTGCAGAACATTTCTGGCCACTACATGCATATGCGTCTTGATCGCACACCCAAGCAACATAATCTTCCTGCAAAAACAACTTAGCTATTCAAATCGTACAAGTATAAAATGTAAAATATGACAAGTATAAAATTCAACCTCTTTCACATCCGGTCCTAGAATCTTCCAATCAAACCCTGCATCTTCAAGTTTGATACGACCATTGAGGTCAAGAGACAGTTTCTCTGCAACTCTCGAACTACCCGTGAATAGAGTCATGCGTGGCTTTGCCTAAAAATACATACAACATACTCATGAAAATTTTATCTTTTGAAAAGTTTAACATTTAGAAAAAGTGACTCGATAGAAATGGTAACCTCCAAGAGAATTTTGTTCATGGTTTTTCCATCAGAATTTATGAAGTCAACATCCTCCTTAGGTAACCCACAATCATGGAGTAATCGAAGCATTTGTTCCATAACTATGGAGACCTATGAAAAATAATTTATAACATATTAATAGTTGGACTAAGTTTAGGTATACCATATCAATATACCAAGAACTATAAAGTTATATAAAAATCAAAAGTTGAAGAAAAATGAGAGGGATGTTACCTTGCTATCTACTTTAAGAAGTGGCTTATTCCCCATATAGAGGGCTCCCATCAGCTGAAGCAGTGGAATCTCCAACGGGAAATTAAAAGGAGTAATAATTGCAACCTAAAAGAGCACCCAAAACTACTCAATCCTAAAATTAGATGCTCCAACGGGAAATTAAAAGGAGTAATAATTGCAACCTAAAAGAGCACCCAAAACTACTCAATTCTAAAATTAGATGCAACTAGTAATAGTACGTTGCAGGTATAAATTGACTTACAGGGCCATACGGCCACCTAAAACCATGGCTCTGCTGACCTAGGTGATTTCCAGGTACCCCAAATGACCTAGCCAAGAAACGGACCTGCCACATGATCAATGTCAAAAGACAAACAACTATGTGCAAATAATATCCATCAAAAGATCAAAATTACAGATCTGAGTAGGTTCTGTGGGCATTTACCTGATCGCCGCAGAAGTTCTCTAGAAACTTCTGAGTGACATAAACTTCACCAAAGGCCTGTTGGTAACTCTTTGGAGACACCCTTTGTATCAACCGAGCAAAGAAGTCCGATACCTAAAACCAGAACACACGAATATATGATCGTCTGATATTTATAGATTATCATTTAATTCGCTCACGGCCTAGAGCTCACCTCAGGCAGGGAAAGACTGTGAGCTGCTTTTGTTGTTACATCTCCAAGCATCAAATATCTAACATAAATCATATTTTTTAATGTCCATTGCAAATCAAAACCCGAAACTTTATGCATCTAGCCAATAACATATATAACCTTTCTGGTGCTTTGAATGGGTTGTGTAAACCATGTTTAGGGCACTGAGACAAGCTCTCCACAAAAGGCTGCATTGATTAGTGATGAAATGTTACAAGATTTCAAAGTCGGTTTTTCCAAATAGTGAAGCCCACACAATGCAAACACATGAATAAATTGAAGGCACCTGTATTTCCTTTTTATCTATTTCCGCAACTTCAATGAAAGATTCACCATTTAAAGGATCGGGAATAGAATTCCAATTAGATGATTTTGTCCAATTACCCTGCACTGCAAAACAACAAAACCACTCCTTTTCTCAATACGTTTCTCAACACTTGATTGCATACATTCATACATACAAACACTTATATATACACATATATATTCAACTCAAATTCCATCACAAATAAGATCGGAAATTCTTAAATATTTATGTTTTTAGTACCCAAATTCAGCACTTGAGCACGGTGAGCCCCTGATATCTCCTCTGCTTTCACAGTCGCAAATGGTAGAGAATGAACACATCTATACCTGCATTATACACAAGATCTGCATCAAAAAGTGACATTCAACTTCCATAACCAAAAAAAGAAAAAAAAAAAAACCCTTCAAATTACACCAAGAAATCGAGCAGGGAATAATCATACAAGCAAGAAATATAAAAAACTCCCAAAACCCACAAACCAGACTCATTTTCTAAGTGGATCATGGATTTAAATCTCTTTTATCTAATCAGAACCCTGAAACCTTTATCATGAGTCACAAACAGTAAAACAAAAAATATTCTGAATTTATTGTATTATAAATCAAACCCACACCCTAATTTTATACTAAATAAAAGATTGAATTTTTATCCACACACTACTAAATTACCATGAAAAGGGAGTACCTTGAAACATTTGAAGAACTAAAACAAGATTTCTTGAAATGCCTAATGGCCATTAAACCATACATGATTGTTTAATTGAGTGAGTTGAAAAACAAAAACAAAAAGGTGGGCTAAATAGGAGTGAAGAACAGTGAAGAGGCGTCAGCTGTTCTTTCGAGTGTTAGTTACAGTCTAAATAACCAAGTCTACCTTTTATTTTAACTCATGACCTTTTCATCCCCTCATAATCACGATTTTACTGGCCAAATTAGTTGAGTTTATTAATTTAATTGTGTTTATTAATATTCATGTTTTTCTTGGCCACTTTATCGATTTGTACAGCTTCTTTCAATGATTTATTGGGAAGATAATTTTATTTATTGGTTGTCAGTGGAGTGGAGGGGTTATGTGGCGTTTATACATAGAAAAAAATAGTATTTTTTTCGCCTAATCATCATTTCTAAAACTGGAATATTTATGATATAGTAAATGATTGTATCTATGATAATGTTATACCAGAAATATCAATGGACCCAATTATTGGAAGAGTGAGTTTGTGTGTGACCGTCTCATGGATCATGTTATGTGAAACGGGTTGATCCACAATCCAAACTTTCCAATTCACATATAAATGAATGGATATGAGTTTGATTCATGGATAAAAAGGATCCGTCTCACGGAAATTATCCGTGAGACCGTCTCACACAAGTTTTTGTGTTATTGCAATAGTTCAGGATATTTTTTTAACATTTTTTTTCTTAGTTTACACATCTCTCTTATTAATCTATGAATTAAAGAATTCGTAGATATGGGTACTTACGCAGTTCCTAGTGAATATTTCATCTATTTCATATTAAACGTATTTTTGGAGTTTCTGTCATGAATTAATAGACATTAAATTTGGGTAAATATACACTTAAACAATATTTATCTCTCTCATTTGCTTCAAAGTTAAATTGATTCATTTTTTATCTATTACTTAATTATTTGATAATAACTTTCCCAACTTAATATAAATTAAGAATCTTTTAAAGATTGAGATTGAGGGTTAAATTGGAAAAATTGTGACAAAATACTCAAATAAAACAATTAATATGAAACGAAATTTTGCTTTTAAAAGGACAATTAATGTAAAATGGAGAGAGTATTCATTATTGCAAAAAATGTTAATTATCGACATACATATTTACTGAAAAAATCTAAACATTTTGATAGTTTGATTTAAAGTTAATTGAGAATTGAGATAAGCAATTAGCTACCAAATTGCGGGAATCGTGTATAATAATTAATATTTCACATTTTATACAATATTTGCCAAGATATATTGAAATCCAAAACTAATTAATTTTGAAATAAATGATTACTTTCGAGTATAATTAACAATTCACTTTTTATTTTTAGTTTCAAACCTATTGAATTATAACTATTTTTCGTGTAATTGGTCATTCATATATGATCCAACATTTGTTATTTTATTTTGATCTTTGTACTAAACTATAATTTTCCAGTTTTAGGTAGGTTTCAATATCTTTGTTATATTTGATTTGATGTTAATAATTTATCTAATCAAAATAAACACAAAAACTCATGTGAGACGATCTCAGTTTCAGTGAGACGGATCCTTATTATCCATAAATTAAACTTTTATCCACAGATTTCCATATGAATTGTCTAAGTGTGAGTTATGGTTGACCCGTCTTACGAAAAAAGATCCGTGTGACGGTCTCATACAAGACCTACTCCAAAATAAATTACAAATTATATTATTTAAAATACAAAAACTTGCGTGAGACGGTCTCACGGAGTGTTTTCGTGAGACGAGTCATTTTAACCCATGAATCAAACTCATTTTCACTAATTTATATATAAATTGTGAACTGTGGGTTGCGGGTTGACCCGTCTCACGGAAGATAATACGTGACGGTCTCACATAAGACTTACTCTATATAAAAAATCTAATATTAAATATAGATATAAAAATTAAATCTGTAATTTATGGTATGTTGATAATGAAATATATTGGATGACTGAATCAATCTAACAAATTACAAAAAAATTGGCTTGAAAACCATTACTTTCCTATAGGGCTAACAAATTGTCCCTATAAATATGAGAAACCAACTAACGAAACTTTATTCATACTTTAATTTCTTCAATTCGTTTTCTTAGAAAAAAAAAACATATTTATCCATTCAATAGCTTAAATATATCTTCAATTTTCAAAATATTGAGTCTAACACCCGAAATTTCTAAATTAAACTTTTATGGATAAAAAACTATTTATTTATTTATCAATGTTTCATGATTATCTATAGTGTTAATAGTTACGTGATGATTTTGAATCCACTCAGATTGACAAAAATTTAGTTCAAAATGTAAGTAATGATTTCAAATTCATATATCCATCGTAAGTATTTACTACTTGAAATTTCAAATCAATACTTTGATTCATCTATTTGAATGGACATTAAAAGAACTAAGTGTGATAAAAGTGCTGTGTTGATATCATAGTATGTTAATGTTTGGTAAGAGATCTCACATTTTTTACCTTACAATAAAAATCAAGAGTAGGTCATGGGTGAGTCCGTCTCACGAATTTTTTTTTATAAGACGGGTCAACCCATTACCCACATTTAATAATTTGAGTATTGTTTTTGTGCACCAGTTGCATGGATCTAGATTCATGCAATTGGGCGCCCACGGTTGGGTCGGGCCGGATTTGACCCGGATCCGCGTCCTTTTTTTTTTTTTAAATTTATGCGGTAACCTTTATGTTATACGAGTATAACATTTATGTTATATGACTATAACATTTTTGTACAAATATCATAACATTTAAGTTAATATACTCAAACTTTTTTCAATATAAAATGTAAGATAATATAGCTGAAAACCTTTATGTTGTGATAATTTAACTTTTATGTTATGTTGATTTAACTTATATATATAAATATCATAACTTTTATTTACTTAAAGAATAACATAAAGGTTGTGTTAATATAACATAAAGATTAATATTATTATGCGTAAATGTTGCATTATTACAACTTAAAGGTTTACAGTGTGTTAAAACCTTAAAATTATATACTTAGAATTATTTCAATCATGTAATATAATTGAAATTTTTTATATTCTTATAACTTAACATTTATGTTATATTGATATAACATTTATATACAACTATCATAACCTTTGAAAAATATAAAAGTTATATTATTATAATATAAAAGTTAAATTATTGTAACGTTAAAGTTAAGTTATTATAACATAAAGGTTTAAAAGGTAATATATATTTATCTTACTCTGTAAAATATTAAACCATCAGGATAGAAATGTTATGCGAATATATCATAAATGTTATGTAAACATAATGAAAAGGTTAGGTGGGCATAACTAAAAGGTTAGGCGAAATAACTAAAAGGTATGGAGTGAAATTACGGTTTGACCACGATTTGGGGGTGTGTGTCAGCGTGTGGGAGCGCGTTCCAGTGCGTTTTGAGCATGAAAATCACCTCCCGGGTCATATGACCCGGATTGCACTTGGTGTATAGAAATAATTGTGTAATAATTCATATGAAAATTTGTGGATATGAGTTCAATTCATGGGTAATAAGGATGGGTCTCACGTAAACTTTCCGTGAGACCGTCTCACATGAGTTTTTGTGAAAAAACAATACCCCACTCTAAAATTTTGTTTTATTATATTATCTTTAAAAATCCTATTTTCCATTGAACAATAACATATTTTTGTAATGTGGCATTGAAAAATACTAAAATGTTTATCGTGTGCAACTCTTAATATATCCACCGCTAACGTGTAATAATCACATCCCCTCATTATATAGAAACTGAAATTAATTGATATGCTAAATTTTTGACAAATCAACGGTAAACACATTTTAATATGTCCATAATGGATAAGGCAGCAGGATTGACGTTCTGTTGGGAAGATTTATATGATTGGTATCGAGTGATTTATACCTAACAAATTTTAGTAACATAGATTTATCATCCAGTCATATTCATACCTTAATTAAAGCACTCTACTAGCACTATACTTGTTTACTTGTTTATGTATACTTACCTACCTATATATATCAGTTTAATGTTATTAGTAAAGGACTCATAAAAATCTACTTTTTTATGTACACCTACTACTAACCTATATATATCACTTAGTGTTATTAGTAAGTACTTGTGAATTTTATTCACATAAAAACTGGTATGCATAACGTGTATGAATCATAAATTCATGTAGTTGATTCACTTTGGCGCATAGTCACAACACACCTCCAAGCGTGTCTCCATAGGTGTCAAAATCCACCTAATTTGGTTCAATGTTCTCTCCAAGCGTGTCTCGGTCGGTGTGTCCAAATCTATCCAAATTCGTTTCGATGTTGTATCTTTATTTTATATTAGTCATACATTTATGTTATGTTAGTTATATCTTTAGGTGAATTTGGACTCACCTGGCCATAATCCGAATTTTAATTGAATGGACTCAATTCAATCCATGTTTGCACAAGAATTTGCAAAATCCTATAATTATACCCTACATTTTCTACAACTCCCCATTTATAACATTTACATTTTCTAAAATTCCCGATGTGAAAATGACATCTTAACTATAATCACACCTTATAAAATATTAAAACAAACACAAAATTTTAATAATGTTATTTATTAGATTTGCATGACTAATAATCATATAACTCTAATCTATTTTTTCTATTTTATCCACGTTTTTCTAATCTATTAAATATTGAGAGTCTCAAACCACACTTTTATATATAATATTTTTCTAGATAGTGTTTTTTTCTATAATAATAATGTTGCCACCATTAGATTCTTTATAATGTAATTTTCTATTATAACAATGTTGCCACCGTCGAGTCCTTTATAATGTTATTTTTATTTTTATTTTTACGTAGATAGGCCAGTTTATTTATTTTATGTATACCTAGAACAAAAAATTAAGAATGTTGGGTTGTTTTACAAATAAGAATGTTTGAATTTGAATGAGCTAGATTTATATATGCTTTTGTCACCTATTTAGACATTATAGATTATTGTATAAAGATTTAAAGTACATCAAACTTTTAAACAATTTCTATAAGTTATGTGCAATTAAAATATGTCTTAGTTAAATTAGAATAAGATGAGTTTGAAAAATAATAAGAAATAATTTTAAAATGCATATGAAAGAAATTGAGATGAATACAATAAAGATTTTGTTGATCCCAAGTGGTACAAGGTCCGGGGCGATTCGTGAATGAACTTCTACCAAATTTTTGATTTTGAACTCTATCAAACAGGTCTGCTTCAAGTTATCGATACTTGCAGCAAACTCGCTCTATAGTGTGTTCTGCTTGTAGCAATGATTTGGTGCAGCAGCCGAACACTTGGAGTTTTATGCACAATAGAAATGGTGGTGGTAGAGTTTCAACAGATAAAGTAACCTTTTAACTACAAAGTTAGAAGGTTACAACACATGTAAGCACATAAACCCAAACATATAGCATACAACAAAAAAATATAAGAAATATAAAGTTGTAAATGCAGAATATAAATGCATAAGAGTTTATAGAGGTTTGAAGGTGGTGTAAGTCTTCTACGTCATCTCTTCTCATACACTAGAAGGAAATCCACTAGGCCAAACTCATTCCAGACATGTTTCGCCTAAGAATACAACCCACTATGATCAGTGTTCTAAAATACGCTAGGCGCTAGTTGGGCTCTTGTATCTAAATTAAATATTTTTTTTGTTATTTTAGATATTTTTCTTGAGTTTTTATCCTCAGAAAATATTTCAAAAAATAACATATGTGTAGTTTATGTTGGAGAATAATAAAATCTCAATATCACATTTAAATTATATTTAAATATGACTTATTCAATTATTTTTAATTTAAATTTTTCAATCTATTAATTTTCTATCTATATATAATTAAATAACAATAATTTGATAAAAGTTCATGATACATAAATAATACCATCATTTACTAAAAAGAAAAAAATGAAAAAAAAAAAATTTGGCTCCTAGGGCCGAATTTTTCCGCCTAGTCCCGCCTAGAAAAAAAAATATTTTGGCGCCTAGAACCGCCTAGGCCCGCCTAAGGTCGAATTTTTTCGCCTAACCCCGCCTAGGCCGCCTAGCGCATAAAGTGACCGAATTGGCCAAAATCAGTTCGTCTAGGGGTCGCCTAGCGTCTAGGCCGAATTTTAGAACACTGACTATGATTCTTACTCAATTCCTAGGTTTCAACAATCAAATAGGGACCCACAAATGACATTATCCTATACAAGGACTAAAACACACATTGGGATATTTTTCATCTCAACTGTGGACACTTAAAACAATCTAAGAAAAAGAAATTCTTCAACTAAATGGAACTAAGTCTTCAATAAATATGATCGTTGCTAAAGGCTTGCTCCTAGGTTGAGTGAACTGGAAGAATGTCGTTTCTTTGTAAGTGCATTTATTGCTGCAAGCTTCGAGATATGAAGTTGAGAGCTTTTAGCAAGATTGAATTCTTCAGTTCCAGTTCTTTACCTTCACTCTTTCTCTATTTATAGGTGGTGGAATGCACTCGTTGAAGGAAACACATTCCACGTGTCTTCATATGATTCCTCTCTTGGCTACACCAATCTTGATCTTCAAATTGTCCTTGATGATCTCTTGTTGGTTGACTCCTTGATCCTCAAATATCTTCAGGTACAACCTCATTAATGCAAGCTCAAAGGTTGTATGTTATGTCGTTTTCTCCATATTGCGGTTTCATTAAATGTGGTTGTCCTCTTGTCTCAGAATCTGCAATTGCTTCAAGCACAGGTGGTGGCTTCTCGTTAGTCCACACCACATTGAATTTGTCGTTATGCTCAACTACCTTTGATAGAACTGCAGTGACAACTGAAGTCTTGATGTTTCCTCGTATTATTTGATCGAGCCTTTTCTGATTGATCCTTAGTTGATCTTCCGCACGTGACTTTCAGTTGCTGCAACTTATTGGTAGCGCTGCATTTAGGGTCGCTGCATGATAAAATGTGCAGCTTCTAGGTTGCAGTGTGCATCATCCTTTCTTTCGGAATTCCTTCTAAGTGTAGCGCGTTGTGAGCAGACTTATTCTCCTTGTCGTTGCTTGCAGCGTGCAACTCTTCATATCAGTAGAAGGTTTCACGATCCCAAAGGTTTGCTGAAAAGAAAATGGGGTATTATAAAGTCCTAATACTTACAGTAGGTTTTGTCCCATCAAAATCTAACATAACTTTTTCTTATAGATTCATTTAATCACTTTTAATCACAACAGTGAAAAAAAGAAAAAAAAAAAGAAGAAAAAGATTGGTACACAGTAAATTACGTAAGAAAAAATAGTAGATTTTGTGTGAGACCGTCTCACGAATCCTTTTTTGTGAGACCGATTAACCCGTAACCCACACTTAACAATTCATATGAAATTTTTTGAATATGAGTTCAATTCATGGGTAATAAGAATCCATCTCACGAAAACTATCAGTGAGACCATCTCACATGAATTTTGCGAACAAAAAAATAACATAGGAAAAGAATAAGCCAAGAAAGAGAAAAAGTGTGGATTGCCGCATCAACTAGATTAGCTCCATAATGAGTCTTATATATATATATATCGCAAAAACTCATATGAGACGGTCTCACGGATAGTTTCCGTGAGACGGATCCTTATTACCCATGAATTGAATCCATATCCATAAATTTTCATATGAATTTCTAAGTGTGGATTATGGGTTGACCCGTCTCACGAAAAAAGATCCGTGAGACGGTCTCACACAAGACTTATATATATGACTTTTTATTTAAATAGTCTAGTTAACATAAATTATTATTTAAGAAGATTATGTTAGTAAATTATTAGTAAAATAGTCCCATTCCAAAATTATGTAGTTTTGATATTAGAAACATATTACAATTTGTAATCGTTTTTACTTTCATAATTCAATTAACGCGTTTTGGGATGTGATACACGTATGGTGCATGGTTATAGGGTACAATGGATTTCATTTGATTTATTTTTATTTAATATTTATTTGAAAATTAGGTAAAAGACTAGTTGGATAAATATTTATGTAGGAAGTGTTAGTGAAACTAATTTACCATATATATATATATATATATATATATGCAAAAACTTGTGTAACCGTCACTATGGTCTGTCCCTCTATATATATATATATTGTTCTTCTTAATTATTATGTAGGAGTATATTAACGAGTTTATGTTTCTTTAGTTTACTACAGAACTTCAAATAATATTTATCTTTGTATGTACGTATAAAGGTAGAATCTTGGAAAAAATAGAAAAAAATTATTTTTCAGTTCAAAGACACTTTCTGAAAACATAATAGTTAAACAATATTAACATTTAACACATTCAATTGAAATGTGTTACTTCAAGAAATTTTATTACATTGCATTCAAATTGTTATTGACTAATATATATGTACAAGCTTTTTAGAGAAAATGTTATGGGCTCGTGAAAGCGAATATTTGGGTCTCTCTAAGTACACGAACTTAGTCCACAACAACAAAATTATATGGCAATGACATTATCTATATTCCAAACCCAATTAAAGCAATTGGGCTTTAGTTTTGTTTTATTTTTAAAACTAATTCGACAGGTGGAAGTTAAAAATAAAAGTTTATTGCTATAATAATTTGGATTAGATTTTAAGGTAAGTATATCCCTATTAAAAAATTTAAGGTTATATTTGGATTGAGAGATTCGAACTATAAGATTTGGAATGATGGAGTTTCCCGTCTAAATCAAAGTCTGTTTACATTACTCAAATTTCAAAATGAAAATGATGAATTTCGAAAGAGTAAGTTACATATGCATTGGATGTATATGGACCTTAAAGCCATGCACTTGGATTGGCCAGACCAGACCTTGATTCGCTCCTTTTTATTGTTTACTATTTTTATTTTTTGATTCATGTGTTAACCTTTATGTTATGTTAATTTGTCATGACATTATATTATATTAGTCTTACATTTATGTAAAAATATCATAACCATATATTAGGTAATATTTAACTTTAAAAAAATTCACCAAAAATTTGTAGATTATTCCTTATGTGATATTAGTTATACATTTATGTGATATTATTTATACTTTTATATCAACATAGTCATACATTTATATAATATAAATGTACATCGATCAAACATAATTATAAGATATAACTAACATAACTAAAATGTAATATTGTTTGTCTAAAACAATGTGTATAAGGAACAACAATATTAGTAAATGTATGTTTAATATAACAAAAATGTATGATAAATATAATATAAATGTGTACAACATTTGGGAGCAATTTTGTGTGTGGATGCCTAGGTAAGTGACGGCGCTTTAGAGCACATGTTTGAGTTTGGTGCATAAACCTAAGATCCATCCACCAAATATATAAATACTCTATTTGGATGAGTGTATTTGAGGAATGATTTGAAACTCAAAGTATTAAATACACTGGTGGTGTTTGGATGAACATGAATTTGAATTCATGATCTTCATTTTGAACTAATTTTGGAGTTATTCTGGTGGATCTCAAATCCACTCTAATTTGAATGGATTTGAAATCAATTCATTTAATATCTGAAATTTCAAACACCCTATATAAATGGAGGAGTATGTCTCTTGTGCAACTGGTGTCGGATTCGGGCCGTCCCAACCCATATCCCCTTTCTTTTCGCACATGAATTTTTTGTATTTTAACCGTGACCTTTATGTTATGTTAGCCATACATCTATATTACATTAGTCATACTTTTATGTTAAATAGTCATACATTTATTTCCAAATTTCATATATGCACTTAGTCCAATACTTTAACTTTTAAAAATAGCATTGACATTTATGCTATGTTAGTCATACATTTATGTTATATTAATCATACATTTATATGATATTACTTATAGTTTTATGTAATATATAAATGTACAACTAACGTAACTATAAAGTATGACTAACATGACTAAGAGGTATGAAGGGTATAAAACGGTTGTAAAAAAAAAGAAGCTAAATTATGACTAAAAACTCTAAAGATTTGACTAACATAATATGAAAGTATGACTAACATAATTGTAAGATATAACTAACATAATATGAATGTAGAGTACCTGAAGTGAATTTTGGTGGGAGCGCACCCACCAGGCACGTGAGAACATATGGGAGGGTGTTTTTAAATGTGTGGGTCGGGTTGATCGGAATGTATATGGATCCAAATCATGCACCATGTTCATAAAAAGGCTTTTTCTAAATTGAGACAAAGGTCTTTATGAGTTCCAGTTATAAAAATTCAAACATCACATATATTTTTACTATTATCAATTTTAAATCCTTTCAAATCCTTACATCAAATTACGACCTACTACAAGATTTGACTTTGGAACCATGAAATTCAAAAGTTCACACATAATACAATGAATATATATACATATAAACAGACATACACCAGATTGGCATTTATATAAAGTTCAGTTGTTTTTGATTGGGAATTAAAAAATAATTACAAGTCTAAAGTACATATTTGATTTCTTATTTAGAAAAATTGACTCACTTATAAATATACAACATTTGAAATATTTGTTAATTCTTTGGTCGTCTGAGAATAACATGCTTCTATGTTACTTGAACAACCCTTAAATATTACATTGCAATAAGTACGTATTTTTGTTATAATGACAAAACTTGAGTAAATTGTCTTTATGGATGACATTTTGTGAGATAAGAGTGTCTCACTCAATACATTCAACCTAATTATTTCTCGAATTCCAGCATACTTAATGATATTTTAATATATATTATAGATATTTTATTATATAATATTAAGTGTTATTTTATAATATAACTGTTGTATCCTTAACCTAAGCTAAACAAAAATTGAAAACGTGGAAGATTAGGAGTGGCCGACCAGAAGAGCTCCGAGTGGCCGATTAGAAGAGCTGCACTTGGCCGACCAGATGAGCTTGGTTAAACACCTATCCGAGTTTAGATAATAAATGACCTAAATGAGCCGACCAGAGAAGGCCGAGCCGACCAGAATGGCCGAGCGAAACGAAGGTTGGCCAGAAATGTATATGATTGGCCAACCCGACCAAGGTAGGAAGGAACCCGAGCTATCAACGAATATGATCAAGTTAAAGGACTTAACTTTTACCTTAATTCAAGGGAAGAAATCACGCGGAAAAAAGAGAAAACAAATCTGAGATCATATCCGACTATTTTAGATAGGAACATATCTGTTCTTTCCTAATTTATCTCCGGAAATCAAGGGATTCAATCTTGGTCTCCAAGTATTATAGCCCATGTATAGCGATAAATAGGCTAGGGCTAAAGGTACAGAAAAAGGATCGAACTTTTACTCGTCGTCTCAGGCACTAAGCGAGATTTACTCTTAATTTCAATACAAGATGTTATGACCGAGCTCAAACAGGTACCAACCAATCTTGGCCAAGACCAACCTAGATTAGAGTTACTCTCCTGTGCACCAGTTGTCGTGTAACTGGGCCGCGCGCGGGTTGGGCTGGCCTGCCCAACCCGCGCCTCTTTACTTTTTTCGCGTGTTTTGGTCGTTACCTTCACGTTATGTTAGTGTTACCTTCGTGTTATGTTATGGTTACCTTCGCGTTATGTTAATATGACCCCATCTCCAGATTTCATACCCTTAGTTTAAAACCACTGAACTAAAATAACACGAAGGTAACACTAATATAACATGAAGGTAATACTAGCATAACATGAAAGTAATATTAACATAACATGAAGGTAAAAAACAATGTTAATCATACCTTCATGTTATGTTAGAGTGACCCTCACGTTATGTTAATGTTACCCTCATGTTATGTTAGGGTTACCTTCATGTTATGTTAGTGTTACCCTCATGAGGGTAACACTAACATAACATGAAGGTAACCCATGAGGGTAACACTAACATAACATGAAGGTAACCCTAACATAACATGAGGGTATGACTGCCTGGAGCGAATTTTAGTGGGTTTGAGCGCACCCACGAGGCGCGTGGGGGCGTGTGAGAGCACGTTGGGCGTGTGAAAATGCACGTTAGAAGTGTGTGGGGCGTGGCGGGTCGACTCGGGTGCATGGATCCTAAATCCATGCACCAGTTGCACAAAATATTTTGCCCCTAGATTAACCTTGCCCAAGTAGGCACATGACTAATTATTTTGTTCGATCTATTTTTGATCTCCAATTCGATTATTTTCGTTCGATTCAATTTATTTGGGTGTGTGACGAAGAATTTTTGCTCATACAAATTCTGAACTCAACAATAATCATTGATATTTTGATGTATACATTGATATGTTAATGGATGAGAAGTGATATATTACTGGATACCGCTGAAAGAGATCAAAGAAAATAAATTTTGAAGGCCTGCAAATTTCCAAGTTGTATTACTCAAGTTCTTATTTATTTGCTCTTACAAAATGCCATGCCAAGTTTACATATTTATACTACTTGGTAACAAAGAATCATGAAATAATAATTGAGAAATGTAAAATACAAGATGACTCTAGACTAGAATGTTGAAACACATTTGACTAAAACTTGATTCAATGTTATGGTTTACTCCAACATTGCCTCCCCAAAAACAAAACTCCTTCAAACTCCTAATAAATGAGTTAGATAAATATTTCTCAAGATAAAACTAAATTATATATTTGAAACATTTGTAAAAAAGAAAACAATTATATATGTATATGTGGAAAATGTTAAAATGTCCATAATGAATAGTTTTTAATATGTCCACCACTTAAGGCCTCGTTTGGTAGTCAGGTTTAGAGTGTACAAGGTTTGATAACCAACCTAAGTTAATGTTTGGTAAATGTGTTTATGGCCCGGGTTTGCATTAGTTTAGATTTGGGCCCGGGTTAAATCTATTGGGATTAGCCTTCATTATTGGTGAGTTTGTAAACCCACCAAGATTGGTGGGTTTACATGTGGCCGAGCAGTAAATCAGATGAAATGTCCATGGTGTCCTTACTGTACAAAGAAATTTTACATTTCTACCCTTTACATTGCATATTATTTCAATTCTGCCACCATCCTGCACCAAATCATCTCCATTGTTTGCCTTTTTCTCCGTCTTCCCTGACCTCCAATCTGCACCCTACCATTCCTAGCGGCGGCCACCAGTGAGCATTCGTAATGGCAACTGAACAATCGACGACCCTAGGCACCGATACGAACCGATCCTTCTTCATGAAATCCAAACCCTTAAATCACGTACAAAGGAAAACTGCCAGTTCCCATTCCAAGCGTCGGCAGCCAAACCTTCACCATTGCAACATCAATTAGAATATCAGATGGACTGAAGCTAGGATCTCTACCCACAACCACTTTCCAGACCCACACATATCAATTGTTTAAGGTTTGACAGTTTCGATTTATGGAAGTGTGTTTTCTCCTATATGCTTAATTCTTGTCAAGTTTATATTAAACTTAATTAAAGAGATAAGGTAATTGTTCTTCATTCTTTGGTAATAATGGTGGAATGAATCCACATTTGGATGTTATGCTGCTAGGTACATTTGGTAATCATGTTTTTTGGACAACTGAGATTATGAGTGGGCAATACAAAGCTGTCTCAAATGAAAATTTTGATATTATGTTTCAAGGTGGTGTTTTCAAACCTACATATATGCATTCATGTTTTGAAAGTTTATGAATATATCTTATTTCTGTGTAACTTCATTTTAAATGTGATAGATATGATTTTAGGGGTGATTTAATATTTGCCGGAAAAAGAAAATGGAAAAGGAATTGAAAGGTGGGGTGAGTTGGAGAGTTGAGGCCGTGAAATTGAGATTGTGGAGATTTTGGGTGAAGTGATGATTACAAGAGAATGTTAGTTTAGGGGTTTGAGTGTGCAATAGAGAAGGAAGAGTGTGATTTGTATATGAATGAAGAGGCTAATGAGCCTCACCAATATAAGCAAGAAGGTGAGATTCTTTCTCTTTATATCATATTACTTATTGAATCTTGATTATAGAGGACCCTTTTTTTTTAAAAAAAAAATCTATTTTCTTTGATTTACTCATGTAATGTTGTTTATGGTGCTTTATGTTTTATGGGCTTTGTTTTTAGTTGGGGAAAGGGTTTGTGCTACTAGCTATATTTGGACAAGGTTTAAAATATAGGTATGCTGCTTCAACTTGGATTAGTAATAGGTTAGTAAAGTGCTGAAAAAACTTTTTAGGTTTCAATGTGAACAAAAACTCACATTTAAAAGCATTGTTTTGTACTGTTATGTGATGAGAGCCATGATAATGTGTAGTGGAGTCTACGTTGTATTATTCTACTCATTTCATGTGGTTCTAAAGATGAAAGTGAATGAAGTCGCAGTGAGTTTGTATTTGGCACGAAGCTCGTTTCTTGAGTTAGATCATCTACTTCCGTAAGTTCTGTATAGATTAAGTTTTGGATGAGGACATCAACATGAATCACAATTTGGCCAAATGAAAGAGATCCTATTTTGAGGTTTAACACAATCAAATGTTAAATGGATGATCAATATCTACCAGGTTAAACTTTTATATGAGATTCAACACTAGCTTTATTTGTTCTGTTGCTTAACTGCTACTTTAATGGCTGGCTAATGACATACCATCTTCAAATTCTTCAGTTGGAAGGGTCTGTTAAGATGGATAAGGCTATTGTATGGTGAGTACGATGATTCTGCAAATTCTATTACATATGGTCAATGAGGAGCTTCTTATTAAAAACATTCGTTTTCTTGCATCGTTTTTCCTGATCTGTTCTTATAGTCGTCAACCCGAGGAGAGAACGATCGCTGATCTTCACAGTAGTGTCGATGTTTCAGCCCTGCTCTGCAACGAGTAGAAGAGATTCAGTCTAATCTGCCTCTACGATTCTACCTTCTTGAAGTCCATACTCGGATCACATGTAACAGGCGGATTCTGGTTGGTAAGTTCTGAGGATTTAGGCATGGTGGTGGGGTTTCTACGTACTTGTATATAAGCTACTAAGTCTTTCTTGTGAAACCCAGGCTAAGGTTGAATTGAAGAGAAATGAGAGATGCAAAGTAGAAGAAGAGATACGAGAGCAGAAGAGATGAAACTTTCGAATGCTGAAATGCAGATAAAAAGAGTCGATGGAGAGATCAATGATCTCAAAGTGAAAAACGAGAAGCTCATGGCTTGGTTTAAAGATATCGGGTATAATCTGCGGTGTTGATCTTTGTACATGTTTTTGATGCTCTTCCAAAATATCAGTAAAACATTGATTGATATAGATAAGAAGCATCATTGTGTAAAAATGGAACATGGTTTTTATGTTTATATGATCTAATTTGGATGTTTTTTCCAGAGAATTTTGTGATCATCTGTGTTTGTTTCTTTGAGAAATGGTGTCTGTAAATTAAATCATTTGATACCTTAACTAATACTGGGTTTCTCATTTCGTTTAAACCCAGTTAGAGAATTTCAATGGTTATACCTTGGTTATTAGGTTTCTCATTTTGTTGAATTTGTATTTGTCTAAATGAGAATAATAGTTCAGTAAACGTTTCACTGTGTATAGTTTTTATTATGTTTCTCATTTTGTTGAATTTTGTATTTGTATTTTGTGGGGTGAGGTTGGAGTAATCATTTTCAATATTCAATTTAGGTTGTTCCAATAATTTGATGGTCATATTTGTAAAATCACATATTATATCCATATTAACCAATATACCAAACAACAAATAAAAAATAAATCAACTTTAACAAACCTCCAATCATCTATACCAAACAATAAACTGTAATCAAACCTATTATAAAACCTCCACAGTGTAACTGTGAACAGTGAACAGTGTAATCCCACTTAATTTATCAATCCTTGTCAATCCCGACCTGTGTACCGAACGTGCCCTAAGTGTAATGATTTCATCAACTGAATATATAAAAACCGAAAATAATTAATATGCTAAATATTTGACGTGTCAATGATGAACATATATTAACGTGTCCAGTGTAGGACAACATATTAATATATATATATATATATATATATATATGAGACAAAGTGGCATATTGTTAAGAAAACATAAGAAATTAATAATTATAAATAGATTGTGGAAAAGAAAAGGGAAATCCAAATATCGATGAAAAAGCATTGACTTTATAAAATAAAAAAGTGCAACACTGCTGGCTAGCTTGCCAAGAATCTAGGGAATTAAGTCTAAATTGGATGACTCTCCAAAGGTACTTAAGACTATACTCTCTATCATTTATTTAATTAATTCAATCTTTATTTAACCTATTACTCCCTCCATCCCGATTGAAATTGCCTACTTTGACCGGGTATGAAGTTTAAGAAAACGTAGTTGACTTTTCCTTTTTGCTTACTTTTTGATTAGAAAAATATTTTTTATATTTTTTGCTTTATAATTTTTTTGTCATTTATGGGCTGACAAATTAGATTGAGACAAACCAAAATAGCAAGTAGATAACTTCGACGGACGGAGGGAGTATTATTTGAAAATTTTTGGCCCTCTCTCATTCTTACATCTTTGTTTTTTTTAAAACTAAATAATATATTAATGTTAACTTTGTCAAATAGTGTGAGTTGTTAGATGACCACCAAATTTGCTAATCAAGATTTAAAAAATGATTATTGACCTAGCTATTTTCTCTTACTAGATTGTGCCATATGTGCTTCCATGTTGGGTACATAACAAGAATTTAGTGGGAAATTTGTTCAAAATATGTGGATATGAAATTTATATGTATAATTTACTTTTAATTTATAATAATTGTTACAATTATTTATAAAATTAACAACTTGTTTAGTTAGTTGGACAATGCATTAAGGCAAAGGTCTATCTCTCTCGATCACTAAATTGTGAAATTATTTGAATCAAAATTCACAATCGCAATTTCTTTTATAAATTTTAATAAATTTAGTCTCAAAATTCTAAATTTCACAGAATTATACAGCATGATCACAATAGTGCTGTAGAGATTTTATGATTTGAGATCCATCCAAATTATATGTTGGATATATACCTAAATAATTAAGTCGATAATAACATGAAATTCTTAAAGTCTCTAATAGCCACCAATAGCATAATTAAATAAATCCATTTCTTAAGCTGTAAAAGACATGTAGATATGACACCAAAAAGATTATATCAAACTTAAGCTCAATTTAATTTGTACGTAGTAGAATAAAAGAAAAGAAGTACATGGATAGTAACCAATTACTAAAATGGATAGTAAATATAAATTAAACATATAAGATGGTCCTAAAGTTATACATTATATTGTCAATTCATCAATAAATTATCCACTTTTTCATAATTGTAAATGTTAGTCTAAAATTATTAACACACACGCATACATATTCGATATAAAACCAAATATTGTTTTACTATAAAGCCAACTTCAATGAAAATTATTAGGCAAAATATTTTGTGCAACTGGTGCATAGGATCCATGCACTCGGGTCGACCCATCCCACGCGCCTCTAACGTGAGTTTTCACTCGTCCTAACGTGCTCTCACGCGCCCCCACGTGCCTGGTGGGTGCGCTCAAACCCACCAAAATTTGCTCCAGGCAGTCATACCCTCATGTTATGTTAGGATTGCCTTCATGTTATGTTAGTGGTTAGTGTAACACTAACATAACATGAAGGCAACCCTAACAGATTGTGAGGGTCACTCTAACATAACATGAAGGTATGATTAACATTGTTTTTTACCTTCATGTTATGTTAATGTTACTTTCATGTTATGTTAGTGTTACCTTCATGTTATATTAGTGTTACCTTCGTGTTATTTTAGTTCAGTAGTTTTAAACTAAGAGTATGAAATTTGGAGATGGGGTCACATTAACATAACGCGAAGGTAACCCTAACATAATACAAAGGTAACACTAATATAACATGAAGGTAACGACCAAAACACACGAAAAAACTAAAGAGACGTGGGCTGGGCGGGCCAGCCCAGCCAGCGCGTGACCCAGTTGCACGGATCTCAGATTCGTGCAACTGATGTATAGGAGAGTAACTCAAATTATTAATTCCATAAATTGTTTTCAATAATATTGTTAAACCAGATATTTATGTCGTAAATTAAAATATAAACGTTATAAAGTACTACTAATATATTTTTATGTTGGAGATGTTTCGATAACTAGAAAGCCCAACATTTGTCCCATTTAAGCATCTAGCCTTTCATCCACAATTTGTTTTATGATAATTGATAACAAAAGGAGTGAGACTTAGGTGCACCCGGGGCACGGATCCAGGATCCGTGCCCCCAACCCGACCCGGATTATATATATATATATATTTTTTCTTTTTTTCTCTCTATTTTTTCCATCTTCTTCTTCATCTTCTTCTCCTTCTTCTGCCTCTTCTCCTCCTGCTCCTCTTCTTCTTCTTCCTCCTCTTCTTCCTCCTCCTCCTTATCCGATCTTCTTCTTCTTCTTCTTCTTCTTCTTCGAAGCTTCTTCTTTTTCTTCTTCTTCCTAATTTTATATAATCATGTTCATTTCCATTTGTATAAAATTTGCAAAAATTTGGGGTTTTGTTGCTCAGAGATGGAGGATTGAAAAATGGGAAGTAGAATTGCTGGTTTCCTTGCTGTAACTTGAATTGGGCTCGCATTGCGTTTGGATTCAAAGCAGAATTCAGAAGAATGATGGCATCTTGCTCAAATGGAGATGAAGCTGTTGAGTTGGGTTCACATGGCAAGAACTTTAAATATCCTGATTAATATTCCTGTATTGAGTTCATATGAAATAGAAATAGCCTAGGAATTGAAGAGCTCATTCCAGTTTCTATGGTGTATGCATGACTCAAATTTGAAGTTGAGAGATAAACAAAAATTGTGGAATTAATGTAATACCATTAAGGTATTAATGTAATACCATAAAGACATTTCTGTAATACCATTAAGGTATCAGTGTAATACCATAAAAGACATTTCTGTAATACCATTAAGGTATTAATGTAATACCATAAAGACATTTCTGTAATACCATTAAGGTATCAGTGTAATACCATAAAAGACATTTCTGTAATACCATTAAGGTATCAGTGTAATACCATAAAGACATTTCTGTAATACCATTAAGGTATCAGTGTAATACCATAAAAGATATTTCTGTAATACCTATAGGGTATATGTGTAATACCAATAGAGTATAGGTGTAATACCCATCACTGAATCATCAACTAGGTAATCAGGTGTGTGTGGGGTGCTAACCAGACTTGCTATGGGCGCGCGTGGCGGCGCGTGGGCGCACGTGGAGGCTGCCCACGCGCCGGGTCGGATCTGGGGGCACGGATCTAAGATCCATACCCCCGGGTACACAAGTTTTTGCCTAACAAAAGTAATTAATACCTTCATAAAAAGTTGAAATTTTGGGAATTAGAAATGCATTTTTAGTCTCATGATTTAGGAATAATTGTAATTAATTTTACTCCCATAAGAATTGGGTGTCACAATTTTTCCTCTCACATATAATTCTCAAAATTGTGCAATCATTCATTTACTCTACCCACTATCAACACATTAATTCAATATGTGAAATTTATACTATATATAAAATAGGAGAAGTTGTTGATATTTACTGATTTGTCACTCAATTGCAAAATTGGAGATAATTACTGATTTGCCATTGACCAATAGAAAAATTGTGGAAAAAAAAACTAAAAAACTTTGAGAATCTTATAGAACAAGCTTTATATATATTTTAAATATAATAAGTAGTCTTTTAATTTAATATAGGGGTAAAATGAAATAGAGGAAATTATTTTGGATGATATTATTATATGATTATGTCTTAATAATATAATTAAAAAATCTGAAAATAATGAAATTTAAACATTGTCAAAAATTTAAAAATTTGAAAATTCTGTAATTTTAATATATAAATGTGAAAAATAGGTCTAAAAGCTAAATTTCATTTTACAAAGGGCTATAAAATGTTTAAAAGTTTAAAAACTATTATAAAATTATTAAAAATAATAATTAAATTTGAAAGTAAAACTAATAATAATCTAATAATGTTGTGAGGTTAATCTAAAAAAAATCCACAAATAACATTGAAAAATAAATTCAAACATATATGTAATAGATATAAGTATAAGAAAAAATATTTTAAAATGGTTTCAAAATTCTAAAAAAAATATTGTTTTAATTGTAAAATGAATTTGAAACCTAAATTTTTTAAATATAAACTAAGTTTTTGAATAAATACAATATTTGTAAAATAAATCCATCTAAAAAAATGTAGAAAATTATTTACAAATTATTAAATATAATTCTAAGATATAAAAGAACAAAATTATGAATAAAACATACAAATTAACAAATATAATTAATCATTTATAATTAAAGCACACAAACACAAAACTATTATTATTATTATTATTATTATTATTTTTTTTTTTTTTTTTTTTGTTATTGTCGTCGTCGTTGTTGTCATTGTCATCATCATCATCATTAAAAAAATACGGATTTTTTACAAATATCAAAATAATAAGATCTCATGAGTAATATTTTAATATAATAAATTTATTATATTATTAATAATCATATTTGTCATAATAAATAATAAATCGCGCATCGCGTGAGTATACTGCTAGTATGTTAAAATATTATA
This sequence comes from Scutellaria baicalensis, assembly GCA_005771605.1. Taxonomy (NCBI): domain Eukaryota; kingdom Viridiplantae; phylum Streptophyta; class Magnoliopsida; order Lamiales; family Lamiaceae; genus Scutellaria; species Scutellaria baicalensis. The sequence continues at coordinate 26,930,034 of CM016722.1, read as the reverse complement.
ATATGTCCACCGCTGACATGTAATGTTCTCATCCCCTCGTCATATGGAAAGTGAAATTAATGATATGTTGAATATCTAACACGTCAGCGGTACTGGATACATATTAATGTGCATATGTCGGGTAAGGTAGCATGACTATTTAATATACTTATTAATTTCATTTTACATATAATTAAGGAACGAAAACATTACACATCATTGGACATATATACTAAAAGTTATTCACAATGGGTATTTTATCATTTTTCGGTTCTACAATTTTATTCTCTCCTTGTCGAAAACAAAGAAAAGTCATGAGAGTTTCACATCTATATCTAATCATCGATTTAGTAGGGATCTTTGTTCATTGATTGGTGTATAATGATCACAGTTACAAACTCAATATTGACTTTGTTGTTTTTTTCATACATCAACTGCTTACGTAACAATATTATACACGTTATGAAGAAAAATAAATTATTTCAGTCCCTCCTTTTCAGTCTATATTTTGTAATATATATATATATATATATAAAATAGTAGATATTATTAATTTATATTATTGTGGTATTAAATTAAGAAGAAAAGTTGAAAATAGGTATCCCTAAATATCTTTCATGGAACAGTTAAAGAAATAGCAATAAGTATACACAAATACTCATATGAGACGGTCTCACGGATAGTTTTCGTGAGACGGATCCTTGTTACCCATGAATTGAACCCATATCCACAATTTTTCACAAGAATTGCTAAGTGTAAGTTATGGGTTGACCCGTCTCATGAAAAAAGATCTGTGAGATGGTCTCACCCAAGACCTATTCGTAAGTATATATGTGAGGTATGAAGACCTTTCTGACCATTTCAGCATTCCATTTTTCAACTCTTTATCTTCTTCATATACCGCCGCCACGCTACTTAATTAATTTTTACCATTCATTCATATGAGCTGAATAATCTGCAAATTGTCTGCTTTACATGCCAAAAATGCGAGGAAAATTTTCATCATTTAACAATATAATAATAATAATAATAATAATAATAATAATAATAATAATAGGCATATATTGATTAAGATATACTAATTGATTCTCTAATAAAGTAGCATATGGTTTAATTAATTAGCTGTCCATTTTATTAATGTACTCCATCAAGAAAATAAATATTTGTTATCTTGGTTATAAAAAAATTCCCCAAAAATAAATGTCATTGTAAGATTTCAGAAATATTTATTTTATATTCTATATATCAAAATTGTCCTCATTTATCATTTTAAAATTAGATATATAAGATATAAAGTGACTTTTCGAAAACTTCCCTTACATTATAAAGATGTACTAGTCTTTTTTATTAGACAAAATTCTCCTATGCACCAATTGTATGGATATGATCCAAATCCGAGTTCATGTGGATTTTTATTTTTATTTTTGCTTTGAGTTATTGCCTTTATGTTGGGTGTGTAACATTTATGTTATGTAAGTGTGATCTTTATGTATAAATATGATGACCTTTATATCTAATGATTTAGGAAAAAATGAAGATTTTTTTTTGTTTCAGGTTAATACCCTTATTTAGGTGCATGTGACCTTTATGTTGTATTGTTGTGACTTTTATGTTCCATAAATTGGGAAAAAACAAAAAAATTCAAAAAAAGTTAAACGCATTTTTTAGATGATCATACTCATACATTTACGTGATATTAGTTGCATCTTTATATATGATTTAAACATGCAACTAATACCACTTAAAGGTGCAACTAATATTACCTTAAGGTGCAACTAATATGTACAAATTTCGCTAAATTCTTTTTTTTTTTTTTCTAAGTAGAGTATATAAAAGTCATCACATTTGTACATAAAAGTCACACTTATAAACATAAAGGTCACATAAATACAACATAAAAGTCTCCCAACCTCAAGGGAAAAGAAAAGAGGAGCGCAGATCCGAATCAACCCGAACCTAATTCGAATTGCATTTTCACCAATTGCACACTAGACAACTCGTTTTATCATCAACTTCTTTACTCTATATGAAAAATTCTACTAACATTTTTTGAAATAATTAAGGAAGTTACATTATAAAAAGGTATTTAATTAATTTTTATGGTCAAATTTTAATTTCCTTGGAGAGATTTAAGACCAATTATTAGATGTCAACGTTTTCGATCCCAATGTGTAGAATTATTTATAAGGGTCTGCTGCTGCGTTGAATATCACACGTTTACAAGTTGATATTATTTTATGAAAATCAATATAAAATTTGAAACTATATACTAGTAAGTAATAATATAATAATGAGGATATTTTCGTTAATTGAGATCAGAGTTAATCGACATTAGAAAATTGGCTTACAGTTTACAGTTTCAAACTTTCCAGGCTACAATGATATAATGAATTGTTTTATTGCCAGGTTTAAGAGTTAATTGGAAAGTGCAAAATGCATATGGTACATGATCGATTTTCTTATTTATTTTTGACGTAATTGAAAAAAAAAAAAACGATCTTTTTAAAGAATTGTAAATTTATCCACATTTATTAAAATTGTAAAAAATTAATGATCACTATTATTGAAGTTATAGTAGTACTTAATTGTTCCACAACTTTATTACTTAAACTAGTTGTGTACCCGCGCGATGCGCGACTTTCTATATAATACAATAATTTTTATTATTGATATTATAGTGTAATCTATATTGTATCTAAAATGTTAAATGTTTTTTTAATGCCTTTTGTAATCTATACTATTGTAATGCTAAATGTTTTTTTTTTTTTTGGAAATTCAATTACTTATAAACGGATTTGGATAATCAAGATCACAATCAAATTAGTATTGGTAATATATCATTATATCTGAAAAACTTTCCATCTCGATTTTTTTTTTTACATCTCTAACCTCTATTTCATGCTAGTTCATTCTCATCAAATGAGAGTGATTATATATGCATTGCTTGTATAGTATAATGACTTTCATCTTGATTTTTCTTCTTATTGGTAATCAATAATTTTTTTTCTTTTGATATTTCTAACCTCCATTTTGATGCTACTTCATCCTAATTACATAAGAGTTATTACATATACATTGTTTATATTGTGCTAACTTTCATCTCAATTTTTCTTTTGATATTTCTAGCCTCCATTTCATCTATTTCATTATCATTAAGTGAGTAATTATATATACATATATTGCTTATATGGGAAAATGACTTTCATCTCAAATTTATTCTTATTTTCATCACTAATTTTCTTCTTGTTTTGATATTTCAAGCTTCCATTATTTTTGTTTTTTGTTTTGATATTTTAAACCTCCATTTCAATAAGCTAGCCCATCCTCATTTAGTGAGACTTCCATCTCCATTCATGCATTTCTTATATAGTAGTAAGACAATGACTTGTAAACGAAGCCTAATCCTAATGGCTTGATATGGAAGCTTGATTCAAAATTATTAAATTAATTTAGAAAACCAAAATTAAATTTAAAAAAATTACTCAATTGTCCAATATTTTTTGGAGAAGCCTAATCATAATGGCTTGATATGGAAGCTTTATTCAAAAAAAAAATTAAATTAATTTAGAGAATCAAAAATAAATTTAAAAAATTACTCAAATTTTCCAATAATTTTTAGAAGCTTGTTCAATAAGATATTCAATTTTTTTTTCTTTTTTAGTTTTCTTTTTCCATTTTTTTCCTATTGGATAATAGTTTTGCTATTGAATGACAAATTGGTAATAATCACCAACTATTGTCATTTTAGATATAGTTTAGATATAAATTTAAATAATTAATTTTTTATATTCTTTTATATATATTGCAATATTAAAAAAACATCGAATACTTATACTCACATTACGAAGTATATACTTCTAACATAAAATACTTTCGTATTAACTTCTAACTTCATAAAAATTTAAATATTTATATTATCTTAAACATTTATGTTTAAGTACATGAATTTCAAAATTGATCTATTAAATATTTTATCACAAAATATATATTAAAATAAAAAAGACGTTTTAAAAAGAAGACACATGAGTATGTTAATATGAAAAATCAATTTTTCTACAATAAATTATATTATGTAGATTTTATTTACTTTAGAAACTTTTAACTAAGTCTTTTATAATTTATAATTATTAAAAAAAGTAATGTGTAATATAATACATAAAAAATATAATTTTTCTCTCTCTTTCATTATAAAGTATCATTAATCAAGAATTATATATGCTTTCCTTTTATTTTTTATTATAATATTTGATAACTTATCAAGAAAGTCATGTAATTTAAAACTATTAAATTAATATAGAAAAACAAAATAAAATCTTGAAAAACTAAAATAAAAAGAAATTATTTACACATCTTCAAATTGATGTGACATTTTTAGGAGGAAATAACAAATTAGTAATTATTACCAAGTTACTTGCTTTTAGTATAATATAGATTGTCTTGTAACTCAGGTTATTTTGTAACAATGGAATTAGACAGACAATTTAGAACTTTATTTTTATAGTCTTCATGAATTTGCTCAAATTAAGTTCAAATAGTCCAATTTGTCTCAAATTGCACGTGAATTGCACATGATATCACGAATTTTGAATTTTCGGACTGATTTTACTCACATGACATTTACTTATTATACGCGACATAATTAAAAAACCTTCCATCTACCTAGATCCATAATTGAAACTCTAACTTTTCATCTCCCCTCCTTTTTCCTTCTTACCCTCTCCCCCTCCCCCTCCCCGCAAACTTCCGCCTTTGCCACCGCCTTCTCCATTTTTCATTATCCATCGGGAAAATCGTCATCTCCACCATTCTTCATCTCCATTTTTTATTTTCTCAAAAAATTGATTTTATTAAATTTAATTTAATGTTTGATTTGAGATGAGGGTTATGGATGTATTAAGTGTGCATTGTTCTTGCCGGAGTGTTGTGGTGGTCAGCGGTTAGGCGATGGGAGGAAGATGTCGGCTGGGAAGAAGATTGCCAAATTTTTTATTTTTTTCATTTTCTGTTTTCTTTATTTTACGAATTTATTTTTATTTTTCTGTTTTTAATCTTAAACGGATTGATGATGTGTAAAATTAATGTCAACATAGATGTCACTTTTATTTTTATGTTCCACATGGGTAAAATTAGTCAAAATTCGACTGAACTGCCAAAATGACAAGCACATGTGATGCACTTGCAATTTGAGTCCAATTGAACGTTTCGAGCTTAATTTGGGTAAAATTTGCAAAGCCAGTAAAAATAAAGTCTTAAATTGTCGGCTCGAAAAATTAAAGTTTATTTTTGCCACATCATGACCTAAGTTGTGGGGTAATTTAAGTAATAAACTCTTATTATTGTTGTGATTAAAACCACATATATACTTTCCGGCAATCGGAGTCCATGTGTCCGACAAACATGTCTCATCATCTGTCACATTAGATATCATGTCATTCACAACAAAAAATCATTTAAGGATCAAATTGCAAAATAAAATTTCTACCTTTCGAAAATTGCAACTTTATCCTCACCTTTTCATATAATTATCAACAAAGATAAAGCCACGATCTATGTTCATTATTGCAATTCAAATTTATTTTTTGGTAGAGAGTTGATGCGTCTAAAAAAAATTCATGTGAGATGTCACATTAACCACACATTTTTTTAAAAAATTCTTTTTATATACATTAGACGTTGTTCAAGTGTATACTTAATTTAAACATCTTTCTTTGATTTGAGGATATATAAATCACCTCTCAATTACAAGCTTAATTTAAAAAAATAGTATACATGTTCTTTTAATTGTTTAACATTCGTTTATTTATCTTTTTACAAAAAATTAGAGCTAAGGCATTTGTGTTATAATTGCAAATATGTACTTGCATACTTGCGAAAGAAAATTTTCATGCACAGTTTGACAAGAGAATCAAGAATATATTTGAATTGCAATAATGAATTTTAGTGGTGGATTGTTTTGCTAATTATGTAAAACTTTAGGATTAAATTGTAATTTTGAAAAAGTAATGATACAATTTGATCCATAAATTAATCTTTTGTTATTGGGAATTATTGTAGTGTATTGTATATGTAATGTGTGTGTTAGTTAAAGTAGTTATAAAGGATACACAGTAAGCTTGATCACATAGGATTATAGCCTTTAGCTCACATGCACTGCATGCATGTATATATAGTTAGTTTGTATTGCTGATTCGGTTAACAAATACATAATGAAGATTATCATTTTATATCATGGTATCAGAGCATATTACGTTTGATCATGCTTCTCTTTATAGAAGCACAGTGGGTGCTTTGCAATATATTACGTTGACAAGACCTGATATCTCCTATGCAGTCAATAAACTAAGTCAATTTTTACATTCACCAACTCAGAAACAGTGGATGGCTTGTAAACATTTGCTAAGGTTCTTGAAAGGAACATCTTCTCTTGGTCTACATTTCACTGCAGCTAGAAGGTTATCTCTTGAAGCATATTCAGATGCCGATTGGGCTAGTAATGTTGATGATAGGAGATCAACAGGTGGCTATTGTCTCATGCTTGGTGGCAATTTACTTACTTGGAGCTCAAAGAAGCAGTCGGTGGTATCTAGATCAAGTGCTGAATCAGAGTATAGAGCTCTTGCCGATGCTACGACTGATGTTATTTGAATGAAGTCTTTACTTTCTGAGCTTGGCATAAGCATTGAAAATCCACCTCTTCTATGGTGCGATAATATGAGTGCAGCTGCTCTTGCTGCAAATCCAGTCTTCCATGCTCGAACTAAGCATATTGAGTTAGATGTTCATTTTATAAGAGAGAAGGTGTTAGCTAAACAGGTGGAGGTGCGTTTTATTCCCACTGAAGAGCAAGTAGCTGATTTGTTCACCAAGCCTTTAGCTCTTACACGTTTTCATCACCTTTGTTTGAAGCTCCCTCTAAAAGATTCTCAGCTTGGCTTGAACAGGGAGTATTGTGGTGAAGCTCAATCCAGCTGAGGTGAAGCTCGGTGAAGCTTGGTTTAAAGGGGGAATATTGTAGTGTATTGTATATGTAATGTGTGTGTTAGTTAAAGTAGTTATAAAGGATACACAATAAGCTTGATCACATAGGATTATAGCCTTTAGCTCACATGCACTGCATGCATGTATATATAGTTAGTTTGTATTGCTGATTCGGTTAACAAATACATAATGAAGATTATCATTTTATATCAGGAATGATAAGGCTTCCGACGTGGTATATATGTTTGTCGAACACGTGGACTTTGGTTGCCGAAAAATATAAATTTGGTCTAAATTGCAATAGTGAATAGAAGTCACGATTTTTACTACAATTATAGAAAAGTGGAATGAATTTGTTTTTTTTTTCTTTGAAAAAATCATGATATTTTTATTTAAATTTCAACTTTATTATTCACGTACTTTTTTGGAGAATGTTATCTAATTAATCTCTGCTTCAATTTGCTATTATTAAAAAGGTTTAAAAATATAAAACCTATTGTATTTGCTTTTTCCATAATCTAAACTTCTTTATCCAACTGAAATCTTGAAATTTAAATTGTTGCACTTTGCCTCTAGGAAATTATAATTTGGTGCATTTTACGGTATCGAACAAATCACAATCATAAACGTGTCCTAAATCAATGAATATGGTTTATCTGATACCATAAAATGCATCAAATTAGAAGTTCATACGATAAAATGCAAAATTTCAAAGTTTATATCAAAAGGTGTAAAATCAGGTATAGTTAGGGCATGAGAAAATGTTTTAAACCCTAACATAAAAATATGATTAACAAAACATAAATATATGACCCACATAACATAAATGTTAGAATCAAAAAAAAAAAAAAAAAAAAACGTGCAGATCTTGGTCGCTGATGTAGGCAAGAACTTATATACCCATGGGGGCACAAATCTAGGTGTTATATGCATGCTCTTCAGGTATTATATATATATACTCTACATGTGTTACGTTCCTTGGTGTTATACACATACTCTATAGGTATCATATGTATATAAGAGTATACATGTGATACCTGAAGAGTATACACATGATACCTGTAGAGTATATATTTAACACCGTATGATGATTAATTTGGGGGCATCGTGCCCCCGGGGCACACAAGTGTCACTCATTGATTTATGGAAAACGTTCTCTCAATATATTAATATTAGGCAAAAACTTATATAGCCATGGGGTACATAGAGACACAGATCTAGGTGTTATACACATGTTCTTCAAGTGTTATATATATACTCTACAGGTGTTACGGTTTTTGGTGTTATACATATACTCTACAAGTATCATATGTATATAAGAGTATACATGTGATACTTGAAGAGTATACACATGATACATGTAGAGTATATATGTAACAACATATGATGGTTAAGTTGGGGGTACCGTACCCCCGGGGCACACAAGTGTCACTCTTAATATTAATATCAAAACATACACCCAAGCTTGCTTGTAAATTAACTCATTTCAAAATATTGTATGTCAAACACTGTTCTAAAATTCGGGCTACGCGATCCCTAGCCAAACTGAATTTTGCTTATTCGGCCACCTTATGCATTAGGCGGCATTAGGCGAGGCTAGGTGGAAAAATTCGGCCCTAGGCGGGTCTAGGCGATCCTAGACCAAAGTATTTTTTTTTTTCATTTTTTTTCCTTCTGTTAGTTTTTCTTTTTTGTAAAATGACTATATTCTTAATGTATTATAAATTTATATCTAATTATTAATTTTTAATTATACATATAAAATTAACAAATAGAAATCATAAAATAATTGAATAATCATTGAATGAATCATATATAAGTATAATTCAAATGAAATATTGAGTTTGTATAGTCATCTAACATAATATATATATTATATATATTATTTTCCAAAAATATATTTTCATGATGTAAACAGAAGTAAGTAAAATAAGAAAAAATTATTTAATGTAGATACAACGCCTAGGTGCCGCCTAGACTCCGACTAGGGCGCTTGACTAGCGCCTATCATATTTTGAAACATTGATGTCAAATAGTATGTATAATTCGCAATTTTAACCAGTTATACTTGAAAATTAGTTAGATTAAATTCAATGGTAGAAAATCTAATCGATAAGAAGAGGTCAATTTTCAATAAGAATAGGGTCTGCAAAAACCTAACAAACCCTAATTTGAACACACAAATCGAGATCTTATATTCTATCTTATCATTCATTTCTTATTTCAAATTAATCATGCACTCTACATGATGTATACCAAATAATACCATCACTTAATTAACACTTAAATAAATATATATATTAGATACTCCCTCCGTCCCAACTGAACTTGTCTACTTATCATTTTAGTTTGTTCCAACTGAACTTGTCAGCACATAAATGGAAACAAAAGTCAAATATTAATATCCTCATATTTCATCCTTATTACAAAAATGTCACTTAAAAGCAAAAAACAATCTTAAAATGTCACAAAAGTCAAACACTCATATCTCCATATTTCACCCTTATTACAAAAATGTTACTCAATTATCTTAAAAAACAATAATCAACTATTTTCTTTAAGAGTAAGTCTCTTGTGAATCAGGTGCATGGATCTTAGATCCATGCACCCGGGTCGGATCCGGATCAGGGGGACCGCACCCTCTTTTTCTTTTTTCGCTCATGATTTTTGAAAAAAATCACATACCAATAGTATATGTTAGACATACCTTTACGTTATGTTAGACATACCTTTAAGCTATGTTAAACATACCAGTTCTGCCCAGATTTCATGCCTTGTCTTTTTTTGGCTTGATTTTTGAATTTTGGCACATACCACTACGTTATGTTAGACATACCTTTACGTTGTGTTAGACATACCTTTATGTATACTTAACATACCTTTGTATATGTTAGACATACCTTTATATATAGTTAAGCATACCTTTATACATGTTAGACATACATTTGTATATAGTTAGACCTACCTACACATGGTTGGTCTAACTATACACAAAGGTTGGTTTAACTATATACAAAGGTTGGTCTATTTGAGCGAATTTTGGATGAGCTTCAGGACAGGTCTTCAGCGCGTGGGAGGCGCGTTTTGGGCGCGTGAACAGGTCGGGTCATCCATGCACCTGATTCATAAAAGTTTTTGCCTTTCTTTAATCTTTATACCCGATCAAATTAGATAAATTCAATCATGATGAAGACAGTATAATGATACACGAGATGAAATAAAAAGTGTTTAGAGCACCGTCCTAAAAACATAAGTCTGACTTTAAATGAGAAATAAGGCATGAAAGGCTTTTACTGAATTGGGGTCATCAAATCAATTAAAGTGGGCCTATTAAGTTTGACCGCTTGCCCGACTGACCATGTGACTTTTGCAATTAATTACCACAATAATTATTTATAACCCTATCTATTTTTCTTTTAAATTTCTTGACCAGATGACCCTACGTATTTTAAAAATGTCTGTGTTTGAATACTTTCTGTTTAAGACCATGAGTTGCTAAATAATATAAGTCAATGACAATATGACATCGCGCCATTTATATTATGACATCATCAAATGATGATTCAATATTACAATTTGTTTGGATATATCATATAATTAATTATTAGAATAGAAAGTCATTTTGTATTTTTTACATTAGTAAGCGTGAGAGAAATTTACAAATCAGGATAGTAACTCAGGTCATCGTTAACGAAGGATGCTAATTTTTTGGATTCTGATATTGAGACATTAGCTTAACAACTTTGAGGCAATAAAAATATGAAATGATGAATTTCGGGCACATACGCACAAACTTCGGGCCAAATCGTGTGAGCAAAAAATCTTTATCTCATGTGATTGGACTTGAAATTCAAGATTACAGGGTTTTTGTCATAAATCGTCCAAATTGAAAAGGTTACTGTCCCAATGTTGATGACTAAAAAAATTAGTGTCCTCATTGATGATGGATGACCTAAAGATATTGTTTTTAATTTGCAATTTTCCATATATGAGATGTGTATGTAAATTTATGATATGATATTTTTTATTGAGTTTATTATTATTTTTTGCCCTGTAAATTAGGGGGTCTGGCGTTTTCTGGACAATAATGTGTCAGACTGGCGATTTTGCCACGTATTGTTTCAAAATGTGCAAATGTTACCAAATTTCAGCCCGAACTGCTTGGCTTTCAAAATGCGATGCACTTTTGGCTTTCAATTTGGGTCAATCAGGCCAAAATCCGCTATGTGGAATTATTTAGATTACTTGGAACAAAAATAAAGTAAAACTCAAAATCAAAATCAATAATAAAAAAAAACAAAATTGAAAACACGGGTCGCCGTCTCCTCCGCCTCGCCCCCGAGCACCGCCTCCCCGCCCAATATGAGGACGCCATGGACGCCGTCACCTGAGTCCAGAACCAGGCCCTTGATCGCAGCGGATTGAAATCCCTTCCCCCTTTCTGATACTGGCAAACTCGGTGGAGTTCAGGGCGAGGCGGGCTGATCCATGAGAGTGGGCCCAGAGAGAGGGCGGCGGCTATGTCGGTGGACGCGAGGAAGTGGCGGAGGAGAGGGAAAATGGAGCCGTGAAAATAGAACGCCGCCGTGGATAGATGCGAGAGCAGAGACGAGGTGGTGGAAGTTGCAAACTCCGACGCGATACGTAGTGAAGCGCCGCCGCGTGGATGCGAGAGCAGAGGAGAGGGGAAGGGGGCGGTGGGTGGTGGTGGGGAAGGAGACGGCTGACCTCGTATTTATTTTTATTTTATTATTCTTACAAAATGTTTTCAATTTTGATTTGATTTGATTTTTACTTTATTTTTAATCCACATAATCTAAATAATTCCACATAGCGGATTTTGGATCGATTGGCCCAAATTGAGGGTCACACGTGCAATTGGGCCCAAATAAGTATTTCGGGCTGAAATTAGGCAACATTTGCACGTTTTTAAACAATACGGGGCAAAATCACCAGCCCGAAACATTACTGTTCGGAAATGACAGACCCCCTAATTTAAGGGCAGAAAAAAAAAACTTTTTTTATTTAAAAACAATGGTAAATCTTATGTGAGACAGTCTTACGGATCATCTTATGTGAGACGGATCAACCCACAACCTACATTTTAGAATGACAAAAACTTTTATGAGTCAGGTGCATGGATCTAAGATCCATGCACCTGACCCGACCCGTTCACGCGCCCAAAACGCGCCTCCCACGAGCTGAACACTTGTGCTGAAACTCACCCAAAATTCGCTCCAATAGACCAACCTTTGTGTATAGTTAAACCAACCTTTGTGTATAGTTAGACCAACAATGTGTAGGTAGGTCTAACTATATACAAAGATATGTCTAGCATATATAAAGGTATGTTTAACATATACAAAGGTATGTTTAAGTATACATAAAGGTATGTCTAACACAACATAAATGTATGTCTAACATAACGTAGTGGTATGTGCCAAAATTCAAAAATCAAGCCAAAAAAAGACAAGGCATGGAATCTGGGCAGAACTGGTATGTTTAACATAGCCTAAAGGTATGTCTAACATAACGTAAATGTATGTCTAACATATACTATTGGTATATGATTTTTTTCAAAAATCATGAACGAAAAAAAAAAAATAGTGCGGTCCCCCTGACCCGGATCCGACCCGGGTGCATAGATCTTAGCACCTGATTCACAAGAGACTTACTCTTTTAGAATTCATACATATAAGATTGATTAGTGGGTAAAAAGGATCCGTGAGATTGTCTCACTTGAGTTTTTGTAAAAGAAAATATTTAGCAATTTATAAGGTAATTTTCAATCCATAATTTTCACGGAATAAATAAAAGGTATTTTCATAGATCATACTTATATATAGATAGATATATATTATATAAGCCTACATGGTGTTGATGGGACCGACTTTTTCGGCTCAAATCTCTCTCTCTCTCTCTCTAAATGTGTGTGTATATATAAAAATACACATGTTGTCTAAAAGACTTAAACGTTGAAGTTGAATTCTTCAAGTTGTATTTTGTATGTAATATTTATGAGTATGACAGTGAATAGAATAGTTTAATAGGGTATTGTATGTTGAGTGCAAATTTTTTTTTTTTGGCATTGACATTTTGCATAGGTGTGGTGGGGTGGGGTGGATATATTCATGGAAGCCATTTTCGTTGAATTTTTTTATGCAAGTCAAATACTGCTGCATCCCTTTATATACTACATGACTATTGCTCATGTTTTCAGATCACACTTACAAATTATTATTACACCCAAGTGAGAGAAAGCGAGAGAGAGAGAGATACAGCTATTATCCATATGGAGTCTTCTTTGCATAAATCTCTTCTTGGAGCTGCTGGTCCAATCAATGAAGACACCAATCCTTCTGAATCCAATGGTGATGAAGAAAGTTGCGTTGAGGAAATCGCTCTTCAGGTATATATATGTTCTACTTCGTACCTACAAGTTCAAAATTGAAATTATCGTATCATGTTCGATTAATATAGCTATGTTATATAACTTGATTCACAGGTTGGAGCTAGAAAAAGGGCTCAAGATGATGATGATGAAGGGATGAAGCAACCATCTCCTAATCACATTAATAACTACTTAGATTCCAGCAAACAGGTAATTAGAAATAAAATAATCTAATTTTACAGATCAATCTATATATATATTTACTAGTTTGTTATATATGTTCAATATTTCATGCATTTTATTAACTTTGAAAAACTCCCATTTCACCAAATAAAACACTGCTAAAATCCATAAGTTATAATGGCTCCAAAAATATGAGATATTGGTCATCGTGTTTAATTGGAAGTCATCATAATAACCATATTTAGCAGCCTTTGCAAACCATTGACCATGAAATAAAGATAGATGCAAGTTGTTCATTATTTTAGACCGGTGAATTAGTCTTTGTTTTGCAACTATTAATTCAATTTTGCTTATATATAGTAGTTAGATTAGTAGGATTTCAACGTTAATTACATAATTTAGTTTTATTTAAATATTGTTGAGTATTGTTAATTACCTAGCAATCCACTTTCTTTTGTTTCAATATTCTAAGAATTAATCTTTATTGAGTATGTATGGTAACTAAAACTAAATTATCTTGGGTCAATAAATTATGTATCTGAGGTTCATGAAACTCTTGCAAGATTTGAGGTTCTGATTACATAAAAATTTCAATAGGGTTTAGCAACAACATTAAAGATGGAGAGATCATCATCTGCTCAATCTGAATCCAGATCATCTTCATCTGCCAAAAGGGAACAGGTTTGGAATTTAGATATCTCTTTTTTCCTAGCTAGCTAGCTATATAATTTAACAAGATATATATAATATATCTCTTAATTTTTCTTTCATATTGTGTTTTGGTTTCATGTAATTTATATCACGAGTTCATACTAAACGACTTGGCAAATAAAACTGATCAAGATCGGAAAATGATGCATATATGTTTTGATCACTTATGGGATTAGCTAATAATACAATATTTCAATCTATTATTAGCATTTATAATAGTTATGGCAGCAAAGATGAAGTCTTTTAAACTAATTAAATGTAATGTATTAATATTACAATTTATGGTTGCAGCTGGGTAATGAACTTGGATCAGCAAAAGCAGAAATGGATGAAGTTATGGAAGAAAATGAACGGCTTAAGATGTACTTGGATCGAATTCTTAAGGATTATAGAACCCTACAAATGCAATACCAAGATGCTATTCAGCAAGAGGCCAAAAAATCTCATCATACAAGTGCTCGAACTCATCATGATCAAGAACCTAGTGAGTTTATTGATCTTAGCCTAGGGATGAGTTCAAGTGACAAAATAAAAGGCGAACCGCGTAAAACTTCTAAGAATGACAATGTTGAAGGTGGAGATCATAAGCAAGAGTTGTCACTGGGACTTGATTGTAGATACGATGAAATTAAAAAGTCACCGGTTGAACCTTCTCCGAACCTTAGCCCAGAAAGAAGTATAGAAGAGGCGAAGGAAGAAGGCGGAGAGACATGGGCACCTAAAACGTCCATTAAGAACGCAAGAGATGGTGGAGATGATGAGATTTCTCAACAAAACCCTAGTAAACGAGCTAGGGTTTCTGTGAGAGTCAGATGTGACACACCAACGGTGAGAACAAATTTTGTAATTCGTCCATAGATAATTTATGTACATTGAAGTATATATGCTAACTAAATTTTTTCGATGTCGTATTGGTGTAGATGAATGATGGATGTCAATGGAGGAAATATGGACAAAAGATTGCCAAGGGAAACCCGTGCCCTCGAGCATACTATCGTTGCACTGTTGCTCCATCGTGTCCCGTTAGAAAACAGGTATACTTGTAAATCTTTCACTTTTAGCTATTAATATTAGTGAAATTGATTGATGAATATGATTATTTTCCTCTTGATATAATGTTATTGAAGTTCAAACTTTTCGTATTTTGACATTAAGGTACAAAGATGTGTGGATGACATGTCGATTTTGATCACAACATACGAAGGCACACACAACCATCCACTTCCAATCTCCGCCACCGCCATGGCTTCCACCACCTCTGCAGCCGCCTCCATGCTGATTTCCGGTTCATCAACCTCTGGAATTGGCCCAGGCACCTCCACCACCGCCCCCACCAGCGGAACCCTAAATGGCCTAAACTTCTACCTCTCCGACAACTCAAGATCAAAACCCTTTTACCTACCAAACTCATCCATCTCATCAAACCCTTCATACCCAACCATCACTCTTGATCTCACTTCATCTTCATCGTCAACATTATCTTCATCGTCTCATGCAAACCGACTAGGCAACATCCCTCCAAGATACTCGACCACGAACCTCAACTTCAGCTCCTTGGAATCGAGCTCTCTCCCGATTTCTTGGAACAATGGGATGCTAAGTTATGGACCTCAATCCAGCTTCAACAAGAACCAAAATGCAAATTCTCTAAGCTTTGGTGCACAATCTTATGAAACCCTATATCAATCTTACTTGCAGAAAACAATCTCAAACCCTAGCCAACAACCTAATTTGCAACAAGACACAATTGCAGCTGCAACAAAAGCTATCACGTCAGACCCTAGTTTCCAATCTGCATTAGCAGCTGCTCTTTCATCAATCATAGGCCAAGGTGGTGCTCATGCTTCTTCCAACACATTAGCAAACCAAAACGCAGGCGAAAAAACGAGCAATGTTATAACTACCAAGGCTGCAGGTGATCCTTTCCCTATCCTATCCAGCTTTCCATCAACTTCAAATGCAAATAAATGTGCACCAAGTTTTATGAACAAGTCATCTTCATCAACAAGCTCACAACCTGCTGCTTTGATGCTTCTTTCACCTCCATTTCCATTTTCGAACTCGAAGAGTAAATCCAACTCATCAAGTGACAACAGGGATCACGTTATTTGATTTGTTTTCGAGCTGTTTACTTTGACCTAGATGATTTTTTGTTTATTTTAGCTGGTGAAGTCAGACTTTCATCATAATGCAATGCATTTTCTTTTTCAACTATTTTTTTTTTCAGTGATGTAAGATGAAGAAAATTGTGGATATAGATGGTGACTGCTGGTGAAAAAAAAAAAGTTTGAATAATGGTTACCATTTAGTTTATTTGTCCTTAATTTTGTTTTGTTTTATGTATGACCAATTCTGCTAACAAATGTGGATAATTAATTAGAGTAGGTTGCGTGCCCCGGGGCCACCGTGCCCCCAAACACTTATTGTAATACCTTTAAATAATATGAGTAATACCTTAACATATAACAATAATACCTTTGAATATGCAACTAATACCTTATGAGTATATCATTAATGCCTTCAAGAATATACCACTAATACATATGAATACACCAATAATACCTCATAGATATATACCTAATACCAAACTAATTAATAATACCTTTGGGGGTACGGTGCACCAGGGGTACGTAAGTTTTAGCCAATTAATTAATGTGCTTTGACAATGAAACCAACTACCTCGTTGCCTTATCTAATCCTTTCGTCAGGACAAAATTTCGAGTAATATATTGTTCTTCTTATTGGAAAATCTCATTTTTTCTCCTCCTCCATGACTACTTTTCATTTTTAATCTTGTAAAAATGCACTTTTTCTATTTGATCTTGAAATTGCAAAATTCGTCCAATTTTGATCCTACATTTTCAATTTTGGTCTTGTAATTGAAAAATTCGTCCAATTTTGGTCTTTTTTGGCCAGATTTTTTAGTTTCCGACTACAGATTGGGGGCGAGTGTAGTGCATTCGCTTGAATGTGGCCGGAAAATTAAAAATTGGACAAAATTGTCAATTACATGACCAAAATTGAAAAGTACATTTTAGAAGACGAAAAATGAGTTTTTCCCTTCATCTTATATATATCCTATTCGCTACGAGATCTTTTATTTAAAATAATCATATTTTAAAATAACCATCATATGTATATAATCATGATGTACCTCAGTGAATATCGTTGCACAAGTTGGTACTTATAAAAGGGTTGGAGTTCCCTTGAATCCTTACAAAGGCAAATCTGGTTTCTTTCGTGAAGGCTCTAAAGGTGGACCAGCAAATTTCAGAAGAGGATCTTTTAAAGGCATGTGAGGCAAATTTGGAAACCATGGTCTCAGATGTCAGCCATAACAAATCATTTAGCAAATAGATGCTTTCACAGGCTTCATATATATGTGAAATAATTTGAGGGGCTACTTTTCTTACAAAAATAAACTTTGAAAATAAACAGATGTTAGATTATAGATGTGGTGCAAAGTGTTGGAACACTTTAAAGGACAGATCAGAGAATTACAAGCGGCGGAAATAACAAGAATTATGAATATGAAACAGAGACACGAAATTTTCAACACAAGCTTACACTTGTACAGCGCTCTCATGAGCAAAAATCCATTAAAAGGAAGCTTTACAAATAAACAAGAAATCCGAACTTCCACAAAGAAGTCGTCCCTTGATGTTTATGAAATAGAGCTTCGTTGGGACGTCTAAACAAATACAACAACATAAACAAAATCCTAACTGCACTACACCGAAAGGGTTTAAGAAAAGTGCATCAAATCGTGTTGTGAATGAATCTCTCAAAAGTGCTATCTAGATATGCAATACAACACAAGCACCAAACAAATCACTCTAAAAATAGAGAGATGGTGATGAAGAACTCTATGTATGAACCCTCTTTTTACCTCTTGTTCTTCACACACTTATCTTGAGCAAATGAAGTGGGTTTTATAGACTTATAGTCGTTTGGAGTAAAAGTTTAAAAAATTTGAGAAGGTTTATTCACCCCCAAACCTTCTATCACTTTTGACCAACAAGTAGTATCAGAGCAGGTTAGATTAAAACCCCAATTTGTACTGGTCATATCCCTGATCCATGTTTTCTAAAAATTTCATCAAAAGCTTTTCATAGCATGGATTCATCTCATAAGTTGCATATGTTCTCTATTGAAGAATATGATGATTGGAGGATTAGAATGGTGACACATCTATCAGCTATGCATGAGGAGATGTGGGAGATGTGGTATGTGATTACTGATGGACCACAACGGATTACGAAGGTGAACCCACTGTTTGTAAGAGTCGTTGATGCTGCCGCTGAAGACAAAGCAGATGCAGGTGTGATAAAGATAATTTTCGTATATAAAGATAAATTTGTATATAATTTTCGTAGATAAACTTATTAATATACTAGTATGATTTTTAATTTTTGTAATTTTATATGTCCTTAATTAAATGTAAATTAAATCACCACAATTCAAGTCTCTATGACCTTTTTGAAGCAGAGCAAAAAAAAAGTAAAAAAATTCATTCAATGCTAGAATTTATGAAAGACATTTTTGGTCTGTGTGAAAGCAAAAGTACGTCTATCTTTGTGGGACAAAGGCAATATTATTTAATGGGTAAATTACAATTTTGGTACCCAAACTATACCCCTTTTTCACTCTGGGTACCCCCATTTCATCGAGTAACAATTTTGATACCCAATGTTTTTAAAAATCTCACATTGGGTACCTTCCGTCAGCTTTCCGTCCAAACTAAACGGATGTTAACTAACCCTAATTCTTAAGCGCGAAAATTAGCCCCCTTTTTCCCCCTTTTCTGAAGAACCCTAGCTTCTTCAATTCTTCTCCAATTCATTCCTAATTCTTCGTCATTCTTCACCAATCTTCAGGTGAGTAGTTCCAAATTTCGATTTCTCTCTTCAATACACCACAATGAGAAGGAATTACAGTCCACCATGCTGTCCCTTCAGGAAACAACCATCAACTCCAATAACTTTCCTGCAATGTTTGAACCCCTGTTTGCATGCCTCCAAGCAGATATAAAGCCTAAGGAATTTTGGATCTTTATCAACATCAATACACTTCAGCACTACAGATGACCCAGGGTTTGTTCTAAGTAATTCTTCACAATAATCTCTAATTCTGCTAAATTGCTCCTTCAAAGTGCCCTGCAACAGTTCCATTGCTTTCTTTCTTCCTCTAAATGCCTTACTTTTGGAGATGTTTGCTTTTAATTTGGTGCAAAGTTCATTCCTAAATTCATTGGTTCCTAACTTTGGATTGTCTTTGAATTTTTTCATGAAGTGTTTCCCTATCCAAGAAGATTTGATGCTAGGATTGTTATAATTCCATGAACATTTGGAATAGTCAGAATTGAACACCTGAACCTGCCAAGACCTATCATTTTGCATTGGTGATACAAGAATATACCACCCACACCCCTCTTTCCTACATATTGCTTTCAATCTTCTTTTATCATTGTGCTTAAACCTATGACTTATTCCCCTCTTTGCACAATAAGTATTTATGGCTTCCTTAGCTTCTTTCTTGGTGCTAAAAACAAGTCCTACCACCAAATCTGGTTTTCTTCCCTCAGTCTTAGGATTAAATTTAGGATATCTAGGCATACTCTCCTCATCAGACCCTGCAATGCTTTCAAGCTCATCACTACTACTTATATTGTCAACTGTATCTTTCTCAAACATGGCATATGTCTCATCACTCACATATTTGTTTTTCATCTTTCCATCACTACTTGGAAGACCACAGAATTCTACATCTTTATCAACATACTTCTCAAAAAACCTATCATCCTCCTCCATATCATAATCACTATCAACTAATGCATCTTCATCATCTTCATCATCTGAGGTTTCACTCTCATCATCTTCATCATTGTTAGTTGCAGGTGTAGGTATATCATCTAAAAAGGAAAAATCAAGTACAGGGTCCACAAAAGTCTCACTTACATTACCCCCACCAACTGCATTCTCACTTTCAACAGGATCCATATGCTCACAATATATTAACACCACTCTATCCTTAGGTATATACTTGATAATGTCAAACACTTCAACATCAGTTTTAAGAATTCTTCCAATCCTCTCTAGACTATGCCCAAATTGATGCCAAAACCTAATATTTTTTCCAGCATATCCTAATTCATCTGCAAAATCCTTTAACTCTAATAACCCAAACATTTCCCCATCAACATAGTCAAAAAAATCTACTCTACCTCCTTGATAAACCATAACAAGTGAATATCTCATTACACCACCATGAAATATTTTCAAACTAAATACAGTGGGTTCATTATCAGGATCTGCAGGATTAACATTGTATTCTTTAGATTATTACCTACACATGAATATACTCTATACATAGCTGAGGGAATTGAAGAAAAAACATACCATAATTGGGAACAAATGTGACATCTCTTCGTCTTGACATCGCAATTCGACCTTGTGGAGCTTGTTTTGTTAGCTTTGAAGATGTTAGATGCAAGAATTGGTGAAGAATGATGAAGAATTAGGAATGAATTAAAGAGGAATAGAAGCAGCTACGGGTTTTTTGAAGCAGCTAGGGGTTTTTTGAAAAGGGGGAAAAAAGGGGGCTAATTTTCGCGCTTAAGAATTAGGGTTAGTTAACATCCGTTTAGTTTGGACGGAAAGCTGACGGAAGGTACCCAATGTGAGATTTTTAAAAACATTGGGTACCAAAATTGTTACTCGATGAAATGGGGGTACCCAGAGTGAAAAAGGGGTATAGTTTGGGTACCAAAATTGTAATTTACCCTTATTTAATTTATTTATTTAGTGTATGAAAATATATTGTTACATACATTTACTTGGCCATAGTTCGGTTCGGTTCCTAATTCCGTATAAAAGAGAATCAGAATCGAATAATGTATTGTTTCGTTTCTGGCTTTAGGACTGTCAGTTAGATGATTGTTTTCATTGTATAAAAAAAGTTGTAAGATAGCCATTGGAACGGACAGTTCCACCTCAACGACCTTTTCTTTATATAATTTTAGTCATAGATTTCAGATGGTAGAACGATCTGAACCTTAATTTGAAAAATACAATAAAATTGTTGGTTAAAACGGACAGTTTTAATTAAGTGGAACCAATTTTCATAATCGAATCATATAAAAATCAATTTCGATCCAATTCCGAAAACAGGTCAATGTCATGAATGAAGATGAAGAAGAATGCATGGAGAAGAAGATCAAGTCCGTTTCTCGTTTTATTTTGAAAAGCCATTATTTCAGTTGTAATAGGAAGATGTCGCGTTTTACTAATAAAGGCGTGTGTGTGTTTAGTAGAAACGACGCCGTTTTTCTCTATTTTGTTGTAAGTTCAGGACGACGTCGTTTAGGCTGTGCATGGGTGTATATATATGTCAACCCATGCATGCGTGTTTGATAACAGAAAATCAGATATTTTCCTTCTCAATTCAGATCCATTTTCTCTCTCTTCGCATACTCAATCCATGTTCTGACATTTGGCCTCAGAGCCAGCTGCGCAAACTTTGTGTTGATGGCGGGAAAGAATCATGCTCAACGCATTGATACACTCGAGTTGCAGGTGACGGAATTATTGGCTGGACAAGCGGCGGTGTTGCAGGCTCAGTTGCAAGTGGAAGCGCGATTGGAATTGAAGCTAGATAGCTAGCTTGGGTGAAATGCTAAAGGCTCAAATAATGAATGTTATGAAGGAGCAACAGAGTCAATCATCGGGTAAGGGTAAGGAATCTATTCATTCATCTAATACATCTGTGGCAACTGGATCGGGATCGGGTAGGAATGATGCGGGGATACTATCACCTATGCCGATGACTAGGATGCAAGGGGGACAGGGTAGTACTGGAGGAAAATTTCCTAAACTTGATTTTCCTAAATATAATGGCGACAACCCGAGAATATGGCTTAGGAAGTGTTATAGGTATTTCTCATACTATAACATGAATGATTATGATAAGCTCAGCCTTGTAGCTATGAATTTAGAAGGGAATGCGGACCATTGGTTTATGGATTATGTGGAGGAGAGAGGTAATCTATCATGGAGTGAGTTTACTAAGCTTGTGATGGATCGTTTTATGAATCCTACTGGAGGAAGTTTGGTGGCACATTTAATAAGCTAAGGCAGACGGGGAGTGTGCAAGCCTATATCAATGAGTTTGAGGAGATAAGAGCCTTATTGAGAGAAAGTAACAAGGCTTTGAATGAGGAATATTTCATGGAGAGCTTTGTTGGAGGATTGAAAGAAGAGATTAGCAAGTTTGTATCTATCCAAAAACCTAATACTCTTCTATCTGCTACTCAATTAGCTCTTCAGAGTGAGGATTTAGTACAATTGCTTACTAAACAACAAAGGTTAGCTCCTAAATCTTTCCAACCAACTTCTGGTAATACTACTAAGGTTGAGAATGTATTGATGAAACCTAAGATACCACCTATCAAGAGGCTTACACCTGAGGAGATGAAGGCAAGAAGGGATAAGAATCTCTGTTTCAATTGTGATGAGATCTTTCACATTGGCCACAAATGTAAGAAGTTATACCTAATCCTGGTGGAAGGGGATAAGGCACAAGAGAATGAAGCTCTGGAGCTGGAAGTCATTGAAGATGATCAAAATGAACCTCAGATATCTCTTAATGTTGTGGCCGGGCAAACACATTCAGACACTATCAAATTATTGGGAAGATCAGGCAAACAGGAGCTAATTATTTTGCTTGATTCAGGAAGTACACATAGCTTCTTGGATCCCATAGCAGCAGAGAAGATGGGATGTGTTATAGAGTATACTACCCCTTGGCTTGTCACAGTTGCTGATGAGAATAAGATTGAATGTAACTCCAAGTGCCCTCAATTTGAATGGGAGATGGGAGGGTGTAAGTTTAGCACTCCAGTGAGACTCCTTAAGCTGGGAGGGTGTGATATGGTCATTGGGGTGGACCTCTTGAGTCAATTTGGCCAGATTCTTATGAACTTCAAGGAACACACTGTTCATTTTAGCATCAGAGGCAATGAAGTCAAGTTGCAGGGTGTAAAGCACCACTCTCAATTGAATTTGATATCAGCTGATCAACTAAGTAAGGAAATGAAGGGAGAGGAGCATGATATAGCAGCTTACCTGTGTCTGATCACTGCTCAGAATGAGAGAACAAAGGAAGATCATCATCAGTCAGTTGATCCTTTGTTAAAGGAGTATGCACACATCTTTGATATGCCTAAAGAGCTACCACCTACGAGGAGTATGAATCATAGGATCCCTATCAAACCTGGTATAGAACCTATTAAGCAACATGCTTATAGATATCCACTTCTTCAGAGACAAGAGATAGAGAAGCTGATAAAAGAAATGTTGAGTAGTGGCATTATCAGGCCAAGTAGCAGCCCATACTCATCTCCTGTATTATTGGTTAAAAAGAAGGATGGCAGCTGGAGGTTTTGTGTGGATTATAGGAGACTCAACTCAGCCACAGTGAAGGATAGCTATCCTATTCCATTGATAGATGATCTATTAGATGAACTAAGTGGAGCACATATCTTATCTAAGATTGATTTGAGGGCTGGATATCATCAAATCAGGGTGATGGAAGAAGATATTCCTAAGACTGCTTTTGTCACCTCCTCAGGCCTATATGAATTCATAGTCATGCCTTTTGGGCTTACTAATGCTCCAGCAACTTTCCAAGCAGTGATGAACCAAGTTTTCAGTGAGTGTTTGAAGGATTATGTGTTGGTATTCTTTGATGATATACTAATTTACAGCAGGAATATGGAAGATCATCTAATCCACTTGAGATCTGTGTTTAACATCCTTACACAACACAGCTTGTTTGCTAAACTATCTAAGTGTCTCTTTGGGAAGACTGAGGTGGAATACTTGGGACACTTAATCAGTGGGCAAGGAGTGAAGACTGATCCAGGGAAGATTCAAGCTATGGTTCTTTGGCCACAACCAACTACCATCAAAGCTTTAAGAGGCTTCTTGGGCTTGACTGGGTACTATAGGAAATTTATTCAAGGGTATGGAACCATAGCAAAACCACTCACTGACTTAACTAAGAAGGGAAGATTTCTATGGAGTAATGCAGCTGAAGAGGCTTTTACTAAATTGAAGCAAGCCATGGTTTCAGCTCCAATGTTGGCCCTTCCAAATTTCAGTAAGTCTTTCATCTTAGAGACTGATGCTTGCTACAATGGGTTGGGGGCAGTTTTGATGCAAGATCACCACCCATTGGCCTTCCTTAGCAAAACATTAGGAGCTAAGAATCTGGGATTATCTATATATGAAAAGGAGTTTTTTGGCCATCATACTAGCAGTTGATAAGTGGAGGTCATATCTACTACATGCTCCTTTTATTATTAGGACAGACCAAAAGAGCCTAAAATATCTTTTGGAGCAGAAGATCTCCACTCCTTTACAGCACAAGTATCTGACTAAATTGTTGGGATTCACCTACACAATTGAATTCAAGAAGGGGGTGGATAACAAAGCTGCAGATGCACTCTCTAGAATATATTCTGAAGATGGAGAGTATCATGCTATTACTACCTTTAGACCATTGTGGATGGAGGAACTGATGCTCAGTTATCAGGATGATGCAGAGGTTCAAGACATTATTGCTGAGTGTGTAACCATGCCCTACAATGTGTCTCAGTATAGCTATTCAGATGGTTTGGTGAGGTTTAAGGGCAAGCTGTTGGTGGGTAATCATGGAACTTTGAAGCAGCAAATCATTACTTACATGCATGATTCTAGTGACGGGGGTCACTCAGGAGTTAATGCCCCTTACCAAAGGCTGGTGAATGTATTTTGGTGGCCAGGAGTAAGAGCTCAAGTACTGCAGCACATCAGAGAGTGCCATACTTGTCAAATTTCCAAGCATGAGAATGTTCACAACCCTGGTTTGCTGCAACCTTTGCCAGTGCCTGACCAAGCTTGGACTCATATCTCAATGGATTTCATTGAGCAGCTTCCTCTCTCTGCCAGTAAGGATACTATATGGGTGGTGGTTGACAGATTCACTAAGTATAGCCACTTCATTGCCCTATCTCACCCCTTCACTACTTCCAAATTAGCTTCCCTTTTCTTGGATACAATCTACAAGCTTCATGGTCTTCCTCATAACATTATCTCTGATAGAGATAAAATATTCACAAGTCAATTTTGGCAACATCTTCTTAAGCTGATTGGAGTTGAGCAATATTTGAGCACAGCTTATCACCCTCAAACGGATGGCCAAACTGAACGAGTTAATCAATGCTTGGAAACTTATTTGAGATGTATGTGCGGAGCTAATCCCAAAAGGTGGTCCTCTTGGCTTGCTCTGGCAGAATTGTGGTATAACACTTCTCATCACACTGCTCTAAACCTTAGTCCTTTTGAAGCATTATATGGTTTCAAACCTACACCTCTCATGAATGACCCTTATCTCTCTACTACGGTGGAAGGAGTTTCAAATCTCCTGAAGGATAAGCAATTGGCTCAGCAATGTCTCAAGGATGCATTGCGAAAGGCGCAGGAAAGAATGAAATATTATGCTGATAAGAAAATGAGTGATCGGGTTTTCCAGGTTGGGGATTGGGTCTATCTTAAGCTCAAGCCATATAGGCAATGCACTTTGTATAAGAGTCCAATATGGAAGCTTAGCCCAAAGTACGCAGGTCCTTTTCAGATTCAATCCAAGGTGGGTTTTTCTGCTTATAAGTTGCTTCTTCCATCGACGGCCAAGGTTCATCCGGTGTTCCATGTGTCGGTTCTCAAACGGAAAGTGGGCCCTCTTACTGCCATTACTTCCACTTTACCTGAGTTCGATGAAGAAGGTAAAGTTCTCCTGAAACCAATCAAGATATTGGCTCGACGATTGGTGAAGCGGGGCAAAGATCCAGCTTCTCAGCTGCTGGTTCAATGGGCACATCTGCCTGAAGAGGAAGCTACATGGGAGTTTTTTGACGAGGTTCAAGCGAAGTACCCATTTCTGTTGTCTTGAGGGCAAGACATTTGCAGGGAGGGGGTATTGTCATGAATGAAGATGAAGAAGAATGCATGGAGAAGAAGATCAAGTCCGTTTCTCGTTTTATTTTGAAAAGTCGTTATTTCAGTTGTAATAGGAAGAAGTCGCGTTTTACTAATAAAGGCGTGTGTGTGTTTAGTAGAAACGACGCCGTTTTTCTCTATTTTGTTGTAAGTTCAGGACGACGTCGTTTAGGTTGTGCATGGGTGTATATATATGTCAACCCATGCATGCGTGGTTGATAACAGAAAATCAGATATTTTCCTTCTCAATTCAGATCCATTTTCTCTCTCTTCGCACACTCAATCCATGTTTTGACAGTCAATGATAATTGTTGACCACAATTCAGAATCGGAACCGTGTACATATAGGCACATCTACCTATATTGATGTATATAAATAGATTTTGAAAAGAAAAGAAAAAAGTGAAAGACTAGATTAGAATTGAGGGTGAGGAAAGAAAAGAAAAAGAAAAGGAGAATCTGAAATGAAAGAGAGTGGGACCACATCACTCCATAAAATCCAAACCCCCAATTTATTCCAATCAATCATTAATATATAAATGCAAAGCTTTCAAGAATATCATTTCTCCTTCTCTCTGCTCAAAAGCTTCCATCCCTTCTGCAGGAGGGTTTCACCCAGGAGTTCCCTCTAAGGTATAATTGAATTGAAATCTGTGTGTTTCATTTTTAATTTCATATGAATAATGCTTTCTGGGTTTTCTTGTATATTCAATGGAATGAAAATTATGTAGATCTTCTGAGGAAACAAATAATGCCGAATCTTGATTCTACTCTTGTTTTAATTGTTGGGACTTCTTCCAAATTATGGGTTTCTTCTTGTAGTAATTGAATTATAGATTTAGCTTATTATTCATTTTTTCTTGAATAAAGAAAAAATCTTTGGAATTCGCAGTTATTTGGGAAAGAGGAGCTCAATACCTTAGATAACCCTAGTCCTGTAATTTCTTGTTTTTTTGTTTAGTTTTCCTTTTCCTTTTCCTTTTCCTTTTCCTTTTATGTTTTTTTGGTAATCTTGAATTGTTAACCCTCTTTAGACAAGGGTTTCCACTGGTGAGTTTTACATGATCTTTGTCACTATCAGTTCTTAATTCTTGCATTTATGTGTTTATTTGATGCACGGATGAATTGTTGGTGATGTGCTATCCCATATAGTAAAGATTTCTTGGTATTTTTGTTAGAGTAAGGTTTGCGGGTTGGGTTTCTTTTTTATTTTTGTTGTTGCTATTTGTGTTTTTTTTGATTTTGTGAAGATTTCCAGCTATATTTAAGAAAGTTGCTCGTAATTTGGCTGTGAAATTTGTCTTTACTCGTTGGAGAAGATGTATGAAATGTGTGTTTCTTTTCGTGGAAATTTTCATGGTGCAGTGTTGTTTTTTGTGGTTTGGAAAGTTGTGTGAAATTAGAATGGTTAGAGCTACTTTGAGTCCATTCCACATGGGGAGGGAGAAATGAAACTAAAAGCTGGATGAGGATTTCATTTATCTGACCTTTTTTTAAGGGATTGATATTGGTTATATAAATCTCGAAGAGCTTAATTGGGAATGAGATTGATGTGTTCCTGTTCTCTTTTATATAGAACATTAAGAATCCCAATTAAAATTGGTGGATAGGACTTTATGTTGCATTTTTGGGTGAGCTTAGTAATGAGGTAATACACAATTCTAGTTGGTTCAACTGAACTACTTATGATATATGATTGGAATCATATTAGTTCGTAGTTTGCTGATACAGTATTGCACTAGAAAATTGGCCTTTAAGATGCGCATCTAAGAAATACCGACAGATAATAGCATTGGAAGACGAGAGTTTTTTAATGTTGAGAGATGGATGAGTTAGGTATTGGAAGAAAAGATTTTTCAGTCTCTTTTTTCTTTTTCCTTTTTCTTTTGTCACTTTAAGTGAAGTAACTTTTTTGTTCCATACTAATTTCTTTGGTGAATGATTTGATCCTACAGGCATTTACGATGTCAACTCCGGCTAGGAAGAGGCTGATGAGGGACTTTAAGAGGTTGCAGCAGGACCCACCTGCAGGTATTAGCGGTGCACCACAAGATAATAATATTACGCTCTGGAATGCCGTTATATTCGGGTGAGTGCATGATTTTATTTCATGAAAGATGAAGCAAACTCTTTTTTTTCTTATTCTATGGTTAGGTTAACCCATCACTATTTATTGTTTTGTTTCTTGTGTGGAATGCAGTCCTGATGATACACCTTGGGATGGAGGTGAGTTGATCTAGTGGCTCAGGTGTATTTGAATATTTATCTTTATCGTTTTTTGGTGCACTTTACTCCTGTGTCTTCTGTTTCTTTATCACATTTGTATCTCAATTTACCCATCATGTTCCTATCAGTTGAAAAATGTTTGATGATTACACATTCTATTATGGGTGTTAACTTTCCTCTTGCATCATATAATAAGAAGCTATGCTGCTAAAATAAAGATCGAAAACTATGAATGCTTAATGCTGATTGGTCGATTTCTTAATCTTAGTCTTGTATTTTCCACTTTGTATGGACAACTTACTGTGCATGACTTAATTTTTCAAGTCCTTAAGATATTTCTGTAGTTTTCTCAAAACACTGAATTTCTAAAAGCTAAGATATTTTGCTTCTAAGAAACTTTAGTTTTTTTTTTGTTCTGTATATTGGAGAAACATTTATAGTGAAAGACATCGTTTTGAGGAGAGATCATATTCTGCTTTGATTTACTTTTAAGAGTTACAGCCGTATGCAAGTAGTTGTGAGCTCTTTCACTAAGAAAATGAAACAGAGATCGAAGATTACATGCTATGTGATAAAATCGCACACCAGTCCAGGATAACGTTATACAGCTTAGGATCATAAGTGATTTTGCCTTCATAAAATCCACCTACGAAGTTAGGGTTGAAACAAGGAAAAGAAAAGAAAATCCATTTTTCATGCAAGTATTCAAGTCTAGCCATTTAAATGAGAAGAGAACTGAAAATAGCCACATAGTAAGAAAGATGAAATCATGAAACGTAGTCTGCTTTTCCACTGGAAAGCCTAAGGAATGAGTTATAAGATATCTTCTTCTATATTCCCTCGTTGATATTATTTTATATGATATTTATGATTTCTGGAAACTTAAATGTCATGGGTTATGCTTTGCGTGTAACAGGGACGTTCAAATTGACACTTCAGTTCACCGAAGATTATCCAAACAAGCCGCCAACTGTCAGATTCGTTTCTCGAATGTTTCATCCAAATAGTAAGTCGATTCATAAAAAGAGTCAACCGTATAGTATTTTTTCTCTAAATTTACCTTTTGAAATATAGTTTACGCGGATGGAAGCATATGTTTGGACATCCTCCAAAATCAGTGGAGTCCCATATATGATGTTGCAGCTATTCTCACATCCATCCAGTCATTGTTGTGCGACCCAAATCCAAACTCCCCGGCCAATTCTGAGGCTGCTCGAATGTTCAGTGAGAATAAGCGAGAGTACAACCGTAAAGTTAGGGAAATTGTCGAGCAAAGCTGGACAGCCGACTAATTCAACTCAATGTCGCACCGGGTATCTTCTGTGTGCTATTGTGGCACGGTTTGTTTCAATCCTTTTATGCTGTTGGGATTAACTACTATGTATGCCTTAAGTTTGTATTATATAAAATACAATTTTAATCATTCGTTTGGTTTGGAATTGAAATTGAAATGAACTTATTATTGCTTGGAATCCTTAATTTCTTGAAAATTTTGGACTTGGAAAACTACTGCTGCCTGATTCTTTACTACCTAATACTCATCAATTTAAAGTGTCGATCATTTCTACATTTTTGCTTTTTTAATGGGTTAAATGTAAAAAATAATCTAAATTATTGGTTTTCTAGTTTTCCAACAAGAACATATTTTTTTAATGAAATTGCAACTTAAACTAAAAAAAAATTTGTAAATTTTATATCATTCTCTTATAAAAAAAAAATGATTCCATAACGTGGTACTTTATAATTCCATAACATGTACTTTATATGAGGGTATGTTTTCAAGTGATGTAACTTAAATTACAATTTTATAAGAATATTCTTATGTTTTCAATATGGTGGTCACATATTCACGTGTTGACAATTTAATAAATTTTAATGATTCAGGTTACATACAATCTCTTATAGAAAAAAAAGTTTAAATGCAAAAAAAATATTAAAAAAAATCCAAACAATATATTCTCATGATTAATTAATTTCTGAATTAATCAACATATATTATCCATATTCACTATAAAACCAAAGAAAAGTTAATTAATAAAAAGCATTTTAGAAAAATAAAATCACTTTGAATTTATGTGCACAACTTTAGAATTTCAATTGAAAAGGAATTTTTAGGTAGCATATTAGAAGACAAAGCGTTCTACTTGTCCAAGTTTAGATGAAATCAGAATTTCTAAATATTTACTTGAGAATAACACATTCGTGAAATAAATATATAACACATTAAATCATTAAATAATTATACCATTTTAAGTACCGTTTTGTATTCAAGTACAAACTGAAAGGCATAGGTTGCAACCAATCTAGAGCAGCAAAACCAAGTAAATTACAGATTTCACACACCACACCAGATTTAATTAAATACCTTAACTATTATCTACCCTATACAATTTCTTTAAAATTTAAAATTTAAAAAAAAAAAATCGAAGGGCAAACCAACCATCAGTTATTACCATAAGTTTGTCTAGACAACTTCTGGGGTGATATCCTCCATTTGGGGTGAAGCAACCTATATATGACGACATTGAAATGAAACATGTAAAAATCATGTTAAAGGTGGAAAATTTCTATACAATGAATGGATCAAACAGAAAATGTTGAAATTCATTTAGTGAAAATCTGAAAGAATCACTCACCATGTTTTCTTTGTTTTCTTGCACTTCTTCCTTTGGTGGAGAGTTCAAAGGCCCTGCAACTATAACAGACAGCATAAATATTAAGGATCCCCATAAAATATACTAACAAATGAATCGAATGTAAAAGAATCACTTGAATCACCTTCTTCTCTAGCAGATTTCTTTCCCTGCTTCTTCTTATTATCTTGAGCAGATTCTTGCTTTATCGGTTTTTGAGGTTTCTTCTGGATGCTGCGCCCCTTGACGACTTCAGGACCAGTCTTCGAGCTTGGAGGGTTCTTCGATGCAGATCTTTTGGTTTTCACAGAATCATCCTTCTGAGAAGTTTCAGTACTTGATTTCTTGACTTGGTGAATTTCTTCGGAATTCATTTTCTCCAGTAACTTTGGCTTCACCTTCTCAGCATCAGTAATCGAAGATGAGGAGCTACGGACATCATCATCAGATAGCTGATTGGGTTCAGGAGGCACTTCAGAACCTGTTCTGGATGCCTCATAGTTTTCAGAGATCTTATAGCTGTCAAACAGTTCTTTGATGGATTCTCCGAATTCAGAAAGATTGTGACGATGCACATATGATTTCAGCTCATCCCTAATCCTCGTCGTCTGTATAGGCTGCATATTGATAACATAATGCATTAATCATCACTAAGCATGTGTAAAGAGCTATAACTGCAGTAACATGAAATGTACTGCAAAGAGTATTTGTTTAAGCATCTTTCACATACCGCACAGCCAGCCTCCAAAGCAAGCTTAAAGAAACCAAGAGAAATCGAGTGCTTAGCAGCGGATTCAGAGAGCTTGATCTGAGATAGCCAATAAGATGCCGATGATATAGCACTGAATTTCTTTCGACTGGATGTCTTGGAAACTTCAGAAATAGGTGTATCACTTTTCCCTTGGTAAATACCAGACCTCGTTGATCTAGCCTCAGAAATGGGAGTGATATTGCCAAGAGATTTCGGAGCAGGGCTAGCATTCGACTTGGAAGGAACTGAGAGGCGTCTCGGAGGCTTAGCAGACTTCTCCTTTCCAGAGAGATCAAGAACACCCACACTCTTAGTCACACTAGATCCAAGCCTTCCCCTGAACATGATCACATCAAGTTTTGAAAAATATAAAAAACCCATCCACCAACAAGTCAATGTACTTTTTTTGCCAGTACCATAGAAAGAGCAAATTAATTCTCTTATTCAAAAGTACTATTTTCATCACAGAAGATATTGTTTAAATATATATACACATGCAATGCATTTAAGAAATGCAAGAGTACCAAGGAACTATCTATCCAAAATCTTTATGTTTGAATCACACTGAGAGAATGGAAAGAAGCAAGTATTCATTTTATGTAACTTTGCAGAAGTTTATCAGAAATGTCCTAAACAGAATCAGAGAAGATATGAAATTTATGACAAAAATTATAATCCATTAACACTTTTGCCAAATCTGCTTCGCGTTGATAACAATATCTTTATTCCTCAATTCAAAACTCACATTAAAAAAACCTGGCTCAAAATCCTTGACAATAAAGATGACAGAGAAATAAGCAGCGATTAGATCACAACACATACTTCGTAGATAGTAAAATCAAATGAAAACCTGAAGATTACCCTACTTAAAACATTAAAATCTGAAAAAACCAGATTCACACACACAAACACACCTTTTAGTGGCAGAGTGGGAGTTGGTGGAGTCGGTAAGCGGCGGTTTATCATCCTTGGATCTCGTTGCAGATCGGAGCGGGTACCGGAGAAGCCTCGAGGCCGATCGTCCTACACTCGCAATCAAAACAGATAATTGAGACAACAAAACAAACACAAAAACTCTGAAATCATAAAAACACAAGTGGCAATTGCAAATAAACATCGATCAACCACACAGAAACCGTACTCGTACCAGAGGACTGATCATTGGTGGCGGAATCCTCCATAGCGACCGACATTTCTTCTGAGAATTGGATTTTGTGTGGAGAAATTGGAATTCAGATTTGAAATACAAATAAATTGAAGGATCGGTTGTGTTTATATATATATATATATATATATATCAGAAGAAGCGCTCATGAGAGGGAAAATATGAAATTTCTCAAATTTAAAAATAATAATAGTGATCATAAAATAATAAGAAATTGAAAATAAATAGAAAAGAAAAAAGCGAATTATGGGAAGAACGGCTTCTGTGGGCCCCTCTAAGTTTTTTGAATTTCAAATTTCAAATAAAATTATTATTTTGGTCAAAAAAACTGGTTTTGGGTTTATCCAAAAGGAAACGGTAAAACTCCCGAAAAAGAGAGAAAATTAATTATGCCTTTTTTTTTTTCAGGTCCCTCTGTTTTTATGTATTTTAATTTTTGAACCACTGTGTAGGGTAACAAACTGTATAATGTTATTTGGAAAAAGAAGAGGATTTTGTAGCTCTCTTGACAAAATTGGCTACTGTTTTTGAAGTAAAATTTTAGGTTTGATTATTGTTCAAGAAAATAATTATTCTGTAACTTATTAGCAATACTTTATGTTTCTTGTAAAAATATAAATACATTTTTCCAATATTGAATTTTATTCTAGTCATCCTCACTTCTTTTGTTCTAAGTTATATTCTCAAGCCGCTCCCCATCTTTTGATTTACTTTCAAATCTTAATATTTTCAGTTTATATTATAAGGAAAATGTTAAAATGTTCACGGCAGACAGTTGTGTCCACCGCTGATGTGTAATGATCGTATCTCTTCGTTATATGAAAATTTAAATTAATTGATAACATCTAACACATCAATGGTAGACACATGTTAATGTGTCATGATGGTAGGATAACAGACATGTATCTTACAGATATTTGTAACCGAACCATCTTTTTCAAAATTGTTATTTAATTCTAAATTATAAAAGCATATATTAAAAGTCATCATCTTTTCAAAATTTACGATTTAATATGATTATGTGAATGTAAAATCAAAATCATGACCTTAATATTTACATAAGCTGAACCTATCTGAATACGCAGTTATACTTTAAGTTGCAGTCGTGGATTAAAGTTTTGATTTTTTTTTTTTCAATTCAATGTTTTATGTATGTTTAAGACGTCTTATCTGTCATCTAACAATAATACAATAATTACCATTCAAATAAACACTGCCACAAGGTTTACGATTTAAGTGGCATTCCACCTTTAATAAAAGTGCAAATTGTGATGATTTGAGTTCGAATTCAGGACATATAAGTTTTTCTAGTCTTCCTTATCCACTCCCTTCCACTCCTCTCAGTGGAAAAAATAAACACTAGCACGAAGCCAATTATTGATACATGTAAAATAAATATAAATGTGACAATTACATATATATTTCCCAATTATGCCAATTATACAATGAGAAAAGAAGCAAGCAAAACATGTCTTTGTACATAAAATAAAACCGCAAACAACAACCTTAACCAAAATTCCTGATCATAAATACATAACAACAACATTTACATGAGCTATGGTAGCTTAGAAAGAATTGAAAATCACCTTAAATCTGAATCAGAAATCTGGGAAGGATTAATCACAATCCCATGAATCTGCCTTCTTCGGCCTGAAGTATTTCTTTGAGATGTAGGAGTAGTTTCAAGCTGCACATGAGGCGGAATCGCAATCTCGTTCGAGTAACCGGACACGCAGAGTGCCCCGGAGTCGTCTTGCTGCCAATACACTTCTACCATTATGCCTCTCGGATTTTCTGTGGACTCTGTCCCTGGGATGCCAATGAACCTTGCCCCTATAGGAATCTGCACATTTTGAACGAAGATAACAAACGAGGCTAATACTACGAAAACATGGGCAGAAAGGTAGTATGGTGTGTAGTAGGACAAACCTGAAGTGACCTTCCAGAGTTTAGAATAAGAGATGCGAAGGTTCCTTCGGCTGCTGCACTTTCCAGCTCTGCCTTCTTTGCTATATTGAGAAAAACTTCTTCCAGGGTTGTTAGGCCAAGCTGGATGTCTGCTATTCCGAATTCTTCTTCTCTCTCTTGGAGCTCAGCAAAAAAGTTCTGAACACAGGAGAATGGTTTATGTTAGAGCACTTACAACGGTGCTAGTTATAGTTATATTCTCTCATCTCCACCTACTATCCACCTCATCATTTCATTAACTGTAACTCACTTTTCTCAACTCCTCCAACCAGGTCATTGGTTACAACCACTTTTAGGAAATCCATTTCACATTTTTGGAAATCCACTAGTTATTCACTTTTTTCATATTTTTGGGTTACACTATGATAACTCCTTACACTCTCTAGTTATCTTGTCTCAAGATGTCATCTTCGGACATATACAATGGTGTATTGGTTATAATTAAGAGGTTATAACTTATAACCATACTTTTGTCACCATTGTATACTTACTGGAGTGATGGTTAGTTCAGAAGAGAAATGATTGGTTTCATGTATAGACGCGGAATCACACATGCAAATGAACACTTCGTATTCACATCATAGGCAACATTATATATTAGGGATGACTGGTGTCATATAAGTTGATCCTGATTGATTAGAAGATGATTGTGTGCAAACTTTGATGTTTACCTTCAATAGCTTCTCCTTTTCGTGGGGGATGACAAAGGTAAGGAAGGACTTGCTCTCCTCTTTAGGCAAAACGTCCAGATGCTGCAACAAAAGAGTCACAAGATTTTTTTTATATATTCATTCTTAGTAGAACTTTTCAACTTGATGGGATTTGACTTACAGATTTAAAAAACTCTTTCACAGCTATACGTTGAGCATTACTTGAAGTATCTGTTTGGTCTGGACTACTACCAACATTCTCCGCAAAGCTTATGTTGGCAATAAAACCAGTCCCAAACTGCGATTTCAACCTTATTGAAGTTCCAATGCAGCGGAGCCTGCCTTTTGCCATAATTCCTATTCTATCGCTTAAGATGTCAGCCTCCTCCATAGAATGAGTTGTTAGAATAATAGCACGCCCCTTTTTGGCCTCCTCAATGACATCCCAGACATGCCTCCGAGTTATTGGATCCATACCTGTGGTCTGTGAGTTCAAAATAAATGTCATATCTGTGAACAGAGATTCAATGGAGCATGTAAAAGAATTAAGGTTGATTAAGGTTGTATTTGGATTGAAGGATTTGAGAATTGAGTTAAGATTCACAGTAGCAATCCATTATTGTCTTTTTGAATATCTGTTTTTGATTGATTCGGTAGGATTTGAAAGCCATTCAATTTCAAATTTTTACATTTCAAATCTTTCAATCCAAATGCAACCTAAAATATTTTCTTTCAACCCACCGGCTCATCCAAAATAAGCAATTTTGGTTCCCCAATTAGGGCAATAGCCACACTAAGCCGACGTCTCATTCCCCCACTATAGCTGCCTGCTCTAACTTTGGCTGCCTCAGTAAGTCTCACCTCAGCTAACAATTTCTTACCAACCTGTTGTGGGGAAAGAACAATGATTTGGGTTTACTTTTGAAAGGTAAAATGATATGTTTAGTGCAAGATATCTAATATAAAAAAAAAATATGGATTCATAAATCAAACAGTATCAAAGTAGTTTGGTGTCTGACTAAGGAATAAGTATAGGTTTAGCGAGCACGTACTGGCTTAACTGAAGTAGGAGGTAGACCTTTGATGCTAGCAAACAGGTGAAGGTGCTCTTGACCAGATAATGCATCCCACAGGATATCAAACTGTGATATTAGCATATGAAGAGTTAATAACTGAAAAAATAATTACTAGGCTACTAATGATTGTATTTTTTCTGACAAAAGTAAAACTCAGTATATTCCTTGTTTATTCAAGCTCGTAATGCATCTCCAAGGTTACAGTACTTTGTGCCATTTTGTATCTTTCATTTGTTTGATACAACAGTCAGTCATATCTTTATTTCAAAAGAATGTAAAATTTACTTTTGAAATATAAAGAAAAAGAAAACTGAACTAGAAGAATTATGTAGATTGAGAAGTTAGAGATTTTGTAAAAGAAAAGGATTGAAAGCTCAAGACAAAATTATAATACATTTACGCATTCACTAAGTGAAAATATATTTAAAGTATAACTATACAACTCAAAGATGACATGAGAAATTTCGAAAGGAAAAACCTGTGGACAAACTCCTATCATCCTCCGAATGCTTGACAACCCAGTAGTGCTTCGGATGGAATTTCCATAAATCAATGCTGTTAACATATATTTCATAATAGAGTTATGAGTCTTCAAAAATAGATGGCTAAAAATTTGATATAAATTAAACAGCTCTCACCATCTCCACCAGTGACTGGTGTAATGCCAGTCAAACAATTAATAGCAGTAGTTTTCCCAGCTCCATTAGGTCCAAGAAGGCAGAACAGCTGATCCTTGGGAAAGTTCAGCCATACGCCCTGCAGGAAAAAATTTCATGATGTGTTGTAGCATTGAGTAGTAAAAGTGTAACTTATGAAGATAAAAAGATAACCTGATATACTAGGAACATTATAGTAACCATCCATTTAGGAACATGAAACGGCTACTTGGAAAACCTATGAAACCAAGGCCATCATGCCTCTATTTTAAATAACATTCATCACTTGACACTTCGAGAAATAGTTATCCTTATTAGCTACACAGATGGACACTGCTGCAAATCTATATATCAATCAACATGCGAATAAACCCACCACAAATGTCATCCTTCATGATAAATTTTAGCTTTTTTGCATGAACTTCTGCTTAGATCCAGTTGTGCTGCACATAAGTCACAGTCTATGCCTCAATATGAATCGAGTTCACATATAACAGCTCCTATCTTAGCTACAGCTGAAGTCAAGACAATGCAAGAGAATTTTCACTCATTTTATTTATTGGATTGCCTTCTTCAGGCACTTATCTCCAATAATTATATTCCCAATGCACAAGCTACTCTAACAGGCAAATCCAACATACTCAACTTTACCTTGAGAGCATGGTAGGGTGAGGTCCTCTTGCACTTGCAGCAGCCAATGTTAGTTGTTCCAGCATAAATTTTCACAAGACCACGTATCTGGACTGCAATGCTTGGGTCGACAATGCCTTCTGCGGCTTGCTGTTTCACTATCCTTTCCTCTTCTTGTACATCCTCATCATCCGGAATAATAGTTTCCAGAGGTGGAATTGAACTCATACAACTGCAAATACTTCCCTCTGAAATTGAAAGGCATTTCTGACATCTCAGCAGCCACCAAAATAGACTAATACACATATATAGAAACAGAAATTCTTTAAATTGAGTACCTTTCCATTTGTTTCCACCTTTCCCAGTCCAGTAACCAGGATTCAAAAAGTAGAGTACTGATTTCCTTACACCAGATGTATTTGGAAATATGTTGTCAAAATAGATAGCCAGAACAAACCAGAGACAAGATGTCAAAACTAGCCATATGTAGATCTCATTCTGATAAGAAACATTACAAAATAAGAAAAAATCAGAGGTGGTAGTAGAATGGTTTCGTATTTGCATGTCAAATAAGTTGGTAATCCTTAAATTTTGACACATGTTCCATTAATACTTGACATGGTATATGAAATTAATTGCCTGTAAAGGATGGACATACTACTGTTATGACGCATTCTGTATCATTTGGTGCACATTTCAACCTTCCATTCCAGCTGACACCAGGATCTAGAGGAGTTGCAGTTGCCTCAGAAAGCAAGTTCAAACCCTGAGCAAGAAGATTAGGTGGAAACAATGACCACACGGTTTGGTATGTATTGCTGTAGTCCTGACTGTAAGGAAATCCAAATGTCGTGACAAGCTGGAAAAAGATAAATAAAGATTCGTCATCAAGGGTGATTGAACTGTCTTAAGCAATTTCGTAGTGAACTTCTGATAATAGAAACAAACCTGAGTCATAAAACCAATTATAAAGATGAAGTAGCCCACAGTTGTGGATGAGGATGATTTACTAATAAAGGCGGACAACATAAAAGCGAATCCAGTCTGGCAAAGAAACAAGAAAACAATTCTAGAAAGCAGAATCTCTGTGTGTATTTTGCATCAATCAAAACTTTAATCTAGATAAGAAAAACCAAGTTACTAATTCATTGGGATGAGAAAAACCTACCATATTCAATTGAAAAAGGAAAAATAAGAGGAAGACAACCGCAAAATTGTTGTTCAAAAAGAAATCAAATTGGAACATCATCCCAAACAGTACTGTCAGAAGTGATGAAAGAAGCGTGAGTATTCCCTCCCATGTAAGCCATGATAACCAATATGCAGTATCATAAAGACCCATCATTGTCATGGCCTGTTCAAAAAAAGGGCATGAAAATGAGATGATTAATTACATGCAATGCTGAGGTAATAATTCAATTTCATGACTTAGCTCAAAATAGAAATTAGTTGATTACCTGGCGAAGTTTAAGTTCTTTCTCTGTTATCAAAGCACTAATTTGAAATACAAAAGAAAACATGGCAATAGCTAGGAAAAAGGTTGGTCCTGCGTTCTGGACAGCAGAAAAGATTTCAAGTGCAGGGTGGGCGAATTCTTTTATATTGACTATCCAACTAAAGCTGGGATCTGAAATGCATGCAGCCAGATAAAAGAGGAATACATTTTAGGTGGAAAATCAGAGAAAATTTTACATATTTTATGCAATGGATTGAATGATTGTAGACGTCATACCTCCAATTAGAGATCTTGCGATTTCACGCTCTGCAGCAAGTTGAAGAGGAATTTGAAATTTGAATGTTGGGTCTTCAAAATTTCCTCGCTTAGAAACTGGAGTAGAGTTAGTCTGTACCCCATAACTAATTACAGTAGCATTTCTATCAATGAAATGGAGAGCACCAGCACACTGCATAGGGTTGCTGGCAAGCCAATCGTCTGTGTCATTTGGTGTTCTGAATTCTCTAACCTGCTCAAGCACAGGTATAGACTGGTTCTTACTTCAAAATACAAAGCACCTCAATGGGAAATTTTTTTCTAAAAATGCAGACTTAATCTTATGATATACTATAAGAAAAGACGTGGGATAGTATCATAGCCACTCCACAAAGACAATAGGGGTCAATGAAGATCTTGTTTGAACGAACTTGCTGAGGAAAAGAGAAAAGAGGAAGACAAAAGCCAAAGGGATACTGAACTCGAAAACAACATTAGTGAGAGAAACTCTTATCATCCCAACCTATACAATTGAACAAAGAAGAGCCATAAGAGACTTCAACTTTAGTCGATTCTATGTTTATTATGATGCTTTCTATCATTGTTGCATGACTCCTCCAATTATTAATCATTCTTATATGATGCCATCACAGAGTTTTTAACGAAACTTACTAGGGAACCTTTTGGTAGCTTTTCATTTAACCCCACTACCAAAAGCCCCATTCACTACCCAATAGATGATGTCCATCAGTTTCTATAAACTTTAGCAATACACTAGTATGCTCATCACATGTCTGCATATATCACATGTTAACAGCTTAACAATTATGTTTAGCCATGCTCAGGCTCCAAATATTGATAGAATCTAAGTCTCAGCAAGGCATTTTCACACATATGGAGGACCTTACATAAAGAAACTAGAAAGGACAACTGTGAGACAGCATAACTGGCAGTTTGTATCAAATTCTGTTATCCTAAAACCTTTTTTGGATAAGAGTAACATAACAAAGATCACACTGGAGATATCAGTATAGTGGCTCAAGATTTACTTTAAACCATACTCTTCCAAGAGCAAGCTCTTGGACAACAAATCTCCTTCTTTTACTTTTAACTGTAGCATGATCCATTAATAGGTATAAACTATTCAATCTTCCAGACCCCCAAGCAACAAAGGGAAACAGAAAGCTTTAATTATAAGACTCCACAGTAGTCTGTATTGTCAGTTGAATGTATTCTAAAATTGTTAGGTGATATGACAAAAGCTCACAATTCTAATCAACAAATCTCCAAGAATAGCCTGACTAGAAACGTGAATTGAAAGGAAATCTCCAGGAAGAAACACAAAGATCAAGTCATTAACATATTATGGCCTGCAAAACATCAAGATTCGACAGCACCAATATGAACTGATTTACCAAAATATTATAAAATCATGTTTAGTCAACAACTAACTTAAAATTAAGAATTTACTGCCAAAATAAAGTATAACTAAGACTTATGCAGGATCATTTCCCACTGCATATTCCGCTGAGTTGTAAAATAGCATCTCTAGCACAAACTAATATCTCATGAGAAAACAAATGAAGAGATAAATGAACATTTTTACTAATTTCCAGCAATCAGAATTTGAAATTTTCAGAAAGAGGAAGTAAACTCAGACTGGTGAATCTTCAATTTCAACGTCCTTCAATAGACCATATTACATCCAGATAATTGCACCTTAAGAATTAACCAAAATGCATTACACCATAAAACCAAACGGAATAAACTCAAACAATCTTCAAGCTAATGAGCAATCCAAAACTTCGAAAACAACAAGACTTTCGAACGCAACAGGAATCCATTGAAGAACTCCAATCAATGCTCAAACACATAACCGTATAATACAGAAAATCAAAGTAAACAAAAGAGAGAGAGAGAGAGAGAGAGAGAGAGAGAGGCATACCCTGTCAACAGGAATAGGTCTGCCTGGATTATTAACTCGAATCCTCTCCACAATTCCTCTAATCCTCGCACTGTCATTTCCACTCCACACAAAGTCAAAGCACGGTAATTTGGCGTAGTGCTTATCCTCGCACGGCGGAATCGGCGGCGCCACCAGAGGGCTAGGGTCAAGTTCATTCCTGAATGAGGAGGAGGAAGCGAACCGCGACTCGACGGCTTTCTGGATGAAGAAAATGAGGGCAATGAAGAAGAGCGAGGAGAAGAGCTGGATGAATGTGGAGCGCTTGTTCCGCCATGAAAGCAGCAGATTCTTCAACAACAAAGCTTTGTACTGCTGCCTTAACAGAGGAAATCCTCTCTGCAACTCCATTTTTTTTTCAACATGAATATTTTTGATACGATCTTATATACCGGTATCGTTATCGAAGGGACTGCAGTTAAATGGCGCGAGCTTATTTCCCATTTTACCCCTCCATTTGGAGTAAATTACAATCAAGGCCATAATTAATTTGATGGGATTCAAGTTTGACTTTGATTTGTAATTTCCAGGAAAAATCACTAGAAATTTATGGGAATCCGTTTGAAGCTATTAAACAATTACCAAATTTAGTACCTTTGAATATTCTCAAAAAAAGGAAAATAAAGTATATAAATAAATTGGATTTAGTATCCAAGTTTGATACCCGAAACTAGGGATCATTTCCAATTTGGTACCTCAATATATGGAGTCATCATAGTAGTTCATAAGTTAAGTAAAAGTGATAAATGTTGGTGCTCGCCCATAAAATTCGATCTAAATGGACAGAAATCAACTACCCCAAACTAGGAATACAGATCAGCCCCTAGTTTCGGATACCAAATTTAAAGTAACCTCTAGTTTCGATGACCTAATTTGAAATTAACCATTTTCAAAATAATATCGTATGAAATATTTATCTGATATATTATCCCTATTTATTAATAGATGTCATTCTTAAACTTAAACTAACTTTAGGAGGTGAGATTGAATGTACATATGTTATTGTTTAATCACAATTTATCAAACTAATTTTTTTAACAAATTTTAAAGTAGTTATTCAACTAAAACAAATTGAAATTAGTTCAAAAATAAATTATTTAATTTACAATTAAAGAAAACTTAATTCTTTTTTTATACTCTTAATATAAATTTTAAATTTTATAAAAAAACGACACTGAAAAAGATGTTTCGTGGACCCCACCTTTGCTTCTATTACTGCATAAAATCCTCACGTGGATCGTGATTGTTAATTTGTTATTAATTCTCAATTTATAGTTTGAATGTTAGCTACGGCCATATATAGCCTATTTGTTATTACTTAACGAGGGAAGAAGAGTCATTAAAGGTGCTCCATTTATGTAAAAGTTTGAGGACTTTATCTAAGAGTATTTGATTAGGAGTTAGTCTCCTGTGCAACTGGTGTATGTACAATTCGGGTCGGGTCCAGGTAGACTCGGATCCGCGCACTTTTATTTATTTTATTTTTTTTGAATTTTATTTTTTCACTTCAGGTTGTTACCTTTATGTTATATGCATGTGACATTCATGTTATATAAGTGTGACCTTTATGTATAAATGTAATGACCTTTATATACTCTAACTTAGAAAAAAATGAAGAATTTTAACAAAATTTGTACATATTTACGTTTATGAAATATTAGCTACACATATATCCATCCTTAAAATGCACTGAATTT
Organism: Scutellaria baicalensis; assembly: GCA_005771605.1. NCBI lineage: Eukaryota > Viridiplantae > Streptophyta > Magnoliopsida > Lamiales > Lamiaceae > Scutellaria > Scutellaria baicalensis. The sequence goes on along the minus strand of CM016722.1, from coordinate 26,886,631 downwards.
TGAAAATTTCAATTTTTTTCAAAGTTATGGATTATAAAGGTCATAATATTTGTACATAAAGGTCACAAGAACTGTACATAAAGGTTACAACAATACAACATAAAGGTCTTAATCTGAAGCGAAAAAACCTGAAAATCTTCATTTTTTTCCTAAGTTACTGAACATAAAGGTCATAACATTTATACATAAAGGTCACACTTATATAACGTAAATGTCACATCTTTACAACATAAAGGTAACAGCCTGAAGCGAGAAAAAAAAAGAAAAAAAAAAGAAAATCCAGGTGCGCGGATCCGGGTCGGGTCGCCCCAGTTGCACTAATCCAGATCCGTGCACCTGGTGCACAGCAGCATTTGCCTTTGATTAGCTGTATATATACATATTCATGGTATCCTATTTATCGTGGACACAGTGATGTAACAGATATCAGACATATTAATTAATTTCATTATCCATATAATGAGATAATGAAATCATTGTACACATCATCAGTAGACATATTAGAAAATATTCGTAGTGGACATTTTAACATTTTCTTACATATATATATATATATATATATATATGGGGTTAATAGTCAATAAAATTATGAACTTTACTTAATTGACAATTTTAATCAACTTTTTGAATATTAACAAATATAACATGAACTTTGATATTTTTAGCAATTTTTATCAACAGACAGATTTTGGGTATATTTATTTTAGCAATAACTTCCATCATTTCAAAATAATAATTAAGTCATTGTTCTATTTTGAAATGATGGGTGTAAATATATTTAAAATTTGTTCGTTGATTCAAATTATAAGGAATATGAAAGTTCATATTATATTTGATAATATTCAAAGAAAAGTTGATTAAAATTATAAATTAAGTAAAATTCATGATTTGTTTCCACAATTAACTCATATATGTATATTTATGTATATATATCAAACAATAATATTTTTCAGATTAAGAAGCACTTATTTGATAAGATGTATTTTGAGTGATTAAATAAGATGATGTTCACTTATGAATTGTTTTGAGAGAGAGACTTTAATTTAATAAGATCTTATTCTGGTAAATACTTTTAAATTTAATCAATTTAAATGTATAATTATAATTGTAAATAAATAAAAACCTCATAATCTTACTTTCTTTATTAAATATGTGATCAACAATTTAATCTTCTTTCCAAAAAAAATTGAATGACGTAGAATTCATGAGATCCTTTAATAAGTTGCGCCGAGCACGTTTTCTTTATAATGTTTTTGGAAGATTTGGTTTTTAATTATAAAACCATATTGTCGTTTTGAATATCCCTTGTACTCAAGTAAAAATTTATTTGACCCATCAAAACCCTCAAATTTTATTTTTGATAAAATGATAAAAATGAAAGTCAAATAAATTTCATATTTTATTTTAAAACACATATTCACAAAATTATATGATCTTATTATTAATTAGCTCAAAACATTTGAATAATTTCTTTTAGCCAAACCACATTTATTTTATTTTTCAATTATTTATTTTTATATTTTAGTCTTTTTAAATTGATGAATTTCAAATTTATAAGTCTTTTATATAGGTATGTGTTTAAATAATTTATCTAAAAGATTATATTATTCACTAATGTATATTATCAATATTAATCTAAATATCATTAAATAGCAATATTAATTAGCTTTAAATAGATTTAATTTGTAAAAAGAAAAATTGGTAAGTGTAATTTATGGTTGTTCCTTTATTATATATAAAAAATATTGCCACAAAAACCTCTATAAGTGGTCAAAAATTTGTGTACCTAGTACTAGACATGGTCATCCGGTTTCCCGGTTCCGGTTTCCGAAATGGCCGAACCGGAACCAAACCGGGAAGGGTAATAGGCCGGTTCCGGTTCCGAAACTGGCGGTTCCGGTTAAACCGCCGGTTCGGGCCGGTTTTTCAAAAAAATTATAGATTTCAAAAAAAAAAAAGGGGGGGACGCTCCGGTTTGAACCGCCGGTTCCGATTCGGTTCGAACCGGCGGTTCAATCCGGTTTCTTCATCTTGACCGTTGATCTCCAAGGGCCCGTAGATCGCCGCCGTCGATTTCAAAAATTTTCAAAACCGGCGGTTCGAACCGTCGGTTTGAAACCGGTTCGAACCGGCGGTTTTCCGGTTCAAAAAATCACGAACCGTAACCTAACCGGATAATTACGGTTTCCGAACCGCCGGTTCGAACCGGCCCGGTTCGGCGGTTTTCGAACCGAATGGGCGTGTCTACCTAGTACACATACCTTAAAAGTTTATTAGTTTGATGTTAGTCATACACTTATGATGTATTATTGATATATTCATAAGGTATTTGTGGTATATCCCTAAAAATATTGGGGTATTCTCATAAGAAATTAGTTCATATTCATAAGTTATTAAACTAAAATATATGTTTTAGTGAATATATTATTCAAGATATTACTTATTACATATTAATGTATTAACCATATTATTTAAAGGACGTATTACAATTTGGGTTGGGGGCACACATGTCCTACTCTTATAAGTGATATACATGGATATGGGATCCACACACCCGAATCAATCCGCCCCACATGCTCCAGATGCGGTCCCACGTGAGGATTCTTGCTCTTTCACACGCTTGGGTGGGTGCGCTCAAACGCACCAAAATTCACTTTTAGTGTTGTACCTATCTTTATGTTATATTAAATCTACATTTATGATATATTAGTCCTACATTTATGTCCAAATTGCATACATTTCATATCTTATAGTTATATTAGTAATACAGTTTAGTTATGTTAGTCATGCATTGTACTTATGTTAATTGTACTTTTATATATTACATAAGTTATGACTATATTGATTTCAAGGTATGATGACTAATATATTACATAAAAGTATGAGTAATATACCACATAAATATATACAAATTGTGTAGAAATTAGGTTTGTTTTGAAGTTAAAGTAATACATAACGGTAGAGCTAATGTAACATAAATATAGGACTAATATAACATAAAAGTCAATGATTTTTTTTTTCTGAGTTACGGTATTGAACTAAATATATGAAATCTGATCGTAAAAATGAACTAATATGATATAAAGATATGACTATCATAACATAAAAATTATTATGATAAAAATTATGACCAAATAATAAAATTCAAGTGCAAAAAATAAAAATGGGAGACTTCTCGAATATTCCCCATTTTAAACACCCCATCAAAACTTACATATCAAACAATATTATTGTATAATATTAAAAAGGGTAATTCTATACACACCCCATCAAATACTAAACACACCCCATCTATACACACATTCTTTTTTTTTTTTTTTTAAGAATGTGTGTATGGATGGGGTGTGTTTAGTATTGATGGGGTGTGTATAGAATTACCCTATTAAAAAAGATGACATAAAAATATGGAATAAGAATATGAATATTCTCCAGAATCAAGAATTGTTGATACAAATTTGTAGTTTCGCATTTGGAACGTGGAAGCACGTGAAGGGCTTACTAGTCAAAATCCAATGGGAATATAGAAATAGTTGCCTTTATATTAGTAGTTTGTGTAGTCCCACATCTAAACAAGAAAGATATTCTCAGATTGAGTGAACCCAAGGCGAAGAATTTTCTTTGAAGGGCAGTTTGGTCATTCGATTGATTTGGTGAAAGGCATTGGTGAAAGGCATTTTGGGCATGAGTGGTGACGTGGCAACTGCAGATTCAAACAACAATTCTCAACGTGACTGCAAATATTTTAATGGAATTTTATTTATTAATTATATATTGGTTATTGACCAATTATTATTACTTGAATGACTTGCAAGACAAGCAATTTTAGACCATGTTAAAATTTGTTCGAAATTTCACTTTGATTTATTAGTTTTGTTGTTTAATTGGTTATGATTTTTAAAGTATTAATCTTTACTTTTTACACAAATGTTTTAAGTAATAATCAATAAAGTACCCATTATTGCTTTTTATGTTTGTTTTCAGTGTTTTTTTTTTTTTATCAGGTTTGGATGCAGATTTATTGATGTTAGGAAAATACTCCAATTCAACCTAACCTTTGAAGAACACCACAAAACAACCAAGAAATTCAAGTAAAGAAATCAAAATAAATTGAAAAACAAGAGCACACCAACGAGTTACGTGGTTCGACTTTAATGCCTACATCCACAAGATGAATGGGGAGGGGATTATCTCATTAATCGAAGAAAACAAGAACAAGAACAACTCTGCAAATTTGCAGATTACAACTCTTGAATGTGATCAACTCGCTCTCTTTCACTCACTATTTCTCTTTCTATGCTAGATGTCAATTCGTAAGACAAACAACCCTTTAAAGCCCTATATATAAGCTATACAACGCAACAGAAAGTAAGTAAAACGGATCTCAAATGAAATCTGTAGAAGATCTGGAAAACGGCTAGTTGAGCCCCTGTTTCTCGAACTTCATCTTCTTCCAACTGAATTACCCGTCACCTTTGCCACGTGTCGCGTCTTGATTTGCTGCCGAAAATTGCACTTCTAAGCTAAGAGATTAAACGTGCTTCTGTAAGTGAAAGAGCGCTTCTTCCAGGAGTGAGAAATGCCGACTTCCATTCAAACCAAAAACGCGATTTTATAAGTAAAAACACGCCTCTTCTATCACAACACTTCGGGCCTTTAACAACACTTTTAAAACTGTTGTTGTTTCTCTTTCTTTAAAAACACAACTTCAAAACACATGCAACTCCACTGCATGGCTTCTTGCATGAGATCCAGCCACCATTCACAATTGATGACTCAATTATGTATGAATGGTTATGCATGATAAACCCACAGATCATTTACTTTCCGTGAAGACATTTTTAAACTGATTGATGACTTAATTATATATTAATGGTCATGCATGATAAACCTTCGATCATATACTTTCCCATAAAGACATTTTTAAATGAAAGAAGGGTAGAGATGTTATTGTTATTTGGATATATCATTCTCTCATTCGTTTAGTCTACCTCTCAAACCACAATTAAAGGGCAAATTACAATTTTGGTACCTCAAATATACCTCTTTTTCACTTTGGGTGCCCCCATTTCCTTGAGTTACAATTTTGGTACCCCACGTTTAAAAAAACTTCACATTGGGTACCTTCCATCAAGTTTGGAGTCCAAACTTGACGGAAGTTAACAAACCCTAATTCGAAACAGTGAAAATTACCCCCTTTTCTTCTTCCCCCTTTCTGAAAAGCCTTGGCTGCTTCAATTCTTCTTTCATTATTCATAATTCATAAGTGAAAGAGCGCTTCTTCCAGGAGTGAGAAAAGCCGACTTCCATTCAAACCAAAAACGCGATTTTATAAGTAAAAACACGCCTCTTCTATCACAACACTTCGGGCCTTTAACAACACTTTTAAAACTGTTGTTGTTTCTCTTTCCTTAAAAACACAACTTCAAAACACATGCAACTCCACTGCATGGCTTCTTGCATGAGATCCAGCCACCATTCACAATCTCCACCTTGACTGGACATCTTATGCAACCTTCCAGCTAGCCTGCTAAGTGAGCTTGGTTTCTTCTTTCCTTCTCAAACCAATCAGCTCCAAACATAGATCAAATTTTGCTGTGGGAAGTGCCTTAGTGAACATATCAGCTGGATTCTCTTCTGAAGCAATCTTGCTGACCCTTACCTCTCCTTGCTCCACCTTATGCCTAATGAAGTAGAGCTTTACATCTATGTGCTTGGTTCTTTCATGATAGCTTTGATGCTTAGTGAGATGGATAACACTATTATTATCACAATGAAGTGTCACACTCTTTTGGTAAACATCAAACTCCTTCATGATACCTTTCAGCCAAGTTGCCTCTTTTATTGCTTCTGTGATAGCCACAAATTCTGATTCAGTAGTAGACAATGCCACAACTGATTGATGCATTGATTTCCAAGAGATAGTTGTCCCAAATAAAGTGAAAACATATCCTGAAAGAGACTTTCTTGTGTCTAAGTTTGTAGCAAAGTCAGCATCCACATATCCTATGATTGGAGATGCCATCTGTGAACATTTTCTAAAGCTTAAACCATAATCAACTGATCCATTCAAGTACTTCATCATCCCTTTCACTGCTTCCCAATGTTCAATGTCAGGATTAGCCATGTATCTACTCACCACACTCATTGAATGAGCCAGGTCTGGTCTGCAGCAAACCATGGCATACATGAGGCTGCCTACTGCACTTGAGTAGGGGATCTTGATCATCCTATCCACTTCCTCCTGGTTATTAAGCTCTTGATCTTTTGAAAGCTTCACACTTGTACTCAAGGGCACACTAACTGATCTAGACTGATTCATTTGATACTTTATCAATACCTTCTTTAAATAGTCTGCCAAGTCAAGGAATACTTCACCAGTAGCTTCATCCCTCATGATATCCATTCCCAGCATCCTTTTGGCCTTTCCCAAATCCTTCATTTCAAATTCCTTCTTCAGTAGAGACTTGACTTCATCCAAGGCAGAATCTGTGGTACTTGCTATCAACATGTCATCAACATATAATAATAAAAAGATATGTGAATCATTAGCATGCTTAAAATATACTCAATGATCAAACTTACTCCTTTTAAAACCTGATTTAAGCATGAAATAATCAAACCTCAAATACCATTGTCTAGGAGATTGCTTGAGTCCATATAGTGATTTCTTAAGTAAGCATGCCTTGTTGTCTCTGTCATTCACATGTAATCCCTCAGGAACAACCATATATATTCTCTCCTTTAGTTGTCCATGTAGGAAAGCAGTAGTTACATCCATTTGATGTAGGTATAGATCAAACTGAGCAACCATTGCAAGTAGAATCCTTATAGAGCAATGCTTTACCACTGGGGAGAAGATCTCTACATAATCTATACCCTCTTTTTGAGTAAAGCCCTTTGCTACAAGCCTTGCCTTGAATCTGATCTTGTTCCTTTTTGTTACTTCAGTTTTCCTTCTAAAGATCCACTTGCATCCAACTAGCTTTTGGTGTGTAGGCTTATCTACTATCTCCCAAGTCTGATTCTTTTCAAGAGAGTTGAGCTCCTCTTGAATGGCTACAAGCCACTGCTCCTTTTGGTTGCCAGATACAACCTCCTTATAGCTAGCAGGATCAGCACTTTCCACTTCAAGAGCAGTGAACAAGGCAAAGGATATTGTGTCTGCATGTCCAAATCTAGTAGGTGGTTTGATTTGTCTCCTTGATCTATCCCTTACCAGCTGATAATTGTCCAGCTGATCTGGAGCTTCATCCTGATCTGATTCCTCTTCATTATTGGAGCTACCTTCTTCTTCTTCTGTAGGTTGAATCAAAGAGACAGGCTCCACCTCAACTTGAGAGCTTTCTACTGATTTGGAATTAGTTGTGCAGTTATGATCATCCTTCTTTAGAGGCATGTTGGTTTCATCAAACACTACATCTCTACATATCATGCACTTTTGAAAATCCTTTTCAAAACACCACAGCTTATACTCTTTCACTCCCTTTGGATATCCAAGAAATACACACTTCAATGCTCTTGGCTGCAGTTTATCCTGAGTGATATGAGCATATGCCATGCATCCAAATACCTTTAAACCACTGTAATTGGCTGGTTGTCCACTCCACCTTTCCTCTGGAGTCTTGAAGTCAATTGCAGATGAAGGGCTCCTATTGATTAGATGGACTGCAGTAGCTGCAGCTTCACCCCAAAAATTGCTTGGAAGGCCTGAGCTAATCAACATACACCTCACCTTATTGAGAATGGTTTGGTTCATTCTCTCAGCTACTCCATTTTGCTGAGGAGTTCCAGGTACAGTCTTGTGTCTCCCTATGCCTTTAGCTTTACAAAACTCATTAAACTCAGTGGAGGTAAACTCTAGACCATTATCAGTCCTGAGATACTTTAGCCTCTTGCTAGTTAGATTCTCAATCTCAGTTAGCCATACTTTAAAGGTATTAAAAGCTTCATCTTTAGATTTCAGAATGTAAATCCATACCTTCCTAGTATAGTCATCAATCAAAGACATGAAATACTTACCTCCACTCCTTGTTTGAGTTCTTCCAGGCCCCCATAAGTCTGAATGGACATACTCCAGTGGCTCCTTGGATAGATGAACTCCTGGCTTGAAAGGTTGCCTTCTATTCTTGCCAAGAACACAACTATCACAGAAATCCAGCTTACTGATTTTGTCCCTTCCAAAGACCTTCTGTTTTGCCAGTTCAATAAGTCCCTTTTCACTCATGTGGCCAAGCCTCTTGTGCCACAGCTGAGTCCTATCCATTTCTTGTGCAGAGTTCACATCTCCTTGGCATGTTTCACCTTCTAGAAAATAGAGTTCTCTCCTTTTGATTCCCTACATAACAGTTCTTCCACCCTTTGAAACTGAGAGGACTCCACCTTCAGAGATGAACTTATACCCCTGTGAGTCTAGCATCCCAAGAGAGATAAGATTCCTCTTCAAATCAGGGACAAATCTGACTTGAGTTAGTATCCTTATCACCCCATCAAACATCCTTAGAGCAACTGAACCTATGCCTTCCACTTTGCAGCTGTGGTCATTGCCAAGCATTACAACTCCACCATCCTCTTGCTTTAGATCTTGGAACCACTCTTTGATTGGAGTCATATGAAAAGAGCAACCTGAGTCAATAATCCATTCAGTGGTTATCTTTGCAATTGTAATAGCCAATACTTCAGCAGCTTCAAAACCAGTGTTGTTGGTGGTTGGTTCAGCAGTTTGATTCACTTGATTTCCTGGTAACTTTCCTTTTGCTTTGAGAAATTGTTTGTGTTTGAGGCAATCATTCTTATGATGACCAGGCTTATGGCAGTGAAAGCACCTGTTTTGTTCCATATCTTCATTTGATAACTGATCTCCATCTGTCTTCTTGTCACTTGCTTGCTGGGGCCTTTCTTCTGGAACTTCTTCTTGTTTCCACCTTGCTTGATGGCTAATCCCTCAGCAACACCTTTTGGCTTGGCATCTGAAGTCTTAGATAGTTCCTTAGTCTTGAGAGCAGATACCACTTCTTCTAATGTCAAGTCATGTTGCCTCCCATATAAGATAGAGTCTATGAAGTGTTCATAGGTCTTTGGGAGTGCACTTAACAGCACTATGGCTTTGTCTTCTTCCATGAGAGTGATCTCTATATCTTCCAAATCATCAAGAACTTTACTGAATTCTTCCAGTTGATCCAAGATTGATTTCTCTTCTGTCATCTTGTAAGCATATAATCTCTTCTTCATGCAGAGCCTATTGGCAATGGTTTTCACCATGTAAAGGCTTTCCAACTTTCTCCATACTGCCATTGCTGTTTGCTCTTTAGCCACTTCTCTCAATACTTTGTCTCCCAAGCTTAAGATGAGAGTGTTATGAGCCTTCTCAAGAATCAATTGCTTATCTTCAGCCTTCATCCCTTCTGGAAAAGCTTCATCACCAAGAAGTGCCATGGACAATCCCTGTTGAACCAATAATGCTTTCATCTTTATCCTCCACAGCCCAAAGTCACCTTTGCCATTGAATCTCTCAATATCAAACCGAGTGGTGGCCATTCTTCACCTTCTTGTTCCCACAGACGGCGCCAATTTGTTAGGAAAATACTCCAATTCAACCTAACCTTTGAAGAACACCACAAAACAACCAAGAAATTCAAGTAAAGAAATCAAAACAAATTGAAAAACAAGAGCACACCAACGAGTTACGTGGTTCGGCTTTAATGCCTACATCCACGGGATGAATGGTGAGGGGATTATCTCATTAATCGAAGAAAACAAGAACAACTCTGCAAATTTGTAGATTACAACTCTTGAATGTGATCAACTCGCTCTCTTTCACTCACTATTTCTCTTTCTATGCTAGATGTCAATTCGTAAGACAAACAACCCTTTAAAGCCCTATATATAAGCTATACAACGCAACAGAAAGTAAGTAAAACAGATCTCAAATGAAATCTGTAGAAGATCTGGAAAACGGCTAGTTGAGCCCCTGTTTCTCGAACTTCATCTTCTTCCAACTGAATTACCCGTCACCTTTGCCACGTGTCGCGTCTTGATTTGCTGCCGAAAATTGCACTTCTAAGCTAAGAGATCAAACGCGCTTCTGTAAGTGATAGAGCGCTTCTTCCAGGAGTGAGAAAAGCCGACTTCCATTCAAACCAAAAACGCGATTTTATAAGTAAAAACACGCCTCTTCTATCACAACACTTCGGGCCTTTAACAACACTTTTAAAACTGTTGTTGTTTCTCTTTCTTTAAAAACACAACTTCAAAACACATGCAACTCCACTGCATGGCTTCTTGCATGAGATCCAGCCACCATTCACAATTGATGACTCAATTATGTATGAATGGTTATGCATGATAAACCCACGGATCATTTACTTTCCGTGAAGACATTTTTAAACTGATTGATGACTTAATTATATATTAATGGTCATGCATGATAAACCTTCGATCATATACTTTCCCATAAAGACATTTTTAAATGAAAGAAGGGTAGAGATGTTATTGTTATTTGGATATATCATTCTCTCATTCGTTTAGTCTACCTCTCAAACCACAATTAAAGGGCAAATTACAATTTTGGTACCTCAAATATACCTCTTTTTCACTTTGGGTGCCCCCATTTCCTTGAGTTACAATTTTGGTACCCCACGTTTAAAAAAACTTCACATTGGGTACCTTCCATCAAGTTTGGAGTCCAAACTTGACGGAAGTTAACAAACCCTAATTCGAAACAGTGAAAATTACCCCCTTTTCTTCTTCCCCCTTTCTGAAAAGCCTTGGCTGCTTCAATTCTTCTTTCATTATTCATAATTCTTCTTCATTCTTCACCAATTCTTGCATCTAATATCTTCAAGATTAAATCAGTTTGAAATCTTACCCCATAATAGGGGCATGCCCAATAACGTCTTCCAGGATTATCAGTCGTCCAAGAGTTAGATCTTCAGTGGAAGTTTTACCCCACACCCACAATACACAATTCCAGATTGATGATTTGTGAAAACAGATCCATTGGAGCTCGAAAAATGACTGTAATTTCTTCTCATGGTTGTGGTATTGAAGAGGGCAATCGGAATTTGGAGAGACTCACGTGAAGATTGAGTGAAACTTGAGAATGGAGGAAAAATAGCTAGGGTTTCTTGAGAGAACGAAAGGGGGAAGAAGAAAAGGGGGCAATTTTCACGGTTTCAAATTAGGATTAGTTAACTTCCATCAAGTTTGGACGGAAACTTGACGGAAGATACCAAATGTGAGATTTTTTTAAATGTGGGGTACCAAAATTGTTACTCGAGGAAATGAGGGTGCCCAAAGTGAAAAGGGGGTATAGTTGGGGTACCAAAATTGTAGTTTGCCCCACAATTAAATTATATATAAAAAATTTTAAATTAATAATGATAAATTAAATAAATTATTAATAGTCAATCAACATATAATTAATATTAACTTATTTTCCTACTGTTGAAATATAAAAGGAAATATATTTAATATTGTTTCATGTGAAATTGATGCATGAATCTGGATTCATGAAATCTGGATGCCGACCGATTCAATACCACTTTCCATGCAACTGTGTTCGTGTCCGTCTCGCTCTCACGTGTTATACTTTTAGTTATGTTAGTTGTATATTCATTATATTATACAAACATGTAATTCCCTTATACCTTTAGACATTATTGAATGAGTTAACCCATCTTATTGATTCATATGAACTCCTTCTTGCATAAGGTGTGAGATCATCTCACGTAAGACCTACTCTATATATTTTGGTTGTATTACTCGTACAATTTAGTTATGATAGTTGTACATTTATGTTAGCGATATAAATGGGAAGGATATGACTATATCATAGTTTCCTTGTATATTTGATTTGTTGTAATCTTGATTGATTTGTACAACCTGTATATATTGAATACAATACGCACATCATCAATGGTGGTGACACAAATCTAATCTTACATGGTATCAGCCAAGCTATCCTAATCTCTGCGCCACCGTCTTTCTTCCTCATCTCTTCCGCTGTGATCGCCGCCCTCATGGCCTCCGACGGAAATTCCCCCCTCCCGTTTTCAATCCTCATTCACATGATTACTATCAAACTATCTTCTTCCAACTATCTCCTTTGGAAGAATCAGATTCTCCCTCTCTTCGAATGTCAAGATCTCATCGGCCATATTGATGGTACTGGCGCTATTCCTGCCGAACAAATTTCCGACACCAACGACACTCTCGTTCCGAATCCTAAATATCTGGAATGGAAGCAACAGGACAAGCGCATTCTCAGTCTTCTCCTCTCTACCTTGACTGAAGAAACTATGCCAGAGGCTATCGGTTGCTCTACGGCTCGCGCTCTTTGGCTCGCACTCGAGGGTGCGTTCAGCAACAGTTCCAAGTCCAAGGAAATCTCCCTGAAAGACGAATTGCAGTTGATGAAAAAAGGTACACGCACGATCTCTGACTATGGTCGTCATTTTAAGAATCTTTGTGATCAATTAGCAGCTATTGGCAAACCTGTTGATGAGACGGATAAGTCTCATTGGTTTCTAAGAGGGCTCGGATCTGCTTTCTCGGGTTTTGCGGCTGCGCAGATGTCTCTCACTCCCCTACCCACTTTTCGTGAACTCCTCTCCATGGCTGAAAGTTACGATCTCTTTTAGCAATCCCTTGATGGTGGCTCCGCTGTCAACACGGCTTTCACTGCTTCTTCCAACTACTGTGGCAAGGGTCGCGGTCGTGGCTCCTCCGCCAACACCAGCAACAATCGCGACGCTCCCTTTTCAAATCGCGGACGTGGGACTTCGTTCGGGCGTGGCAGTCGTGGTAATTCAAATCGCCGACCGCCCCGTTGCCAAATCTGCCGTGATGAAGAAAATCCTCATTATGCAGACAAGTGTCCTCGGCGTTATGAGTCTGCTGACTCGGCTAACCTGGCGCACGCCTTTCATTCATCTTGCAACATACAACAGCAGTCCTCAGATTGGTATGTCGACTCCGGCGCGTCTGCCCATATGACGCCTTCCACATCTGGTTTGGACTCCGTTCAGCATTACTCGGGCCAAGACACTGTTGCTATTGGTAATGGTTCTACCCTCTCAATCTCTCATACAGGTCAACGGCCTCTTAACTCAAATTTACAATTATTAGATGTTTTGGTCGTGCCTCATCTTACGAAAAACTTATTATCTATCAGCAAGTTGTGTTCTGATTATCTTGTGGATGTGATCTTTTCTACAAATTCTTTGGTCATACAGAATCGCACCACCAAACAGGTTCTGGCAAGAGGACGGCGTGAGCATGGGTTATATATCCTGGATTCTGGACAGGCTGCCTTTTTATCTGCTTTATCAGCAAATAAACTTAAAGCTTCTTATTCGTTATGGCATTCTCGTTTGGGCCATGTGCCTTTTGATGTAATTTCTCATTTGAATAACAGGTTGCCCTCTTCTGTTCTTCAGCGTGTTTCACCGTATGAAACATTATTTGGTGTTGCTCCTTATTACGCAAACTTTCATCCATTCGGCTGCCAAGTCTTTCCATACTTGGGTGATTACTCTTCGCACAAGCTTGCTCCACGGAGTTTGCCATGCATTTTTCTTGGTTACAGCACTCAGCATAAGGGATTTCGGTGTCTTGATCCGGCTACATCTCGTATCTATATCTCTCGCCATGCGCAGTTCAATGAAGGTGTTTTTCCCTTTTTTGATAAAAATGCTCCACGGACCTGCTGCTCGGATTTTTCGGAATTCATAGAGCCTTTTACTACAGCTGTTCAGCCTCCCTTATCCAAGCCGTCTGCTGCTGCTTCGTCCACCCCATCGTGCAAAATGTGCCCCGCTGATTCCGAGTTGCCTCATACTCCTGTTCCGCAAACTGCTCCTGTTCCGCCACTGGAAGAGCCTCTTCCCGCACCCGATTCACCTGTTTTGCCAGACCACGTTCCCCGCCACCACATGATCACTCGGGCTCGAGCAGGGATTTTTAAGCCTCGCCACATAGCTGATGTCGCACATCTGTCAGGTTCCCCTCTTCTTACTGCCCTGTTATCTCATACAGAGCCTAAAGGTTTTAAAAGTGCAGCTAAAAATCCGGTTTGGCTCGCTGCAATGGATGATGAGATGAAAGCCCTTCGTTGAAATGATACATGGGATCTGGTGCCACGCCCTTCTGGCTCTAATATTGTTGGATCAAAATGGGTCTTTCGCACCAAATTTTTGCCTGATGGTTCAGTGGATCGATATAAGGCACGGCTCGTGGCGCAAGGTTTCACGCAGGTTCCGGGATTTGATTATGATCACACCTTTAGTCTTGTTGTTCGAGCCGCCACCGTTCGGACAATTCTGGCCCTTTTCGTTATGCGACATTGGCCCTTACATCAGTTGGATGTCAAAAATGCCTTCTTGAATGGGTATCTTTCCAAACCCGTATATATGGCGCAACCACCTGGTTTTATCGACCCCAGGTTTCCCGATCATGTTTGCAAGCTGAAACGAGCTTTATATGGATTAAAGCAAGCCGCATTGGCGTGGTTCCAACGGTTTAGCACATTCCTCTACAGTCTTGGTTTCTCCGGTAGCAAGGCGGATTCTTCTTTATTTTTCCTCCAGCGGCGCGGTATCACTCTTTATCTCTTTGTCTATGTGGACGATATCATCCTTACTGGAAATAATTCTCAGGCTATTCGTCAGCTTCTTGATCGTATTAGACAGGAATTTGCTATCACTGATACTCACCGTTCCACATATGGCTACTCCATTTTCTTGGGTGATAATCTCGTATCATGGAGTGCCAAGAAACAGCCGACTGTGTCTCGATCTAGTTGTGAGTCGGAATATCGGGCAGTTGCTAATGCCGCTGCGGAGGTTGTTTGGGTTAAAAACTTGCTGCATGAAATCTCTGCTTCAAACCCGGCGGTCCCTCTCTTGTTTTGTGATAACAAGAGCACGGTTTTCCTTACTCAAAATCCCGTCGCGCATAAACGGGCAAAGCATATTGATATAGATTGCCATTTTATCCGCGAGCTTGTCACAAATGGTGTGCTTCAAACTAAGTTCATTCCTTCCGAGTTGCAAATTGCAGATGTCTTCACAAAAGGCTTGCCGAGGCCTTTGTTCGAATTTTTCAGATCCAAGCTTCGCGTTGGTCCGAATCCTACGCTCAGCTTGAGGGGGGATGTTAGCGATATAAATGGGAAGGATATGACTATATCATAGTTTCCTTGTATATTTGATTTGTTGTAATCTTGATTGATTTGTACAACCTGTATATATTGAATACAATACGCACACCATCAATGGTGGTGACACAAATCTATTCTTACAATTTATATATTACAAAAAGGTATGACTATGTTGATATAAAGATATTAGTAATATCACATAAACATATGTATGTATAAATTATCTCAATTTTTTTAGAGTTTAAATATTTCATAAAGATTATGATGTTTATATATAAATATCATGCTAATATATCATAAAAGTCAACATATATATGAATATATATTCATACATATGCAGATCCGAGTCAAGTACACGACATAACTTATGCACACAATCAATACTCTATTTTTTTTATTGTGGATTCTAGCCACACACGACTAACTCATTAAAAATTAGTGTGGTCTTCTTTTAATGGAAATTGGTGTGAAGATTTTCATGTAGTACAATATAACTTTGAAAATATGAATGATGCATTTCTATTAAAACACACATTATAATAATTTAGATCTCTATTTATCATATATGGTATACCCATTGGTAAAAATAAGAAAAATAACAATTGGAATCTAGATCCAAAAACATCTTCATCAATTAATAATAAATCAGACTTGTTTTTGAGCTACTAAATACAAATAATGTGAAAGACTCGAAAACTATTTGTATTTAATGATCAAACTCGCTTTCCTTTCTAATAAATTGAAATTTGACATTTGAAAACATTGCTCCTATAAACACAATTTCTCTTACATTAATTTGAACTCGATCATTAAAGAATGAGTCTTTAATAAGACTTTCTCGGACTTTATTGCATTATGTGAGTCGGATCAATTCACAGTCCAATCATCCACATCCTAAATCCTATAATTCGCATATTGCTTGAAACTCTGACTTACCGTAACTATTTGTGAGATCATTTAATACGAGTTATAATGTAAAGATTAAATTATGAGTTATTCTGTCCTTTGCATTTTGTAAGATCCAACTTTGAATAAATTAACTGCAAGGCGACGACAATAGGTACAGTTTACTTTATTTGATAACAATAATATAAGTTGCAACTATGGATTTTGTTATAAAATCATAATGATCATTATCAATACGTGATATAGTTATAGAGTTAAGTTAAGTACATGAGTTTTTTGAGTGGGAGTTAAGTAAGATATGTATTTTAAATTAATAGAAGTTTGAATGTTAATTTCTCTGTGATTGAAAATTATAAGTTTATTATATTCAAATCGTAACAAACTTCATTCAAACTTTTGAGCCAACAGAAAGCAATAGCCTTGCTCTCTTTGGGCATAAATTCAACACAACTATTAGCTAGTTGATTTGCAATTTGCTTGGAATTTTCCATTTTATTTCATATATATCATTATTCTTTTAATATCTTAGATGACTAAGTGTATTTTATGAAGCTATGATTCTAGTCAAACGGTTTCATGATTCTAAATTAACCCATATTTATGTATGAGATTTTTGAAAATTGATTTGGTGTAGTATGAAATTAATTTTGTATTTTGATAAGATATTATATATATATATATATACACACGTATAATTATTAAAGTTATTACATTTTTTCTAGTATAATTCGGCTATCATGAAAGGGGATAAAAAAACGAAAATAATAGCAAGGATTCTTAATCACCGAACGACCAGTTCAGACATTCACAACCCAGAATACTGGACTCATATCTTATTGCTTGATAAACTAGTTGGTTCCGCAAAAAAAAAAAAAAAGAAATGCTTGATAAAATAGTTGAAGTTATGAATCCCAAATCTGTGATATTCATCATTTATAAAAGTCAAACAAAAATAATTTCTAATTTCTAATAAAATAAAAAGAACGCGTGAGGGGCATTATAGTCAATAAAGCACTTATAGCTATAACCGGACTAGTTCCGGGAAATTCAATAGATTTAGAGGGCATTAACGTCAATTCACAGTAATTCTTCAGTTAAATCGAGAAATTCATATATAACGGTGTACAGCACACTGTTGTTCATGGGGAACTCTGAAACTGAAAGCCCATGAAAAGTCTATTGCCATTGCAAAATCTGTTGAATTATTTCAAAATTTAGGGATTTTGATAGTGAAATTGATTGCAGCGAGCAAATTCTGAGAGATGGCGGATACGCCGAATGGGCGTTCGAGTTTTTGGACTCAGGCGAATGCTTTGCTGAGGAAGAATCTGACTTTTCAGGCGAGTTCTTCTTCAATCAATTCTTTCTCCTTCAAAATATGGATTATTTTACTGAATTAATGTGTAGTTTTGTTCATGATCAATGCTTCTGGCACTTTTACTGAATTAATGTGTAATTTTGTTCATGTTCAATGCTTTTTTAAATAGATAATTTTACTGCTGTTATATATGGCTAATATAATACTTCAGTCAGTTGATGTGTTATGGTGGGTGTAGTGCATTTTCATGAATCAAAATACTGTTTTACTGTGGAAATAGTAATCCTGAAGCATTTATGGGGTGGCATAGATTAACTTGAACTTAAGCTAGTTTGTTAATTTATCATTATTGTTGTTGTTAATGGTTGGTGGACAGTGGACTGATCATTGGTAGGATCTAGGCAGCTCTAATGTCTGATGCTCCAGACTGAAATATAGGGTAATGCATCGAGGGAATGTTTCAGACAATGTTTGGAGAATAAAATGCGCTTAGGTTTTATTGAAAATTGTTGATCTGATATTTTTCAGGATATTTTAGTGATGACATTTTATTATGTCATATAAGCTTTGATGTGTATGGGTGTGACATGAATCAGTCTTGTTAATATTATGTTGATATTGAGTTAATATATTCGTAGAAGACACTTCCATATAGATTTTTTTGGTCTTGAACATGAATTTTGCAAATTTTTATTATATGCCATGTATAGTCATCACATTGTTACACCTATGATGAATGTGTGGTTTTGGTCCATTTTGAGCTATAGGACGTCTTTTCATTTGGTAAATTATTTCTAGATTTGTGATCTTGATAGAATTTCTGGTGTTTGATTTTCTTTTTGAGTTTTCTGTTCAATATAAGTATATAAGGTTACTTGGTAGCTTTGGACTTTGGTGTTGTTATTTGAGATTCAAATCTTTATTTTAAATTTACTTAATAAAGGTAGAAGAAAGCATCGTGGTTTCTGACTTTACTCTCATTTATTCTAAAGTAGTGATAATCTAAAGTGCATCCACTTTCATGATTTCCTTTTGCAGAAACGAAATATGAAGACAAATATTCAACTAGTTCTATCCCCAGTTTTCCTCTGTTTGTTGCTTGTTCTCATCCAGATGTTGGTGAACAATGAACTAGATAAGCCCTCAAGAAGGTGTGGCTGCACTTGTGTTGATACTGGTGGGAATGGCCAATGTGAAAGAAGATGTGGGATTGAATACTCTACTTTAGACCAAGTGTTCAGCTGTCCCATCCCTCATCCTCAGGAATGGCCTCCATTATTACAAGTACCAGCACAGCAGTATCGTGCAGTGAGAACTGATGCTATATCGTATGGAGACTTGCCTCATGACTCATGCAAGAGAACAGGTTCCTGTCCTGTAACCATGCTTGTTACAGGAAACAACCAAACTTTTGGACAAAGTATGTCCCGGTCCATCTTACTTACTATGTGTTAAGCAAAACAAATTGATGTAATTTTAATTCTTATCCTGTGACTTGTAGGTGTGGCTGGAAATATGCTTCCACGATCATTAAATGTAGATTTCTCTGATATTTTGTACAGCTTAGCTGATGATGCCTTGGTTAGTTGTATTGTTTTATTTATTTTTTTACATTTTGTCTACATCCATTATAATTTTGTTATTCATATAGTGATGAGGCGGACAATGCATACCTTAAACAACTAATGGTTTAGTAATCTTTTGTTTCTTAATGAGTTAAATATAGAATTTTGGTGTTACAGGGTACACAAACAAAGACTCGGTCTGTCAATTTTCTAGAAGCAGCTTTTTCCTCAAATGCTCCAGTTGATTTTCTTCAACCTCAGTGTCCATCAAACTCTCAATTTAATGTTCCTTTCCAATTAGGTTCAGCTACATTACAGCAAGGTAGCTTTTATGTATATATTTTTCTTTTTAATATGTTTATTAACTTTGGAGATTAAAAATATCATAAGTGTATAGTAGTTTCATTTATTTTTTTATTATGTATGAAACAGGGCCCTTATAGTTTCTTGAAACTTGTCTTGTATAAAACTCAGATGTGCGTTGTGGTCAAGGCTTGCATTTATGGCGCAATAGTTCTTTAGAGATTAACGATCAACTATACAAAGGTTATCGTAAAGGGAATTCAGAGAGAAAGATTAATGAGATTGTAGCAGGTTTGAGATCAAGAGTACAAGCTTGTGAAATTTTCACCCTGTTTTTTGTGTGATTACCTGATTTATTGATTTGTCTGCTATGCAGCTTATGATTTCATGAATTCTAATGAGAATTTATTCAATGTTACGATATGGTATAATTCTACATACAAGAATGACACAGGCAATCAGCCTCTTGCCTTAACACGGGTGCCTCGTTCAGTAAATTTGGTATCTAAATCCTTACCTTCTCTTATGCTTTCAAATGTGCACTCTAGGCTTTGTTAACTAATGGGATAGTTCTGTGTAACTTGATTCTGAAGTAATAACTTGGTCAGTTTGTGTGTACTTAGGATTTATTAAGTTCTCAACCAGAACATACCTGAATATGTTAGATATGTTCAATTCTCATTGTATCCAAATCTAGTATACTTTTTATGAAGCAAATTATCCATTAATACTTGATTTTAATTCTATGTTGATTTCTTAAATGTCTAAACTAATTTAGCTACCAGAGAAACATGTCTTGCATGAGACAAAAAATTTATATCTATATACAAACAAAAAAAAAAATCATGTATCATTTTTGCACTGTTTTCCCAACAATAACTCTATTCAAGTCTGACATGTACTTTGTATAACAAGAAGCAGTCTTGCAATTTCTGCTATCTTTTCGTTTTTTAATATCTAATCTGACTTCCTATATGTAGTATTTTAGAACTTTTCCTTGAAGACTTCCCCTGCCTGTATCTTGCACTTGTCTCAATATTCAAGTCATCATTCTTAAGCTTTCTTTTGCAGCAACAAAATATGACATGATAATCACACTTTTTTTTTTTCAATTATAACATTGCCTACTGTATAATTAGCATTTCTCGAGATCTCTATTCTTTTAGAAATATAATTCCTCTCTCTCTCTCTCTCTCTCTCTCTCTCTCTCTCTCTCTCTCTCTCCCCCTCCCTCCCTCCCTCCCTCCCTCCCTCCATGGGTTCCAAATCAAATATTTTGCTTTCAGTTTTGCTTCTATCTGAGTTCAAATCTTCTAAAGAGTTTGTACTTTAGAGCATTTGCTTTTATCCTGTCAGATGTATTTTTGTGGTCTCACAATCACCACACAGTTAAATTATAATATTTTTCGACAATATCAATCAAAATGTTGTTTTAATTATTTCTGTTAGCTGAAAGAACAAATGTATACTTGCTTATTTCGTGTATGCATGTACAGGCATCAAATGCCTATCTTCAACTCTTGCTCGGACAATCTACAAAAATACCTTTTGAGTTCGTGAAAGAAATGCCAAAGCCTGCAACGAAACTGAGGCTGGATTTCTCCTCTCTCCTTGGGCCACTCTTCTTCACTTGGGTTATTGTAGAGCTATTCCCTGTAAGTTCAATTAGAAAATGTTCCCCTTCTAGCAGAGAGTGTTATTAGTTCCTTTATTGTTATATATATATATTTATATATTCTTGTATAGTTTCTCAATTGTGCAATAATTTTTTCTTTGTTTATTTTGAATGTAGGATTTTAGAAGATTGTATCATTCCTATCTGAACACTCATTTACAGTAAAACCTTGACTGCTATGACATGTGGCATCAAAACATAGAACTTGCATTATATTATTCTCTTTTTATTTTTTGGTGTGTACATGAGTACATAAAATTAAAGATTAAGATAATACTGCAAGAATGAGTGGAACTTGACTATCACAATTCACACAGATCATAAATACTCAGATTGGGAGACTATAACAATGAAGGCCATCATCTTTTCTTTTAAATATTAGAATGTCCTCTGCATTTCCATCAGCCTGGTTACTTTTCACCAATTTTGTGGTCATTATTACTCCATCTTTTAGTGGGTCAGGAATGACTGGTTTATTAGTTACAGTGATTTATTATTTTGCAGAGGGGTACATATCCTTTTATGTATTTTTACTGTTTGATGCCTTTTATTTCATGAGATTATGTGCAACATAATTGGCAGCACATAGTGTCATTTACAATTCTTATTAATCTTTCTTTTGCAGGTTATTCTGACATCTTTGGTTTATGAGAAACAGCATAGACTAAGAATTATGATGAAAATGCATGGGCTTGGTGATGGACCTTATTGGATGATATCTTATGCATATTTTCTTGCAATATCTTCAATCTACATGATTTGCTTTGTGGTATTTGGCTCAGTCATAGGTATTTTTTAATAAGAAATTGATTGCAGTTGTTACCATCCTTTCTTAAATTCCAGAACTTAACAAATCACTGATATATTGGATTTCCAGGATTGAAATTCTTCACACTAAATGATTACAGCATCCAGTTTGTGTTTTATTTCCTCTACATAAACTTGCAAGTCTCTTTGGCTTTCCTTGTTGCTGATTTGTTTTCAAATGTGAAGACTGCTACAGGTTTGAGCTCAGCAAACATTTCTAGTTCATGAGTTTTTTTTTTTTTAAAATCATTATTCTCATTGGTATATTCATTTGTTTTTAATGATGGTGTGTGTATTTGGCTCAAACTTCCTAAAACTTAAAATTTTCAGTTGTTGGGTACCTGATGGTATTTGGAACTGGGCTCTTGGGTGGCTTCCTTTTCCAGTTTTTCCTTGAAGATTCTTCATTTCCAAGTAAGTATATTTTCGTATATGCAAATTTTACTGGATACATCAGAAACTAGATTGATTATATATATCTGATTGGTAACTATACATATTAGAGTGATTCATATTCTTTTAGTTTAAATCGGTAAATCTAAAATGCGGTTGACTCTTCTTGCAGAGATTAGTGTTCCCGTCAGGATAAATTTCATAACAAGACTCAAATTATATATTAGTTCTCAATTCTAGACCCATAATATGAAATTTCTTAGTAAGGGGCTCAATTTAACCTGCCCCCCCCCCCCCCCCCTCCCAATTAAGGTTTCAAATTAGATTGAGTTATCAATTCAAGTCACAATTACATTTTTATTTTTATTTTTATTTAAAATGGAATTTTGTCTTGGATTGAGAGCTCAATCTAATTTGAAGCCTTCAAAATTTAGAATTTAATTTTATGGTTGTCCCTTGTTAATTTACCGTGCCTTTCTTTCAACCTTTTTCATTTGTAGCACAGTATTATTACTTCTGAGTACTGTTTTTGTATGAGTGATCTATATTAGCCTTTTGATTATCTTATCAATATTGCAGAAGCTGGGATAATTGCTATGGAGTTGTATCCAGGATTTGCTCTTTATCGTGGGTTATATGAGTTTTCGCAGTATTCCTTTACTGGAGATTATATGGGAACTGGTGGAATGCGATGGAAAGATTTAAGTGATAGCACCAATGGAATGAGAGATGCCCTTATCATTATTGCAGTGGAATGGTTAGTTGTTCTTGCTATAGCGTTTTATGCAGATCAAGTTGTGTCATCTGGAAAGAGTCCTCTGTTTTTCCTGCGGAAGGGCCAAAAGAAACTTTCATCATCCTTCCGGAAACCTAGTTTTCAGAGACAGGGGTCTAAAGTTTTTGTAAGGATGGAGAAAGTCGACGTTGAGCAAGAGGTAAACTGCTAAGCTGCACTTGTATGGAATATATCTTTAGTTACAGCAATTGAGGATTCTGACATTGAGTTACTAGGTTTCATATGATAATTTAATGTCAAATATCTCTCATTTTGATTTCTACTAATATTTGTGTACTTTCCATCTGTTAATTTTCTTCAGGAAGATACATGAGATTAATGAATTCCATGCATAAGTGGTATTATAAGATATGCATTACACCATGATTTATTGCTAATTGACCTATGATTTTGATATTAGTTCTTACTCCTCTATTCTGTCTTTTCAATAGCTGCATCTCCCTCATTAATTCTCACCTTTTCACTTTGTTGTTTTTATTTCAGAGGGAGAAGGTTGAACAATTATTACATGAATCGAGTCCAAGTGAAGCCATCATCTGCCATAATCTAAAAAAAATATATCCCGGAAGGGACGGAAACCCCGAGAAATTTGCAGTGAGAGAGCTCTCACTTGCTTTGCCACGAGGGGAATGCTTTGGCATGCTTGGTCCTAATGGGGCTGGCAAAACTTCATTCATTAATATGGTCAGTTTACAATAATGGTTCTTCTACTGAGAAAAATATTCTTCATGAAATCAGATGTAATTTATTTTGTTTGTCCATATCATTTAAATAGATTTAGTATAGCTATTTGGTTTCCAGACAGTTCACTTATTTTGAGCATACCAATATTATAAATCAATTGCATACTGATATTTTATGTTTGAACAGATGATTGGGCTCATAAAGCCAACCTCTGGAACTGCTTATGTTCAAGGACTAAATATACAAACCGATATGGATAGAATATACACCAGCATGGGTGTGTGTCCCCAGCATGAGTAAGCATCAATTTTCTTAACATATGAATACAACATTTTAGGCTTATACTTGTCTACCATCATAAATATAGGAGTCCCCATGTTAATCTACTCAATCTTTCTGTAAAATTATTTGCAGCCTCCTCTGGGATACATTAACAGGGAGAGAGCATCTACTTTTTTATGGAAGACTTAAAAATCTCAAAGGTCCTTCTTTAGTACAAGTAAGTATACATTTTGTTCCCTGGATCAATTGTCATCAGTGCTGGTTGATTGTACTATTTGTACTCATAGCTAGCCAATCTCATGAAATTGAATCATTTTGCATGACCTTTCTGTTTTTCTTCAAGTTGAGGCTTCGAAGTATCAGATTTTCACTCGAATTATTCTAGTTTTTAGTGGGAGGATTGTGTATGAGTTCTAAGTTATAACAACTGTGTCTGATTGCTTTAAAGAATTTGTTGGACTGCACTTATATTCAATGACAGACCCATAAGCTTAATTACATCTTAATATTTGAACATAAATAACTTAAATCAATGGCATCATAACATCAATTCCCTTTTATTCTGCATGTCAGTCCAAATCCCCAGAAGGAGCTCTAGTTGCCTTGTCTTACCTTGTTATATAGGTTATCGACTGACTGGATCGTGAGACTGTGACTTTATAGCTCTAGTAATTCCGGTTTTAAATTAATATATAGTAGTTTCATTACTAAAATTTCCAAATACATTTTTTGACTTATGTTGCTAAACAATCATTACATAACCTACCATTATATATCTACATAATAATGCAATTACCAATACCACCGTACAAAATTTCTTATTTCACGGATCCCAGGGTGCTCCCGCTGGAACCCATGTTGGTGCGTCCCTTCTTGTAGTTAGCCATGTCTGGTTAATGTGTGAAACAAGTGTGCAAGTGGGGATGAGGACCATTATCCACATTGACGAGAGCTTTATTTGGAATGTGAATGAGATTTTTCTCTAACTGATGAAGATTTATCATAACGTCACCTGACTCTATATTGATACAGGCAGTGGAAGAATCTCTTAAGAGTGTGAACTTATTTCATGGTGGGGTTGCAGACAAACAAGCAAGGAAGTATAGTGGAGGGATGAAGAGGAGGCTTAGTGTTGCCATTTCACTTATTGGAGATCCAAAAGTATGTCTTGACCTCACCATTCCAACATGTGTTGTGGCATTTTTTTTCAAATTTTGTAAATGTTTGGTAGCTTATTGTACTGAAATCGATTCTTGAAAGGTGGTGTATATGGATGAGCCAAGTACTGGACTGGATCCTGCTTCAAGAAACATGTTGTGGAACGTAGTGAAACGTGCAAAACAAAGCAGAGCTATAATTCTCACAAGTAATATTTTTGCTCATTTTCTGCCTCCATCCATGTCCATGAACTAAGCTATCTATTAAAATACGCTTGCATTGGCACTTGTTGGATAAGAAACATCAGTCCTAAATAAATCACTATCCAACTGATGCATCTTGTTTTATGTCTCAGCTCATTCAATGGAAGAGGCAGAGCATTTATGTGACCGTCTTGGTATTTTTGTGGATGGCAGCTTGCAGTGTGTTGGAAATCCTAAAGAGGTAATTTAATCTGAGCCCACTATATCCCATAGTTTTCATCTTCATGCCATTTTTATTTGTATGCATCTATCTTTTTTACATCATCTAACAAACTTAGTTTGTCTATCCACTGATCTGAAGAATCATATAAGTATAACCTGTAAAATAATGCTACCGGATAGGAGTTCTATGTAAACACCCCATTACTAGTTCAGAGTGAGAAGTTGTCTTGTCCATACCAATTTATATGCATCAATTAGTAAACGTGTTTTAGAGAAATTTTAGTACAATGGGATAAACTTGAACATTGCATAAATGCATGTTTCTTTCTAGTTAATGAACTCATATCAATATTAGCATTGTGACTACAAAACTGGGATTTAGTTGAGCTAATTAGAGTGAGTCATAGCAATTACAATTAGTCGAACAACCCATACAGTTACTTGCATGCTGATCACTTACATGTTCATTTATTTTATGTTCCTATGACAGCTCAAAGCTAGATATGGAGGATCATATGTATTCACGATAACAACATCCCCCGACCATGAGGATGAAGTAGAGAGTTTAGTACGTAAACTCTCTTCAAATGCAACCAAGATATACCACATCTCAGGTACACAAAAGTTCGAGTTGCCAAAGCAGGAGATAAGAATAGCGGAAGTGTTTGAAGCAGTCGAGAATGCAAAGAGTAGATTCACAGTTCAAGCATGGGGTTTGGCAGATACAACTTTAGAGGATGTGTTTATTAAGGTTGCAAGAGATGCCCAATCACACACCACTCTCTCATGATAACTATGGA
Source organism: Scutellaria baicalensis (assembly GCA_005771605.1). Classification (NCBI taxonomy): domain Eukaryota; kingdom Viridiplantae; phylum Streptophyta; class Magnoliopsida; order Lamiales; family Lamiaceae; genus Scutellaria; species Scutellaria baicalensis. The sequence goes on along the minus strand of CM016722.1, from coordinate 26,860,362 downwards.
GATTAAACTTGCCTATTTTATTTTTATATCATGTTTTGCAGTTTTGTACATGTATTCCACACTTTCTTCTAAATGGTAGTTTCTACTATGTATTTGCAATTTACCCTATACTTGTGTAAATGTAAGGTTTTATTCAACCATGAAATAAATTTGATGTGTTGTTGTAAAGATTTGTTCTCATGCCTTTTACATTCTCAGTCTATGTAGTTCAAGATAAGGATATGCCTACATTTGGCTCTGTCTCTCTCTCTGTCTCTCTCTCTCTCTCACACGACTGAGAAACACAGATATCAAAAATCATAAACTATAATTTTTAAACAAACATCTAGCTCACATTACAAATTATTTTTACATGGCAGTATCCAATGGTGCTTTGAATGATTTTTTTTAAAAAACTGAGGGGAGAGAGAGTGAGAGAGCATGAGATTGCAACCAAAATAAATTTCTTAACACGCTACATGTAAATTTTGACCCATTTAGATTTTTTTTAACCATATCCCTAAAAAAATTGTGAATAAGTAACACACTCACATTCACTTTATATGAGAGTCATTTTAAATTACAAGATTACAAGAATACACTTATGTTTACAACGTGCGGTCAAATGTTGTTTTTGCCTGAGTATGGGTCTAAAATTGCAATTTGATAAATTTTAGTAGTTTAGATTGCAATTTGATAAGAAAAGAAGTTTAGGTTGGAAACTGAAAAAAAACCAATAGTTTAAGGTTGTTATTTTGCATTTAACTAATTCTTGAGAAATAAGTCACAGAGAATGAAATTCTTGTAAAAAAAAATTGAAAAATGAAACTTTTCAAAAACATTGTTCGAGCCTAGTTCATTGAAAAATATCGCCGATAAATCGACCCTTTTCGGTTCACGTTTCGGTTTTAATGAGAAAATGGAAGAAAAACGCTGGTGTCGGCAACTGTACAAATGTCAATAGAAACCCAAAATTTCTTTTTTTTTTTTCAACAAAATGTGAAAAATTCAATTATTGCCATTTTGCTATGAAAAATTCAATTATCGGCATGATAATATATTTTTCAAGATTTGTTGTCTCCAAATAATCCTTCAAATTTGTCTATATATTTCATCAAATATCAAGGAACAAACATATCAATTTTCAAGTCTAAATATTAGTATATTACTCATTCAAATTTTCCTTCTACAACACCTCCAGTTTTTGTTGGACATCAAGAAGAATATTATATTTTGAGATCAAAAGGTTAGTGATTCAATTAGTATGTAGTTTTTGAAATAAAAAAGTTAATTATGCAATTACTATGTTATATTTTGTTAAATTATTTGTACAAGAATTTTCCTTTTAAGATATTAAATATTGGGTGGCTTTATATTAGTGTTGTTCATGAAATTATTTGTGTGACTTTATATTAGTTCATAAAATTATTTGCAAATTGCAGTTCATGAAACAAATATATCCGTACCTAATTAAGTGTTAGATCTATATATTGTGACTAGTAGAAGAGTCATATATATTCATGGCTATTTTTATCGAAAATTAGTATTGTTCATGAAATTAATTACATCCGTAGATATATAAGCCATGTTTACAATATTTCTTCAATTAACAAAATATTGACTTTAACTAATTAGAGTGGTAAAATAATGATCTTGTATAGTTGACTAAGTCTCTTCACCTTGGAATTATTAATTTAAAATTAACTAATGAATTATTTAAAAATAAACTCACATTAAATCAAGCAATGATACTAAATGGTAGAATAGTTTGGTAATAATTCCAAAAAGAGAAGAATTTGGATACTTAGTAAGGGGGCTTTGAAAAAAGAAAAACTAATCTCAATATTTTTATTAGAATAATTTTTCATGTGAAAATGCTAAATTTTATATATTTACATAGTTATTTATGAAAATAGCTTATATATATGGATTAATTAATTAATGTGCACCTTGAAAATGCGACGTATAGAAATCTTATTTCCAGTAAACAGCTTCTTTACTATATTCTTGAGTTGAATAACAATAATAACCCATATATATATATATATATATATATATATATATATATATAAGAATTGAGAGCCTTGAAAAATAATAGAAATAAGAATTGAGAGCCTAGAAAAATAAATTGGAAGAGTTTACGCACTTGGGTTTGGTAAAGTTAGTAATGAGCTGACCAATTTGCTACCTTAAGACATTTAAAATTTCATAAAATTAGTTAGGTTGTGGATCTAATTTATTTATTTATTTATGTGATTTTCGCCACAAAATTTTTAGAGTATTCATTTATTCGTCTTATTAATAAGTAAAACATTATATATGTATATGTATACACATTATATTTTAAAAAATGAGGTGTGTATATATATATATATATATATATATATATATATACTAGTGCTGCACGTGAGATATTATGACTAGTACATGCTTTATTATTAAATACCTTTTTTTGAAGAATTAAGTATGTATGTTTAAGATATAAAAAAATCATCAATGACAATAACTTCTTCAAAGTTCAATCAATTATTAGTTAAAAATTATCTGTTGAATTGTTTGTTCACATTTTAGAAACATCTTATTCCTATTTTACCATAAACTAAGGAAAATTATTTCTATTTTATTTGTTAAAAAAATTATAATATTTGCAGTTTAAGTCATCTTCAATTCAATTTTGATTGATTTTGGATAAAATGCATCAAACCCCCTTATGATATAATTTTATTTTTATTTTTCCTCTATGTTAAAAGAAATACACACTTACACGTATGATTTAATAAATGTTACATGTTTTCCCCTAAACTTCTAAAGTTAACAACTGTGTTTTGCACATGCTGGTAGTGCGAAAATTAATTGAAAAAGTTTGGGTGTGTTTTTCCTAATTGTTGATGTTATGACATTTATACCATTTTTAGAATATTTTAATATTATTCTTTTACTTTTTTTTTTTTACTATTTTGATTTTATTTAAATATGAATTTATATCTTGATAACTATAATTATTAAATAAATTAAAATTTTAAATCTTAATTTGTAATATCCCAAAATTTTAAGATATAAAATTTAATAAATACTTAGAATATAATTATGATAAGAGATCATAATAAATTAATTTGAGTCTTATGATATAATATATTTTATAAGTTAATATAAGCCCATTAAGTTGTTGAAGCCCATGACAAAATAAAATACATGTATAAGTTTTTAAACCTAATCAAACTCAAATTTCACATTCTTTTGAGAAATAGTACACTGAGCTTCTTCCAAAACCCTTTGATATTACATCTATGTGAAAACCATGATTTTCCACCCGTCAAAATCGATGAAGCCATCTTCTTTCATATCCTGATGTAGCCATAGCAAAGAGACAAATTGAATTTAAAAAATATAGGTATTCATGTCCTTTCTATTTAAAATTTCGAATTAATTATTATATAACTCCAAATCTTATGAAATTTTATTATGTTGTTCCTTAATGTCTTCATAATATTTTGTTAAATTTTCAAGTAAATCGGAGTTTTACATTATTTTATATGATTTTTATATTCCTTCTAGCCCTAGATCTACATGTTAAACGTTTCTGATTTAGAAATCTTCGAAATAATATTTATCGACCTTCGAAATTTATAAAACTTTAATGAGTGACACTTGTGTGCCCCGGGGGCACGGTGTCCCCAACTTAATCATCATATGATGTTACATATATACTCTACAGGTATCACGTGTACACTCTTCAGGTATCACATGTATACTCATGTATACATGTGATATATACCTGTAGAGTATATGTATAACACCAAGAAAAATAACACATGTAGAGTATATATGTAACACCTGAAGAGCATGTGTATAACACCTAAATTCATGCCCATATGTAGCCCAGGGGTATATGAGTTTTTGCCAACTTTAATATATTATTCTTTACTGTATTTTTGAAATTCTGTAAAAATTTCACGTTCAAACGAGTTTTACTAGATTTAATATAATTTTTATAATCCTTCTATGCAGAATTTAAAGCGATTTCATGACTGATTCCGAAATTCACATAATTATTTATATATGTCCGAATTTTATAATATTTTACCAGATTGTGATATATATTGATTTACATCTACAATAAAAATTCCAGTTCAATCCAAAGTGTATTCCATTTAAAACTTTATTTTCTATCCCTCTTTTAAAGACTAACGATTTACATTGATTCTGATATAATAATTTAACGCATTCCTATAGCTAATGGCCATCAAATGGTCTGATTTTTGGGATTAATGTTGTATATTTACTAGTCTTCTATATTATGGAAAAGTTTCAAAATAAAAATATTTATATTTCTAAAGATATTAACTTTCTCCTACAGCTATGCAGAATTGACTGTTTATGCAATTTGAGTTTCAAAAAGTAGAAACTTATTGTTATACTACTTGGAATCTTATGTAATTTATATATTTTACTTATATCACATATTATAATATACATTTAAACTTATGGATCATTTGTTCTTAAATTTCTTGATAAATCAATATTTCAAGTAATGTGGTTCTAGTGAATTTAACATGTCTAACTAAAGGTTTTCCTGAAACTGTCCCTTTAAAAACTTGATGTTTTGATTTTCTATAAAATCCAATAAATTTTTATGTTTTCTTCAATAAGTTCTAGAATAAACTTTTTATTTTCAAATCATGTCAAAATTATTTTCAGTCTAAGAGCTTAATGTTCGATCTCAAAATCAATATCTCTTTCATTTCATTCATTTAAGTACTATTTTCATAATTAAAAGTTATATTAGGAAATAGTATTGATTCATTTACTTAATCTATATATTAGATAACGAGAACTACGAGACATATAGTGTTATGGAAATAGGAGGTGAAGAGACGGGAATTCTGTTATACGGTCTTGCATCCATGCATCAACGCATTCAAGGTTTTCAACTTTTAAGGTGGGGATATTTCTTTCATGTGTTTGTCTCTATTAAATGCTTTATGTAAGGTGATTGATGAATTGAAACAATGTGTTTGAGGAAAATTATTTATGAAAATACTTGTTGTTACCTATGATCTATCTATGCATGAGGATTAGCCAAGGACGCGAGAGGTCCAATGATTAAAAGTAGGTCCTCGGGTATTGCCCGCTGTGCTAAGAGTTGATTGGCCAATCCCAAGACAAGGAAAATGTTTTTATGAGGAAAAAGTTTTTATGCATGTTGTGATATTTGTCTTACTTTTACATGTTGCCTTTAATTTAGACAAGTATGTCCCCACTGAGCTCATGTTTTGCTCATCCCATATATTATCTAACATTTCAGAATAAAATGCTTGACGTGGAGCGGGGTGGATGCGCAGTGTCTGAAGTCAAGAAGTTTATGTAATTTAAATCTCTTGAGGTTTATGAAATACATTTTACTCATGTTTATTAAAACTAGTTTTTATATCGATGCTCTTCCTTTTGACAAGTTAAAATAATTGGTTCTTTAAATTGAGTCTTCCGCTGCATATTTTCATAAAATTGCCACATATTTAATATATGATTTTCCGTTGCACACTCATGAAAGTCTATTAATCAAGATTTGACTTAAATTTTAAAAGAAAATTTTATTCCATTTTTCCGCTGCTTACATGAAAATCTTTATGCTATTGTCATATTTCACATTCCAAAAGTCTCCAAAAAGTGGGATGTGACATAATTTTCATTTTTCATTTATTTTTATTAAAATAGAATTTTAATAGAAAAACTTAAAATTATATATGTTTATTCGTTTTAATATTAATTTGATAATTTTAAATGTCAGGTTTTACAGCTTCAATCTTCAACTCTAAATCCTCAAAATCACCAATTGAATTCAAAGATATGAATTCCCAAGCTCACAAAACGAAATCAATTGCAAAATTGATCCAACACAATCAAGAAACCAATCTAACACTATCAACACTCAACAGTTACGTGGTTTGGCTTAAATATGCCTACATCCACGGGCAAATGGGGGGAAATTTTATTGATAGCAATTAAACTCTGAATTATAGCAATACAACAACTCTCACTCAGAAAACCCTGATTTGCGCTACTAACTTTCAGAGACTCAAACTTTCGTAAAAACCACTAAACATGATGGACTCTATATCTATATATATAGATTGCAATATGATGAATACATACAAACAAGAATCACGCAAAACGGAACTAAAACGGGTGAGAAATCATAACAGAAAGATTTCATCCTCAATCCACCAAATCGCATGCATGAATGAATGCCAGTCGCACGATCGCGCTAAAAACAACAATGACTGTGATTGAATCCGCTCCAACTGAAAATACCAACCATGAAATCGTGCTTTCGGAGACACGCTTTTATTAGTGAAAGTGCAACTTTTCCTTTACTTAGCAAAATCAGATGAAAGGCTAATTTTCTTTACATTAAACGTTAATGATGATTTTATAATATTTATAGTTGTCAAAATAGAAAGTTTACAGAAATTACAATTTGAAATGAAAGAAATAAAGATAAAAGGATATAGATTATTTGGCGTATAATGGTACAACCGAAAATTTAGTACACAAGTTAAAGTTTATTTAGTACTTGAGTACTTTTTGTATTCTACTTTGTTATTTTATCTTATTGAAATGATCATAACATTTTAGTTATAATTTTTATCAAAAATTACTTTAAGACCTTTAATTATATTTGTATATTAAAATCAATATTAATGCTGATGTATTATCAAATGTATTTAGTTATTTATCTAAATCTTTTGAGATATTTTATTCATCATATCATTGTATAACTTATTAGTTCAATGTTTATAACTACGCTTAATACAATTTCGTAATTACAAATTCAAGCCAAACTATGACCACATTTGCACTTTGGTAGCCAAACTTTGAAAGTTTACTGTATAACCACCAACCTTTGCGAATTTACCACGTCACCGTAAAAATGCCATCATCGGCGTAATATGCTCCGAATATTCCTTCACTACTGGTGAATATTCTGAGTATATTTGGAGCATATTCCACAGTTGAAGGCATTTTAGCATTCATGTGCTAAATTCGAAAAGGGTTGACGATTATACAGTAAACTTTCAAAGTTCGGCTCCCAAAGTGCAAAAGTGGTCATAGTTTGACTTTAATTTTGTAATTTACCCTATTCCTAAGTCATTATGTAAATATACCAATATGAACTATACGTTAACAATTTGTTACATTTGTTAGTTTTTATAAATTATTAAACTGATTAAGAAGTCATTTAATCTCAATTTCTTTTATTATTTTTATTTCTTAATGCACACTATTTTAGTGACCAGATATAATATTTTTTCCTAAAAGATTCTAAGACATTTATTTATATGCTTATTAAATACATTAATATGAGTTAAATCTTTGGGTTTAATTTCTATCGCCATTGTTATTATTATAAAAATATCATTATGCCCTTATGTATAATATCAATATTTTATAAAGTTTTTCAAACTCTTTCACATTTATCTTATATTTTTACTTACTAGGGTCATCTAAAGGTCTAATAAGAACACCAAGAGTCTTGGAGCTCAAGTGGTATCCCACCTTTATAATGGTGCAGATTGTGTGAGATCAAGGTTCGAACCTGGGTCACGTGAGTCTTTTATTATTTGTTTTCCACACCCAAAGCTCATTAAAAAAATAAAAAGGTCTTATAAGAACATTTTAAATCATTTTAAACATATTATTCAATTTTTCCACGTTATTCAATTGTTTTACTATTTTACATAAATCATGCATTGTATGAACTCACCATCTATTTCTATGATTCTTAGTTTTATGTTCATGTTAATATTTACTATCAATTATTTTACTTTATACTATAAATCATGTTTTATGATTATTTAAATTTTCCTTTTCATTTATATATATTTTATGTTCGTAATGTATAAAATGTACATTTCTCTTTCTTTCAATATATTTAAATATAGGTGCGAAATCTTAATTAATTTCCACATAATCATTAATTATGGATCATTAATATTTATAAACATTTGATGCAATATTAACATTTCTATTGTTAATTTTCTTTCTATCAATATATTTAGATGTAGGTGCAAAATCTTAAATATTTTCCACATAATCATTCATTATATATCATTAATATTTATAAATTAATATTTGATACAATATCGCTACAAGAAAAATGCACATAGACTACGCCTCTAAGACAACGGTTTTTTGAAAAAACCGTTGTCGTAGCCAAAATTGGCGTTGTCGTAGACAAAACCGTTGTCGTAGGGCTGAAAAATGCGCTAATAGACAACGGCGCTTTATTGGCGTTGTCGTAGAGGCGTAGTCGTAGGGTAAAATTCAGCCCTAAGACAACGGTTGTGACTTGGGGTTGTCGTAGTGGTGTAGTCTTAGGTAAAAATTGAACCCTATGACAACACTTATGACATGAGGTTGTCGTAGATATGTAGTCATTGATCCCTAAGACAACGGGTACAATATGAGATATATTAACATTTCTCTTGTTACTTTATGATAACTAAGTTGACATATCATATATTATATTCATGTGTAATGATGTTTACAAAAATAATAATGTTATTTTAATTACTATTTTTCTCTAAACCTCTAATTTGATATTTGTATTTTTGTTATTGCTCAACCTTTGTGCACAAAGGTATCCGCAGTTTGAAACTTTACTATACAACTGCCAACCTTGACGAATGATACTTATAGCACGATATAGTGAAATATTGTCCGAAGGTGCTTATTTTTAGGGTATTTTGGTCTTTTAATTAATTAAATTTTCATTTCTTTTTGTTGCATCTTCCCTCTTCAACCATCAACTTGTTGATGACTGCTGCATCAACCCTACCGAAAAATCCTCAAAACTTTAATTTTCGCCTCAATTCCTGTGTCATTAGTCAAATTCAACTAAATGTTTTCATTAAATTTTCATAAAACATATGACAAAAAAACACATCAATACCATCAAATAACCGCCACCATAGTCGATGAAAAATTTCATGACAGTCCTTCAAATTGGAAACCAGATTTCCTCTAAATCTTAACCAAATGCACAAAATTCACATCAAATTAATTCTCTCTGCAAGCACAACAAAAGCCCCAATATTTATAGGAATAATTTGGATTTCGGTCTTGTAAATAAGACACATCCCTTTTTTTGACAACTATGTATCCGTTTTTCAATTTTGGTCTTCTATATTTTAATTATTTCATTTTCAATCTTTTTTTGTCGGAACTTTCAAAATTGTTGACGTGGCTCTGAAAAAATAATGTGGCCACCAAAAAATTTGATGTGGCATCCAAATTTTGGTAGCCATGTCGGTAATTTTAAAAATTTAGAACAAAAAATTATTAAAATTGGAAAAAATTAAAACATAGAAGACCAAAATTGAAAACGGATACTTAGTTGTCAAAAAATGGAAAGTATCTTACATATAGAACCAACAGAAATTAACCAAAACTTCTAATAGTATAATACTTTAATAAAAATATTAAATTTGTAGTATAATTTTCCACATAAGCTTATAATATATCATTGAAAAGCTCTTTAAGTATATATTAATATGAAACTAATTTTAATCTCAAGTTTAAAATGTTCAAGATTATAGAAGAAAATTAATCAAAACATATAATTTTTTTTCTAGAAGAGTTGTAAATGTAAATGACACTTGTCTTTTTTATAATTAAATAGAAAAATAAAATAAACATTAAATTACATTACTATCCTCAATAAGGAGTTTTCATAATTTGATTAGGACTCTATTTCACATCAATTAAATTTAATCATGTAAGGGTTGAAATTGACATTATGAAAAATGGACGAAACATCCGTACATATATAGTGTTATCGATATAGATATGCACTATTGTTTTTATTTTTGTGTGTGTGTGTTTTTTTTTTATCCATCTATTATGAAGTAATGACAAGTGAAAGTGGAGTTGGTGCTGGTAGAGACCCTACATGAAAATATTGTATCAAAGTCCATGAGAATAGAAATGCCACCATTTGCAATTTTTGTAATCTTGCATTTATGAGTGGAGGTATTACACAATTCAAATATCACTTGAGCCACACAGACCCACAGAAAAATGCACGTCCATGTAAAAACGTACCTCTAGAGGTTAAAAAGGAGCTTCGTGATTATATAAAAGTGAAGGAGGTGGCGAAAAGGAAGAATGCTGCCAAAATGGATGAGATTAGAGCAGAATTACGAAGGGGATTATATGATGAGGATGGAGATGAGGATGATGATGATAATGTGTTTTCTGCTAACCTTGGCCATAATGAACGAGAAGATTATCGTGTCACTGTTAGAAAATCTAAGGCAAGTGAGTGGGAAAGAGAACAATTACAAAACTTTGGACCTAACAAAAGAGGTCAAACAAGTAGAGATGTTGATGCTCCATCTTTTTTTCTGCGGACCCAAAGTACTCGAGGAATGGATTTTGATCATGCTCCAGCACCGTCTTTATATAAGTCCCAAGATGCAAAACAAAAAAAGATTAAGAATATGTTCTCGGATGACAACATTAGAGATAAATGTCAAGGATGGTGATCAAAATTTTCATTTATGATAATGTTACACCCACCAAAGTTGATTCACATCACTTTAAGAATATGATTCAAAGTGTACAGGAAAGTGGTACGGGGTAAAACCACCAACTCCATACGAGATAAAAAAAAAAGTATCTGGTAATTGAGTACATTGAAATGAGGGTTCATGTGCAAAAACAAATGGATCAATGAAGACATATGGGTGTACAATCATGACCGATGAATGGACAGGACCAACAATGATGTCTATCCTAAATTGTATAATCTATTGCAAGGGGAGCATCGTCTTTTTAAAATATGTTGATGCATCAAACAAGAAAAATAGATCATAAGTACATTTATGATTTACTAAAAGATGTGGTGCGAGAGGTAGGGAAGAATAGTGTGGTTTAAGTTGTTACAGCTAAAGGATCCGTTTTTGTTAAGGAGGAAAGGAAACTGATGTCAAAGTACAACTTGTATTGGACACCTTGTGCTACACATTGCATTGACTTGACTTTTGATGACATTGGAAAAAAGGAGCTCATCAAGACAACAATTGCTAAGGCTAGACAAGTGACAAACTACATTTACAACCATGGTTAGTTGTTGGCAAAAGTGCATGAGGTATGTTAAAGAGATATTGTACGACCTGGACCAACTTGTTTTGCAACAAACTATATCACATTGGATAATTTATTAAAGAAAAAAGTTAACTTGAAGCAATTTTTCACAGATGAAAAAATGTGTTGTGAATCGTCTTAGCCACTTAGAGATGGGCAAAACAGTGGAGAATTATGTTCACGATAATAGGTTTTGGGATCAAGTGAAACATGTCGTGGAATTTATGAGCCATCATACCAGCTGATACTTTGAGTGGTGGATACCGAAGTTGTTCCCACGATGCCGATCTTATATGATTTGTTTTGTGTGATGCAAGAAAATAGTTCAACAATTAAGGTCGCCACAGCGGGTGCATAAAATAATAACCGATAGATGGGATAACACGCTTTCACATCCACTACATGTTACAGGTACATACTATACATTGTATATATTGTGCACGTGTGTACATGATAAGACACACTTAAAATATTTCATGAATTTATAGTTTTTTTACTTAAATCCAAGATTCCAATATAGCCCAAGAGTACTCAGTGAAGATATGCACCTTATTCAAGCGGTGCACCAAGTGTTCAACACACTAGACCCAAAATATGAAGCCATAGCCCAATTCGAAAATGATGTAAAATAACTATGTTATTCACAAATTATATGACTCTTATTTAAATTTCAATATAAGAGAAATACTATCATCGTTGTGTGAATATGCATCTCATATGCTTTCACAATGCGAGAAAAGGATTCGGTGATCGTGCTGTTGTTGCATCACGAAATACAATGATACCATGTAAGTTTCTTATTGATCTGTCAAAATATTTATAATATAGTTTTCATATTCTTTTAATGAATGTGTTTAACATTTATTAATGTTTGACTGCTTTGTGTTGGGTTATGTATGTCCATTCAGCATCAACACTAAGAAAATTGGCCATACGAATACTATCACAGACAACATCCTTTTCTGTCTGCGAGAGAAATTGGAGTACATTTGCATTGATACATACTAAGCAGCAAAATCGTCTAACATATCCAAGACTTAAGAAACTTGTCTTCTACTACAATAATATGAAGTTAAGCTTACGAGATATGGAAGCAGAAGATAACTACATCTAGATAGTCTATCTCAGCAACTTTGTTATCTTCTGCTTCCATATCTCGTAATCTTATTTTCATGTTATAGTAGCAGAAGAAAATATTCTCAAGTCATGGATATGCTAGACGATTTCGTTGCTTAGTATATATCAATGTAAATGTACTCCAATTTCTCTCATAGACACAAGACGACATTGTCTATGATAGTATTCGTATGTCCAATTTTCTTAGTGTAGATGCTGAATGGCCATACATAACCTAACTTTCAGCTGTCCAACATTAATAAATGTCAAACACATTCTTTAAAAGAATATGAAAACTATCTTATAAATATTTTGACAGATCAATAAGAAACTTACATAGTATCATTGTATTTCGTGATGCAATAGTAGCACGATCACCAAATCCTTTTCTTGCATTGCGAAAGCATATAAGCAGCATATTCACACAACAATGATAGTATTTCTCTTATACTAAAATTTAAATAAGAGGTATATAATTCATGAATAACACAATTATTTTATCTCATTTTCTAATTGGGCAATGCCTTCAGAGTTTGGGTCTAATGTGTTGAACACTTGGTGCACCGCTTGAATAATGTGCATATCTTCAGCAACTCCTGGGCTATGTTGGAATATTGGATTTAAGTAAAAAGCTACAAAGTCATGAAATATATTTAGTATATATTATCATGTACACGCGTGCATAATATATACAACGTATAGTATGTACCTATAACATGTAGTGGATGTGAAGGCGTGTTATCCCATCTATCAGTTATTATTTCAAGTACCCACTGTGACGACCTTAATGTTGAACATTTTCTTTCATCACACGAAACAAATCACATAAGATTAGTATCAGTGGGAAGAACTTTGATATCCACCACTCGAAGTATCTGGTACAACGACAATGGCTCATAGATTTCTACTACATGTTTCACTTGATCCAAAACCTATTATCGCGAACATAATTCTCACTGTTTTTACCCATCTCTAAGCGGCTAAGAAGATTCACAACCCATTCTTCATCCGTGAAAAATTGCTTCAAGCTACCTTTTTTCATTAACAAACAAACTATCAAATGTGATATAGTTTGTTGCAAAGTGAGTTGCTTCAGGCCATACAATATCTCCTTGACATACCTCTCACACTTTTGCCAACAACCAACCATGGTTGTAAATGTAGTTTGTCACTTGTCTAGCCTTAGCAATTGTTGTCTTGATCAACTCCTTTTTTCCAATGTCTTCAAAAATCAAGTCAATGCAATGTGCAACACAGGGTGTTCAATAAAAGTTGTACTTTGACATGAGTTTTCTTCCCGCCTGAACAAAAGCGGATCAGTTATCCGTAACAACAGGCACCACATTATCCTTCCCTACCTCTCGCACATCTTTTAGTAAATCATAAATGTACTTATGATATTTTATCCTGTTTGATGCATCAACAGATTTTAGAAAGGCGGTGCTCCCCTTGCAAAAGATCATAAAATTTAGGATATACATCCTTGTTGGTCCTGTCCATCCATCGGTCATGATTGTACACTCGTATGTCTTCCATTTATTCATTTGTTTTTGCACGTGAAGCCTCATTTCAGTGTACTTCATTCCCAAATAATTATTTTTCATCTTATATGGACTTGGTAATTTTACCCTCGTACCATTTTCCTGTACACTTTGGATCATATTTTTAAAATGATGTGAATCAGCTTTGGCAGGTGCAACATTATCATAAATGAAAATTTTGATCACCATCCTTGACATTTTATCTCTAATGTTGTCGTCCGAGAACATATTCTTAATCTTTTTTTGCTTTGCATCTTAGGACATATATAAAGATGGTGCTGGAGCATGATCAAAATCCATTCCTTGGCTACTTTGGGTCCACTTAACAAAGACAGTGCATCAACATCTCTTCTTGTTTGACCTCCTTTGTTGGGTCCAAAGTTTTGCAATTGTTCTCTTTCCCACTCACTTGTCCTAGATTGTCTAACAGGGACACGATAATCTTCTCGTTCATTGTGGCCAAGGTCAGCAGGATACACAATATCATCATCGTTCTCGTCTTCATTCTCATCATATAATCCCCTTTGTAATTCTGCTCTAATTAATCTCATCCATTTTGGTAGCTTTCTTCCCTTTCGCCACCTCATTCGTTTTTATATAATCACAAATCTCCTTTTTAACCTTTGGAGGTACGTTTTTACATGAACGTGCATTTTTCTGTGGATCTATGTGGCTCAAGTGATATTTGAATCGTGTAATATTTCCACTTATAATTGCAAGATTACAAAAATTGCAAATGGTGGCATTTATATTCTCAGGGACTTTGGTACAATATTTCCATGTAGAGTCTCTACCAGCATCGACTCCACTTTCACTTGTCATTACTTCATAATAGATGGATAAATAAAATAACACACAAATAAAAACAATAGTGTGTGTATATATATATATATTATATGTACACACCTCATTGTTTAAAATATAATGTGTATACGTATATGTATATAATATTTTACTTATTAATAGGATGAATAAGTTAATACTCTAAAAATTTTGTGGAGAAAAGCAAATAAATAAAATTAATCCACAACATAGCTTTCATGAAATTTTTAAATATCTTAAGGTAGAAAATTGGTCAACCTGTTACTAACTTTACCAAACCCAAAGTACGTAAACCCTTACAAATTATTCTTCAAGGCTCTCAATTCTTATTTCTATATATAGGGGTAATTATTGTTATTCAACTCAAGAATATAGTAAAAAAGCACCTTGTACTGTTATTGGGAAATAAGATTTCTATACACCTCATTTTCAAGGAGCACATACATTAATTAATCCATATATATAAGTTATTTTCATAAATAACTATGTAAATAAAATGTAGCATTTTCACATGAGAAATTATTATAATAAAAATATTGAGATTAGTTTTCTTTTTTCAAAGCCCCATTACTAAGTATCCAAATTCTTCTCTTTTTTATAATTATTACCAAACTGTTCTATCATTTAGTACCATTGCTTGATTTAATTTGAGTTTATTTTTGAATAATTCATTGGTTAATTTTAAATTAATAATGCAAAGGTGAAGAGACTTAGTCAACTATACAAGATCGTCATTTGCCACTCTGATTAGTTAAAGTCATATATTTTGTTAATTGAAGAAATATTGTAAACATGGCTTATATATCTACGGATGTAATTAATTTCATGAGCAATACTAATTTTCGATACAATAGCCACGAATATATATGACGCATCTACTAGCCACAAAAAATTAATCTAACACTCTAATTAGCTATGGATATATTTAGTTTCATGAACTGCAATTAGCAAATAATTTTATGAACAACACTAATATAAGCCACAAAATATTTAGTATCTTAAAAGGAAAATTCTTGTATACAAATAATTTAACAAAATATAACATAGTAATTGGATAGTTAACTTTTTTATTTCAAAAACCTACATACTAATTGAATCACTAACCTTTTGATCTCTAAATATATGATTCTTCTTGATGTCCAACAAATATTGGAGGTTGTAAATTTGAATGAGTAATATTCTAAGGTTTACACTTGAAAATTGATATGTTTGCTCCTTGATATTTGATGAAATATATAGACAAATTTGAAGGATTATTTGGAGACAACAAATCTTGAAAAATATATTGGAATCCACTTTTTTGCTTTTGTCTTGTAGAGTGCATGTGAGATAGCAGTGCTATCAATAATTGAATTTCTCACTTTTTGTTGAAAAAAAAAACGAAAATTTGAGTTTCTGCCAACATTTGCATAGTAGCCGATATCTCGGCGAAATATCGGCGACACCGGCATTTTTCTTCCATTTTCTCACCGAAACCCAAACGTGAACCGAAATGGGTAGATATATACTTGGGCAAATGTAAAGGTTTATTTAAACATGAAATAATTTTGATGTGTTGTTGTATAGATTTATTCTCATGCTCTTTACATTCACTTCTCTCTCTCTTGTCTGCTAAAATTATGCAATGCAATCTCATATTTCAATATTTCATTTGGTGTTTCTTAAAACTCAAAGCAATTAATATATTCTCATATATTAGATGAGATTACTATATATCCACATAGGTTAGTGATTCAGGTCTTACGTACTCAATTTAAACACTTAATTTTATCTGGAAAACCGAATAATAAGGTGACACTTATGTGTCTCTGGGGCACGGTGCTCCCAATTTGACCACCGTATGATTTTAGATATATACTCTTCAGGTATCACGTGTATACTCTTAAGTACTACATACATACAAAACAAAAAATAGATATTTTTGGTGAATAAGCAAGAAATACCTTAGTGGTATACACGTGATACCTGAAGAGTATATATATATATATATATATATCTAATATTACTTATCACTGAATACCTTAAGGGTGCGTTTGCTTCACTTGATATGAGGGATTGCATCTCAATGATATATTGAGAATGATAGATAACCTTGATAATGTGTTAAGATATTTGATTGAACTTTACATCATTGATCCTATTGAGATGGATATTGAGAATTGAGGGACAATTTAGTTCATTAATATATTAATAACATTAGATGCTTTTGTTTTTATAGCGGATCACTCCTCCAACATAGGATGTAGTATCAACCATTCTCATATTATGAAAAACGGGCTTCCCTATTTCCAGGGTTTTAAGTATGCCAATCAAACAAGTTAATATGATTGATGAGTAATATAATCCATTGTAATAATGCGAAGCAAACGGACCCCAAGAGTATGCACATGATACCTAAAGAGTAGAGCCGGCAATTTGAGCACGACCCGACGGGCCGGCCCGAATGGCCCGTAAATTAGGCCGGGCCGGGCTCTAAAATGAGTGGCCCGAAAAACACCCTAACTTTTTGGCCCGGCCCGATGGGCCGATGGGTTGGATGGCTCGATAATATTTTTTTTATTATTTTTTTGTGTGCAATTTATAAATTTTACATGTGACTCGATTCCCTTCTCCATGTTTTATGTATTCTTTTAATTTTTTTTATAATTATTCTCATCTTCAACTATCATTAACTAATTAGAATCTACTACCAAACTATGATAATTGAGTTAAAATATTTTTGAATGCTAAAAGGAAGTAAAAATGATCGGATTTTGTCCCCACTAATAGTTTAATTATATTAAAAAATATAATTTCGATTACATAAATAGGATACTATAGTTTAAATTGAACGTCTTAAATTATAATAGTAGGAAGTTATTTTTCTAGTTAAATTGGTGTAAGAATTTAATGAATTAAAATTATTTTAATTTAAAAAAATAATTATGATTTTGGCCCGATTTGGCCCGTTGGCCCGATGGCCCAAACGGGGTTGGGCCGGGCTCCAATTTCGTAGGCCCGACCAAAGGATGGCCCGGCCCGGCCCGACTTTATCAATTGGCCCGTTGGGTTGGGCCGGGCCGGGCCGGGCGGCCCGAATTGCCACCTCTACTAAAGAGTATATATCTAATATGTACACTTTAACATATGAAAAGGTAAAACATTAAGTGTATACACGTGATATCTAAAGAGTACATATGTAACACCACGCGCTGGACATGGATCTAATATCTATACTCCATGGGTATATAAATTTTTGCCAACTTATAATTAAAGTACTATCAAAATAAAGAACCACATAACATCAAGACAAAAGAAACATGACAGAACATGCTTTCATCTAGTTTTACTCAAGATACCGCATTGACCAACTCAAGTTCATTAATTAATTGCCCTTCATGAGCAATCACGAATACAAAACTAACCACTTTCTCTAGTTAATTAATCAGTTGATTTAATGCAATTGAAGGTATCCGACCCCACCCAATCCAATGAATAAATAACTCCCAGGAACACTTAGATTTGTATTCTCATCACATAAAGTTCATTTATCTCTCGATCTTGCAACTCACTTACATGCCATATGTTTATTCTTTCGTAGTTCATTAATTATCTTTCGATACTGTTGAAGATGAGCTACGCTCATGAATTGAGAGAGAAGAGAGAAAAAACAGATTATATTGATATATGAGAATTACATTTACATTGCATATATATGATCTAATATATATAGCTAAGAGAAGAAGAGTGTAGAAGCTATTTCCTAACTAACTTGCTAACTGATGACTAGGCAAGCTGACTCATCACTAGATTCTAGAAGATCTATCCATGCACACATCAATATATATACTGTCAATGTATTAGCTCCAATCAACCCAAAAACAACTCACCAAACAATCAATATCTTGATGATGAAAACCCTAAACTTTGATCAACCAAAATGAAACAAGAAATCGAAGATAAACGCAAACACACAGCAGATTTACGTGGTTCGGCAATTTGCCTACATCCACGGGAACAATGGGGGGGGGGGGGAAATCTTATTGAAAACCGAAGAACAATCAAGAACTACAAAACACCAAGAACACACTCTATCAGCTAAGATCTCTCGCTATTTTCTCTCTCTACACTGAATGTCAATTCAAGAAAATTACATGTCGTTAATCTACAAGAACTCAGCTATTTATAGAAAGAAAAATCACTCAAATCCGATCTCTAACGCGTGAGATACATTCGCCTGAAGATTGGTGGTCGAAGCAGCTCCCGTTCTTGATTCTGCAGTTCAGGGCACGTGATCCAAGATAACGACCCTAACCGACGCCACACGTCGCTTCCTTATTCGCTAAGATTATCCACGTCACTTGCTCCAAATAACAAATGCGACTCTTTAAGTGATAATGCGACTTCCGAGCGGCCAATGAGAATAGAACACGCTGACACGTAATCACGCTTTTATAAGTGAAAGCGCGACTTCTCTCCAGCCTTCAAAACACATTTCACAACACCTTAACAACAACACTTTTATAACCGTTGTAAAAGACCCGATTTCTTTCTTCTTTTACAACCTTCCATGCACTGCTCAGCTTATACTTTCACAAATCTCCACCTTAAGCTGAGCAGGAAACATACCATAGCAACACACCTCAAGTACTATTGGTAGAGGACTTCCCTCTTAAACCAATTAAATCCATACATAGCATAAACTTTGAAGGTGGAACACTCTTAGTAAAAGCATCAGCAGGATTTACTTCAGTGGGAATCTTCTTCACCCTTAGTACCTGTTTCTCCACCAAATCTCTTATAAAATACAACCTAACATCTATGTGTTTAGTCTTCTCATGCATCCCTGGATGTTTGGCTAAGTGTATGGCACTTGAGTTATCACAATTCACTGTCACACTTTGCTGGAAAAGGCCAAACTCTTCCAAGATTCCTTTCATCCACACAGCTTCCGTAGCTGCATCTGTCAAGGCAATGAATTCTGATTCAGTTGATGAAAGAGCCACAATGGATTGTTGAGCTGACCTCCAACTCACTGCAGTTCCAAACAAAGTGAACACATAACCAGTTGTTGATTTCCTAGTATCTTGATTTGAAGCAAAATCAGCATCCACATAGCCAACTACTGCATCATCAGTACACCTTTTGTTGCTGAAGCTCAAACACTTGCTTAGTGATCCATTGATGTATCTTAGCATGTACTTCACTGCACTCCAATGTACCATTCCAGGATTTGCCATGTATCTACTCACCAAGCTCATGGCATGAGCCAAATCTGGTCTGCAGCACACCATTGCATACATTGTGCTCCCCACTGCATTAGCATAAGGTATTTTAGCCATTTCTTCTTCCTCCTTCTTGCTCTGAGGACACTGAGCCTTACTCAGTTTGATTTGAGGTTGAATAGGAATTGAAGTGGCCTTGGCTTGGTTCATTTGATATCTGATTAGCACTTTCTTTAAGTATTCTGATTGACTAAGAACAATGGAGCCTTGATCATCTTCTCTGAAAATCTCCATTCCCAGCATCTTCCTAGCCATTCCAAGATCCTTCATTTCAAATTCAGACTTCAATTGCTCTTTGATTTGATCTATACCTGTCATCTTAGTGCTAGCTATCAACATGTCATCAACATATAACAAGAGATAAGTATGAAAAGAGTTAGAATGTTTAAAGTATACACAGTTATCAAACTTGCTCATTTGGAATTTGATTTTATGCATGAAATGATCAAACCTTAGGTACCACTGTCTTGGGCTTTGCTTTAAGCCATATAATGACTTCTTAAGCATACAGGCTTTGTCTTGCCCTCCCTCTAACTGGACGCCTTCTGGAATCTTCATGTATATGGTCTCCTTTAGCTCACCATGCAAGAAAGCAGTGGTGACATCCATTTGGTGCAAGTACATCCCAAACTGTGCAACTATAGCAAGTAGTATCCTTATGGAGCTGTGCCTAACCACTGGGGAAAAGATCTCATTGTAGTCCACTCCTTCCTTTTGAGTGAATCCCTTGGCCACAAGTCTTGCCTTGTATCTAATCCCACCTCCAGGTTTAGTCTCAGCCTTCTTCCTAAAGATCCACTTGCATCCAACAAGCTTCTTGTTGTTTGGTCTATCAACTATGATCCAAGTCTTGTTCTTTTCCAGGGAATTTAACTCTTCCCTAATTGCTTCTAACCATTTCTTCCTATCCTTACATGTGACAGCCTCTCTAAAGTCCTTAGGATCCTCAGCATCCAATTCCTCAGCAGCAAGCAAAGCAAAATAGACATTATCAGCATGGCCATACCTTGCAGGTGGTCTTATGTTTCTCCTTGTTCTATCTCTGACCAATTGATAATTATCCATACCATTATCATCCTGCTGATCCTCTTCAGAGTCTGAATGAGATGATTCATCCCTTTGAACTTCATCTTGTGACACTTGAGGTAGTACTCTATCCAGAGAGGTCTCCACCTCAAGCCTTGTAGTCTCAGTTTCTGATCCTGGTTTATGGGCTGATTCCTCTTGTTTCAGGGGCATTTTTGCTTTATCAAAGGTAACATCCCTGCTGATTATACATTTTTGATAGTCCCTCTCATAACACCACAGCTTATAACCCTTCACCCCCTTTGGATAGCCTAAGAAAACACATCTCAAAGCTCTTGATTCCTGTTTGTCTTGCCTTATGTGAACATAAGCTTGACTTCCAAAAACCTTAAGCTCAGAGTAGTTAGCTGGCCTCCCACTCCACATTTCTTCAGGGGTCTTGAGTTGAATAGCAGATGAAGGACACCTATTTACTAAATAAGCAGCAGTAGTGACAGCTTCCCCCCAGAAACACTTGGAAAGGCCTGAACTTAGGAGCATGTACCTTACCTTATTCAGTAGAGTCTGATTCATCCTTTCAGCCAATCCATTCTGTTGAGGAGTGTTTGGTACTGTCTTATGCCTTAGAATTCCCTTCTCCTTGCAGTATGAGTTGAATCTATCAGATGTGAATTCCAAACCATTATCAGTCCTTAAACACTTCAGCCTTTTCCCTGTCACATTCTCAATTTCAGTCAACCAATCCTTGAAGCTCTGAAATGCCTGATCTTTTGAACTGAGTATAATGACCCAAACTTTCCTTGAATAGTCATCTATAAGAGACATAAAATATCTCCCTCCATTCCTTGTTTGAGTAGTAGCTGGCCCCCAAAGATCAGAGTGCACATAATCTAATATCCCCTTAGTACTATGACTACCAGTCTTAAAGTTCAACTTCTTAGCTTTGCCTAAGATGCAGTACTCACAAGTATCAAGACTAGTGATCTTATCACTGCCAAATACCTTTAGTTTTTGAAGTTCCAACAGCCCTCTCTCACTGATATGGCCAAGCCTCTTATGCTAAAGCAAAGTTTTGTCCATCTCTTTCACTGAATGAGCTTCATCCACTGCAGTGACTCCATCCAAGTAGTAGAGTTCATTCTTCTTGCTTCCTCTCATTACTAATAAAGAGCCTCTTGTGATCCTTAATTGGCCATTCTCAGACTTAAAGGTGTAACCCTGTGAATCCAACATTCCTAAGGAAATCAAATTTCTCTTAAGATCAGGGACATACCTGACTTTTGATAGGACTCTCACTGCTCCATCATGCATCCTCAAAGGTATGGAGCCAATTCCAGGCACCCTACATGTCTGATTGTTTCCAAGCATCACCAGGCCACCATCACTGAGAGTCAACTGATCAAACCACTCCTTGTTGGGGCTCATATGGAATGAACATCCAGAGTCTAGCACCCAATCCTCTTCAGTGCCTTTGGTGGTGACAGCAAGAACATCTGCAGACTCATATCCAGAGTTAGGAGTAGAAGGTTCACTAGATTGAGATACCTGATTTACTTGCTTGTGATTCTGATTTTCTTGGCTTTGCTTCAGCTTCTTAAACTTCAAGCAATCCTTCTTGAAGTGTCCTGGCTTGTGGCAATGAAAACACCTTTGTTCCTCCACATCATCCTTGTGTTCTTGTGTCTGGATTCCATCCTTCTTGGGCTGCTTCTTATTCCCCTTCTTGAATTGCTTCTTGGGCTTGAGCTTCACAGATAGACCTTCTCCATTTGATGGCTTGAGGTCTCCAGCCTTTGTCAGCTCCTTGTTCTTTAAAGCTGTAATCACATCTTCAAGAGTTAGAGGTGATTGATTTCTGCTATACAACATAGAATCAGAAAGATTTTCATAAGATTTAGATAAGGCCCCAAGAAGCATAAGAGCTTTATCTTCTTCATCCACTGAGACTTCAATATCTTCAAGATCATCTATGATCTTCAAGAAATCTTCTATTTGATCAGTCACTGATCTTCTTTCCACCATCTTGTAGGTGTAGAGCCTCTTCTTCATAAGTCTTCGATTTGCCAAAGATTTGGTCTGATACAAAGCAGTCTGTTTCTCCCAAATGGCTTGAGCAGTTTCTTCCTTTGAGATTTCTCTCAAAACTTTGTCTCCTAGGCAAAGGATCAAGGTGTTGTAAGCTTTGTCCATGATCAGAGACTTCTCTTCTGCCTTCATGGATTCTGGAAGAGCCCCTTGAAGAGCTGGACCAAGTCCTTGATTCAGGAGCAATGCCTTCACCTTGAGCCTCCATAGACCAAAGTCTCCTTTGCCATTGAACTTTTCAACATCAAACTTGGTAGTGGACATGGTTGATTTTGCCTCTTCCCACAGACGGTGCCACTTGTCAATGTATTAGCTCCAATCAACCCAAAAACAACTCACCAAACAATCAATATCTTGATGATGAAAACCCTAAACTTTGATCAACCAAAATGAAACAAGAAATCGAAGATAAACGCAAACACACAACAGATTTACGTGGTTCGGCAATTTGCCTACATCCACGGGAACAATGGGGGGGGGGGGAAATCTTATTGAAAACCGAAGAACAATCAAGAACTACAAAACACCAAGAACACACTCTATCAGCTAAGATCTCTCGCTATTTTATCTCTCTACACTGAATGTCAATTCAAGAAAATTACATGTCGTTAATCTACAAGAACTCAGCTATTTATAGAAAGAAAAATCACTCAAATCCGATCTCTAACGCGTGAGATACATTCGCCTGAAGATTGGTGGTCGAAGCAGCTCCCGTTCTTGATTCTGCAGTTCAGGGCACGTGATCCAAGATAACGACCCTAACCGACGCCACACGTCGCTTCCTTATTCGCTAAGATTATCCACATCACTTGCTCCAAATAACAAATGCGACTCTTTAAGTGATAACGCGACTTCCAAGCGGCCAATGAGAATAGAACACGCTGACACGTAATCACGCTTTTATAAGTGAAAGCGCGACTTCTCTCCAGCCTTCAAAACACATTTCACAACACCTTAACAACAACACTTTTATAACCGTTGTAAAAGACCCGATTTCTTTCTTCTTTTACAACCTTTCATGCACTGCTCAGCTTATACTTTCATATATATTATAATACTCCCCCATGAAGCCAAGCTGCTGTAGATCTTAGTGGAAATTTCTTGCAAAGTTTCTGGAAAGGTGCTGAGGTTAAGGCCTTGGTGAGTAAATCTGCTAATTGATCTTCAGAAGACACATATCTAACTTCAAATACTTTTGCCAAAACTTTTTTCCTGATAAAATGAATATATATATCCACTTCAATATGCTTTGTTCTTTGATGAAAAATCAGATTTGATGCTAAAGTTGCTGCAATCTTGTTGTCACACCAGATGATAGATGGAGAATTGAGCTGCACTCCTAGTTCTTGAAAAAGAGAAGTAAGCCAAATAAGATCATCACTTGTATCTGCCAATTAAGGATCTGTATTCTGATTCAGTACTGCTTCTGGAGACTACAGCCTGTTTCTTAGAACTCCAAACAAGAAAATTTTGTCCCAAGAAAATGCAATGACCTCCAGTGGATCTCCTGTCATCAATAGAACTTGCCCAATCTGCATCAGCAAAGCTATGAAGACTCATTTTTTATACTGGAGTGAAGACAATTCCAACTGTAGAAGTACCCTTCAAAGATCTCAACAAGTGTTTACAAGTTATCCAATGAGAAATGGTAGGAGCATGCAAAAATTGACTGAGCTTATTAACTGCAAATGATATGTCAGGCCTCATTAAAGTGAGATATTGAAGAGCTCCAATAGTGCTTCTGTAAAGAGTAGGATTATCAAGAAGTTTACTATCTTACAAATGTAGCTTATGAGAACAACACATAGGAGTAGACACTGGTTTGCTGTTAAGCATGTTAGTTTTCTTCAAAAGATCAAACAAATACTTAGATTGAGTGAGAGTAAGATCTTCCTTAGTTCTATGAGCCTCCAATCCCTGGAAGTAGTTGACTTCACCAAGAGTTTTTAAAGCAAAAGTCTGACCAAGATCGTGAATAACTTGCTGAATTGCAACTGAATCATCACCTGTAACCAAAATATCATCTACATAGATTAGAATAATCAACAATCTCCCTGAAGTCCTTTTAAAAAATAAGAATGAATCTGAAACTGATGCTGTGAATCCCAATGAGATTAAGCACTGCTTGAGCTTTGTAAACCAAGCTCTTGGAGCCTGCTTTAACCCATAAAGTGACATCTATAGCTTGCACACATGATATGGTTTTGCTGAATCAAGAAACCCCTTAGGCTGACTCATATATACAATTTCCACCAAATCTCCATTAATAAAAACATTATTGATGTCTATTTGTTGAATACTCCAATAATAAGTCATAGCTAATGTTAAAACCAACTTGATAGTACTAGCTTTAATCACTGGATTGAATGTTTCAAAAAAATCCACACATGGAGTTTGTTGAAATCCTCTAGCAACAAGTCTTGCTTTATATTTGTCTATGCTGCCATCGGATTTGTATTTAGTCTTGAAAATCCACTTGCAAGTAATTACATTCATATCTTCAGAGAAAGGCACGTGTATCCAAGTATTTTTATCTATTAAGGCATCATACTCATCTTGCATAGCCTTTTTCCAATGTGATTCAGACATAGCTTGAGTAACAGTAAAAGGTTCAATACCAGATTGAACACTCACATTATATGATTTGGGCTTGAGAGAACCAGTTTTGGATCTTGCAATCATATGATGAGTTACAAGAATATTGCTAGGCTATGCAGATATAAAAGTAGATGAGATAAGAGGTAAGTCTACCGTGAGATTGATACCTTCAGGATTAGCAACAAAAGAAGCATCTCTGGACTCTGAAGAGTGTGCAAGAGGATCAGTAACCCCTGATTCAATTGAAGCTGATTCAGAAGTATTTATAGTAGAATCAGCAGCCCCTGCATGAACATTATAGATCTATCCATAAAGGTAGATAAAACTGAGTAATAACAGAAGAAGCGGCATTAAAAATTAGTTGATCATGCTTATTGTGTCCAACCAACTCAGCATA
The DNA here is from genome assembly GCA_005771605.1 of Scutellaria baicalensis. Taxonomy (NCBI): domain Eukaryota; kingdom Viridiplantae; phylum Streptophyta; class Magnoliopsida; order Lamiales; family Lamiaceae; genus Scutellaria; species Scutellaria baicalensis. The sequence continues at coordinate 26,834,386 of CM016722.1, read as the reverse complement.
AGGGAATTCCATTTCATTGAACTTAACTGTAACAGCTATATAAACTCTCCCTGTAGAACTCAAGCACTTATACCCCTTATGAGAAGGGCTATAGCCTAGGAAAACACACTTTGTTGATCTCTGCAAAAACTTATGATTATTATATGACCTCAAGTAAGGAAAGCAATTACAACCAAACACTTTCATGAACATATAGTCTGGTTTGATCTGAAAAAACTTCTCATATGGAGATATATGATTTAGTGTATGAGTAGGGAGTCTATTTATAGTGTACACTACAGTATTAAAAGCATCACACCAAAACTTTAAAAGGAGATCAGCTTGACTAAGTAATGAAAGAGCCATGTCAACTATATGTAAGTGCTTTCTTTCAGCCCTGCCATTTTGCTGATGAATATAAGGACAAGGATGTCTAAACATAATACCAAGTTGCTGTAAAATAGGTGCCAAAGACCTGTACTCACCACCCCAGTCTGATTGAATAGCTTTCAACTTAACTGAAAATTGTCTTTCAACAAACTTATGAAAATGAAAAAATATTGAAGCAACTTCAGATTTTTGTTTCATGGGAAATAACCATGTAAATCTGGTGAAATCATCAATAAAATACACATAGTACTTGTATCCATTCACAGAAGTAACATGTGAGGGTCCCCAAACATCAGAGTGAACAAGCTCAAAAGGATAAGAAGTCTTAACAGGTTGTGAAGTAAAGTTTGACTGATAAAGTTATCCAACTTTACAGGTATCACAAAAACTAAGACTAGATTTATTTTTTGAAATAACTAGTGTTTTCAGCACATGAGTAAACACACTAGAAGTAGGATGGCCAAGCCTCCTATGCCAAATAGTGGCATTATTCTGTCTTTGCAACTGAGCTGGAGCAGCAAAAGATGAGTTGAGTTGAGGATTATGATGTTTTGCTGGAATTGAGAGATGACTAAGATCCAATTGATAGAGTCCATCAACAAGATTGTCTTCCATGAGAATTTACCCCGTGGTTTTGTCCTTGCATGACAGCAATTGTGAAAGAACTCAATAAACACATCATTGTCTTTAGTGAACTGAGATATAGTCAACAAGTTCTTAGTAATTGCAGGAACAAAAACAATGTTATTGAGCAGCAAAGATTTAGCATGAGTTGAGGAAGGGATCTTAGTAGAGCCAATGTGTAAAATAGATATAGATGATCCATTACCTACAACAAGTTTGTCTTGCCCCTTGTAATCAGCTTTGATAGAAAGAGTATCAAGATCAGAAGTTATGTGATTAGTTGCACTACTATCAAAATACCACTGTGGATCACCTTGAGATGGAGAATTAGTTACAGCAAACATAGGATGAGATGATGTAGTACCAGGAAAAGGAGATGAAGAAACAGAACCTGAGTGTTCAGTAGAATCAGGACCAATAAAATTCACATCAAATCTTTTAAAACATTTGAGAGTTGTGTGGCCAGTTCTGCCACACACTTGACATTGTGGTTTATTAGATGAGAAACCACCTCTGGTAAATCGGCCACCACCTCTGAAGCCTCGGTCACGTTGAAAACAACCACCTCATCTTCTACCAGAAAATCTAGAAGAAGAAACATGATTTGCCTGAGATTGTGAATGAGTTACCCCTGCAGTGAGAGCAACTGAAGTAGTAGAGGATATGGATTGTAATCGAAGTTCATGCGTTTGCAGAGCATACTGCACTTCAGATAAATTCAGCATTGCATTTCCAGAAGTTAGATTGACAATAACTGAATCAAAATCAGATCCAAGACCACTAAAAATGTAGAGACACAATTCATCGTCAGAAATTACAGTGCCAGCAGACAGTAAATCATTAGCAGTTCTCTTCATCTTGAGAAAGTAATCTTCAATGGATAAATCATCTTTCTTAAGCGTTTGAAGCTGCAATCGCAGCTGAAGAGCACACACCTTCCATTAATTCTGAAAGAGACATTGTAATGTACTCCAAACTTCATTAGAAGTGCTACATCTTGTGACATGTCCTAACATCGATTAAGTCATCAATGCAAGCATCCAGCTATACAATAATTGATCCTTGCGCATCCATAGCTCAGAGTCAGTAGCAGTTGAAGAACCATGACCAAGGAGAATATCATCATAGCCAAAAGCCTTTGCTGTGGAAAGAACTTGAGTCTTCCAATACAAGTAATTCGACCGATCGAGATGAATTGAGAGAGAAGTAAAATGTGGAACAGAGAAGGAACTAGAAGATCTATCCATTGGTGACAGATGAGTAACGAAATCGGAGTCAGCTGCCATGAACTTCAAGAAATAACCAAAGCAATCAGAAAAATGATCGGAAAATTCATCGAAAAAACCAGAAATCGGATCATATGGCTCTTGATACCATGTTGAAGATGAGCTACGCTCATGAATTGATAGAGAAGAAAGAAAAACAGATTATATTGATATATGAGAATTACATTTACATTGCATATATGATCTAATATATATAGCTAAGAGAAGAAGAGTGTAGAAGCTATTTCCTAACTAACTTGCTAACTAACTGATGACTAGGCAAGCTGACTCATCACTAGATTCTAGAAGATCTATCCATGCACACATCAATATATACACTATAATAGATACTATAACTCACTTACATGCCATATGTTTACATTTTCATAATCAAATTTCATCTCCTGAATTTTGATTCAATTACTAAAACATGCTAAATTACTGACCAGCCAATTAAACAAGTCAAGTTATAACCAAACAAATAAGGTTTACAATCACAAAATTGAATTAATAAAATAAGGAAAAAAATTATATGAGTCGGACACACGGAACTAAATCCATGCACCAGGATTGACCCGGTTAACACGCCCAAAAATGCACCCCCACGCACCCCACGCGTCTGATACTCACGCTCAAACCCACCCAAATTCGCTCCAATAGACCTACATTTATGTATAGCTAGACCTACCTTTGTGTTATGTCCTGTAACATAACACAAAGGTAGATCTAGTTATACGTAAATGTATATGTCTAATACAACGTAATGGTACATGTACAAAATGTGTCAAACCTATGTTTTTTTTTTTTTAAAGTTTAAGGTATGAAATCTGGGCAGAAATATAGGTTTAACATAATGTAATGTTTCTTTAACATAATGTAAAGGTATGTCTAACATAACGTAATGGTAGGTGCCAAAACTCAAAAATTAGGAGCGAAAAAAGAAAAAAGGAAAAAAAGAAAAAAGAAAGGAGCGGATTGCCTGACCCGGATCCGGTTCCATATGCTGTTTCATAGGAGACATTTTCATAAAATGAAAAAACCATCAAAACTTGAATTAAACTATTGACAATCCTAGAAACCCTAAAAAAAAAAAAATTGGGAACGAAAGTTAACAAACTTACCAACAAATTAGAAAATATCCTATATAAAATAAAAAGGGGAAATAAATAAAAACTCTCAAGACAATCATGATCTTTCTGATTTTTCAATCTTTACAATCTTGATCTCTTCTTCTTATTTCTCAATATGCATGTTTAAGCTCCAGTTTATGCAGCTCACTTTTTCATCTAGCTTGAATTAATATTTTGCTCATCAAGTGATTTCAAGTTTCAACTTCGTTTTTTTTTTTTTTTTTGGGTTTTAAGTGAATTTTAGTATTCCATATATGACATCAGAACACACTTTTCGTCTTGATACCACTAAATTCTGCAGAATCATCAACTTATATATAAAAGCAATCAAAACCATTTTAAAACAGAAGATTGAACATATAATAAGCTGAGCATGAAGCATAGTTTAGAGAGACAATGGTTTAAACTGTCTCTCTTTAGCAACTGTCGCTCAACCATTTTAAACCAATAAACTATGCTAAACTACCTTTGTTTTACATGAAGAATGAATTTTTCTAGAATTTGTATGTTGATTATATGCGAAAATTAGTTTCTTTGGTAAAATTTGGGGAAGAGGATTATAAAAATTGTGTATGTGAAATATTTAGATTTAAACTCATTTTATACCTCAAAAGTATACAATTAATACTTTATATGCAACAAATACCTTTCTGTTGGTTCCAAATATGATGGTAGTAGGCTTAGAGGGGATGAATAAGTCTACTACTATTTCACACTTTTCTTGACTTTTATCGGCTTGGTTTCAGTATCAGTAACCTTTTGGGAGGTTACTGATCAGAGTGGTTGCGGAAGCTTTTCTCTCATAAGAGCCGAGTATAGAAGATGTGCTGCTTAACATAGAGTATGCAAGTAAAACAGTAAGCACATATAGACGCATGAATATACAGAGGTTCGAAGGTGGAGTAATCCTTCTACATTCTCTCTGCCTCTTCTCAAGAGGGAACATTTGTTAAGCTAGTTGATTTACATAACCCTATCTATTACAACCTTCACTTAACAAGTAAGTAGCAAGTCTTCACACAACTGCTTGCCTACTCTCCTATCCGACCCACACAGGATCCTATTCTACCCACCCAGGGTCCTCACTTTCTTCTTCAGAAAGTGGAAAGCTTAGCAGGACTCGCTCCTCGCACTAAGCACTCCAAGACAGCCTTTAAAAAGGTTTGTCTTCTCCTTCTTCAACTGGTGACATGGCAAGCTTAGACTTCTTTTGCAGGTTGAACTGATGTAGCTTGCTGCCTCGACTGTGAGACTGATTATGCGTCTTTGGGGTGTGGAGTGTTTGAGCTTTCTTCTCATCTTCTTCTCTTTTGAACACTCTTTTCTTCTGTTTGATCTTCCCCTCTTTTCTACGCTCTCTTTTGCGCTTTGGCTTCTTCTATTCTTTTCTGCGCATTCTCTTTTGCGCTTTTCTTGCGCTCTCTCATTCTTTCTTTTCGTCAGTCTTCTTCTCATTTATAGATTAGGAAATCTGCCCGTTGAAGGTAGGTAGAGTTCCTAATCTATAACTGTGCCGCACTCCTGACCAAGGATGAAAATATCGTGAAATATCGCGGATATATCGCGGATACGGATATTGCGATACGGATATTGGGTGTTAATGTTTTTTTTCCTGGGTATCGCGGATATTTCGCAAAATATCGCAAAAAATCGATATCGATATCGATATCAGTTCAGTGTAGTATAAAATTGGATGGAAATTGGGAAATATCGCGGATATATCGCAAAATATCGCATGTATATCAAAATGAGCGATTTTGATTCACAAAATTGAACTATGTGATTTTTTTTCCTTACTTTGTATTATGTATTGTGTTTGATATTGAAAGTAATATATTCTCCTCACATCAATCTTTCATTCACGGATATAGCCATATTTTGTGGCTTTTTAAATTTCCATTCCTTTAACCAATTATTACTTCATTTACTTCTTTTTTTTTTTTCTAATTTTTTTGCATGATATATTTCTCTCTCTCTCTCTCTCTCTCTCTCTCTATATATATATATATATATATATGTGTGTTGAAGGCAAGTGAACATTTTCTATCATACAATTTAAGGTTCAAGGTATGATATTCTCTCTTATCAATAACTCTCTCCCAACATTTTTGATTAAATTAATTTCAATTATTTACTTTATAGATTATGACTATTTTAATGTATCTAATTTATTTATTTTTTTGGATATAGGGCATTGACATTGGAGAGGAAATACTTGCACCACTATATATATCACTCAATTGTCATTTTGAAGAACTACGAATTGGTATGTAAATTTAATCTTTTTTTTTTTTCATTTTAGTTGATAAAACTAGCATTTTATTGGTATATTGTAAATTGCTATGTTTAATTGTGCTAATTATGTATATGTTAGGTGAAGCATTTAGTTAACTTATAGAACTTTATTATAAAATCATAATTTTACAATTAATTATTTTATAGTGAGCTAGCACGTAAAATGTAATGTTGTAATTGTGTATTTACAATTAATTGTTATAATTAGTTTTAGTAAAATTTTAATAGTGCTAATTATGTATATGTTGGTATATTGTAAATTGCTATGTTTAATTGTTGGTATATTGTAAATTGCTATGTTTAATTGTTGGTATATTGTAAATTGATGTGTTTAACTGTGCTAATTATGTATATGTTAGGTGAAGTATTTAGTTAACTTATAGAACTGTATTATAAAATCATAATTTTACAATTAATTATTTAATAGTGAAGCTAGCACGTAAAATGTAATGTTGTAATTGTGTATTTACAATTAATTGTTATAATTAGTTTTAGTAAAATTTTAATAGTGCTAATTATGTATATGTTGGTATCAGTACTGTTTGGATTAAGATGACATTCCATCTACTATGTTTGAACCTCATAGGTCATCCTTTTGGTACTAGTGTATTGTATGATGTAATTTTAGTAATTTTGTCTTGTATTATGTAATATATTATCATTTTTCATTCGAAAAACAGTATTTATAATGCTTATTATCTATATGTTAGTTTTAAATATATTATTTTAATGTGATTTTGAGTGGAATATATGTGTAATAAAGTGTAAAAATAATCCCTAAAATTTCATATTAAATTTCCAAAATTTTAATAAGATTTCCGTTGTTTTTTCAAATTTTTTGCGATACCGATATGCGATATCGATATCGATATATCCGTAAAATCAAAGTTGCGATACGACATGCGATATCGATATTTTCATCCTTGTGGATATCCGAAGTTCAGCTTCCTTCCCACAATTACATAGACGAATCATAGGAGGAGACCCATACGAATATGAGTTTGACATTTTTCTTCGTTGTCTGTTCCCCGTTGGAAGAAACGTCGATGGGGATTTTCTAGGGTTCTTCTCAATTACAAATCTCGTTTCAATTTGGGGATAAATTCCTTTGGAGTTATTTTTTTAATTAATAGGGTATTCAAGTTTTGTTTAATATTTTTTCAATTCTCGTTTTTTTTAAAATTATTTTATGATGTGGCGGCCGACGTGTAATTGGGAATTAGAGTTTTCATCCACGTATGTAGATTCCGGTGTCCACGTCAGCCCGAAACAAAATCCGGCCCAAATCGGACTTAAATTGGAAACAAGAAGAAGTTACAGGACTAAAATTGGAAAGTCGGAACTTGGTGTATCAAAATTGGAAAGTGCCCAAGTTAGTGGATGAAAAATGATATTTCCCCAATCGATTTTAAGGGTGTTTCAACTGAATTTTCAAAGTTTTATAAACATATTTAGGAGCTTATAATTCATCAATATTATTCGTAAATTTTTTTTTAAAATAAAATGTATTCCCTCATAAAAAAAAAAAAAAGACATCAAGTTGGTAGCTTACATTTTTAAGTAGTTCTCATCTAAAATAGGATCTTATTTTGATAAACTTCTTCAAATTTGATAATTTTATTAAATACAAAAAACTTTTATGAGTCAGACACACGGATCTCAAATCCATCCAATAGGGTCAAAAGTCGTCCCCACGAAATTAAATGTATGAAATTTTGACATAAAAGTATGTCTAACATAACATAGGGTAGTTCTATAGTACACCAGGTGTATTAATACACCAGACTCTCCACTCATTTTCATCCATCAAATTTGAGATCATTAAAGTCAAAGTCAACTATGATCTCAGATCTAATGACTAAAAATGATGGAGAGTTTGGTGTATTAATACACCCGGTGTACTACAGAAGGACCCCATAACATAAGATAGGTCTAACAGAACATAAAGATCATGACCAAAAATAAAAAATCAAATGCAAAAAAAAAAAAGAAAAAAAAAGAGGAAAGCAGGTTGGTTGACCTGGATCCGACCCCTGATTCATCACATGCGACCTTCTCTTTTTTAAATGAGTTTCAAGAGCCCCCATTGCGCAATTGGTGGGTTTGGCCGTTTGGGGATGGTATTGGCACCAAATTGGCATATAAACTACCATCCCTACTTTGAGAATTTGGTATGGGGATGAGGATTCACCATTCAGAAACGGATTTCTCGTGAATATGCAATATTAATTTAAAATTTAAAATTATTTATTAATTCAATGGAATTTGGAAAGTTTCCAGAGCCAATAATGAATGTTATGGAAAATTTTAAATTTTTACAATATTTATTAAATTATAAATATATATATATGTGTGTGTATATATTATAATAAATAATAGTAAACGGGGAACGGCGAATCCCCATTTCTTAAAAACGGGGTCGGGGATTGGGTGGGGAGTTTAAATATCATCACAATACCATCCCTATAATTTTTAAACGATGATTCACCGTTACCGTCCCCTGTTCTGACTGGGGAATCCCCTTCCAATTAATATTGGTATCCAACGGGGATGGTTCGCCATGGGAAAATTGCCACACCCTAGGGAGAGGGAAGCATGAAACAATTATTATTAACTACTACCTCCGTCCCAAAATAAATGACGTTTTAGCCTTTTGCACATATATTAAGAAATGTGATAAAAAATCCAATCTACCCCTATTTAAGTTTAATTAATGAGGAACTTTTATCTCTTTTAACACATTTAATTTGAGATGAGTAAATAGGGGTATATTTGGTATATTGTATGTAAATATGCTTTGGAATACGAAAACGACAATTATTTTGGGACAAATTTTAGTTGCTAAAATGTCATTTATTTTGGGACGGAGGTAATATTATTTTTCATCTCCTACACAATACTTTCCTTACAATTATGACACCATTAATTATTTAATATCTTATTTATACAATAAGATACAAAATCTTATAAACTAAAAAAAATGATCTTATAAAATGTACAAAATTAAAAAGTAGTTTAAATAAGTTATTCAAACATCAATTTCATCAATGTGATATGATAATATATTTATCTCTTGCACCATAAGGAATATGGCTAACCACTAACAAGTAGTATACCCCAAAACACAATCACACACTAACCAATTAAATAAACACACTAATCAATTATACTTAATTAATAATGTGAACGAACAGTCATCCTATCCTATCGACCATGAACACATTAATATGTGTCTACCAGTGACAAGTCGAACATTCAACATATCAATTAGTTTTAGTTTCCATATAAAATCAGGGTTAACACATCAACGGTATACATATTAAGAGTTGTTCATCGTAGATATTTTAGCATTTTCTGCTGAACGCATTTCTACAACATTAACATCGCCCCCTCAAAAATCATTGGAATTTGCCAAATCTTTGAGCCACGTTTAGAGAATATGATGTTCACAACTACCTAATCAAAAGGGCAAAAACTTGCGTACCCCCAATGCACCGTACCCCCAAATGTATTATTAGTTTGGTATTAGTTATATATCCATGAGGTATTATTGGTGTATTCATAAGGTATTAGTGGTATATTTTTGAAGGTATTAGTGGTATACTCATAATATATTAGTTGCATATTCATAAGGTATTACGTGTATAATTGAAATATATATTTTAGTGAAGATACTATTTAAGGTATTACTTGTTACATGTTAAGGTATTACTCATATTATTTAAATATATTATAATAATTGTTTAGAGGCATGGTGCCCGGGGCACATAAGACTTAATCAAAAGAGGTGGAGGTCCAAATTTATGTAACGCGTCAAAGGGCAATTACGTCATTTTGTATTGTCTATAAATATTATTCTGGTCAATTTGAAATCGAGAATTCATATACAACGTTGCAAAACTGAGCGCCAATGTCAATGCTGCAATGGCGATACTCACTCAATATCTCTGAACGCAAAATCTGTTGATTTTTAGTGAAGGAGAGAGAGAATTCTAATTGCAGCGCTTGGAAGATGGCGGATGGGCGTTCGAGTTTTTGGACTCAGGCGAATGCTTTGATGAGGAAGAATCTCACTGCTCAGGCGAGTTTTCTTCGATTAGTTCTTTCTTTCTCACAATTAATTTACTTCTCGGGCAATGTTTTAAGGATAATGCCTCGGAGATGTATGGAGAATCGATTGATGGTGTTTTGTTCTTGTGGGCGTGATTTTTTTTTCTTCGAATTTGATGTGTCAACCTCAAAGTTCTGTGTGTTTAGAGAATATTCTAATCAAAAGTTTGCAAGTTGTGTAATTGGTTAACTGGAAATATCTGTTGTTTTTTTTGTTGGGTTCAAAGAAACAAGTTTGTGAATTGTGTTTCCTCAATGAAGGTAGTAGATGAAAGAATTTTAGTTTTCAGTCTGCAGTCTCGTTTTGAGTAAGGTAACAGTGTTCTAAATTGCTTTCACTTTCATGCTTTTCCTTTTGCAGAAAAGAAATATCAAGGCAAATATTCGACTAGTTGCATCCCCAATTTTCATCTGTTTGTTGCTCGTTCTCGTCCAGAAGTTTGTGGACAATAAAGTAGATAATTTCTCAAAAAGTTGTGGCTGCACTTGTGTTGATACTAATGAGAATGGCCAATGTGAAAGAAGATGTGGGATTGAGTACTCAACTTTAGGGCAAATGCTCAGCTGTCCTCTCCCTCATCCTCCGGAATGGTCTCCATTGTTACAAGTACCAGCACAGCACTATCGGGTAGTGAGAACTGATTTTGGATCATATGGAGACCTGCCTGATGATTCATGCAAGGAAACTGGTTCCTGTCCTGTAACTATGCTTATTACAGGAAGTAACCAAACATTTGGACAAAGTAGGTCCATCTTATTTTTTATCCAGAACTATATAATTCCTTGTGTGTGTGTCAGGACTCAGGAGCATGATGTTGGGTTTTAACGCTTACCCCGTCTTGATAGGTGTGGCTGGAAACATGTTTCCGAGATCATTAAATATTGATTTCTCTGATATTCTATACGGCCAAGCCCATGACGCTTTGGTAGTATTTCTTTTACATTTTGTCCAACTCCATTATAGATATTGTTCATTCTTTAGTGATGAATACTTCGCGACTTAAACTGCAAATGTTTTAGTAAATTTTTGCTCCATAATGATGTAAGTGAAGAATTCTTGTTTGACAGGGTACTGAAGCACCCACTCAGCTAGTCAACATTTTAGATCCAGCTTATTTCTCAAGTATTCCAGTTAACTACCTTCAACCTCTTTGTGAATCAAACTCTCAGTTTTCTATTCCTATCCGATTAGTTTCTGCTACATTACAGCGAGGTAGCTTTTATGAATAAACTTTTATTACTGAAATTTTCACCAACTTTTGGGAACACAAATATTATGTGGGTGTGATACTTTCACTCTTTTTTTCTTTTTCCTTTTTTTTTTTTTTGTGTGGATAAACATTTACCTTGAGCCTTCAAACTAAATTTTTGCATACTGATGTAAATATGCTCAGTTTTTCTTAAAACTTGACTTGTATAAAACTCAGATGCACGTTGCGTTCGAGGCTTGTATCTATGGCGCAATAATTCCTTAGAGATTAATAATGAGCTATACAAGGGTTATCGTAAAGGTAACTCAGAGAGAAAAATTAATGAGATTATCGCAGGTTTGTGATCAAGAGTACAACATTGTGAATTATGTTCTCCTCTTTTTTTTATGTGAATTACCTAATTCATTGTTCTACTTGTTCCACAGCCTATGATTTTATGAATTCAAATGAGAACCATTTCAACGTTACGATATGGTATAATTCTACATATAAGAATGACACAGGCAATCAGCCTCTTGCATTAACACGGGTGCCTCGTTCAGTAAATTTGGTATTCAAATTCTTACCTCTCTCTTATGCTTCCAAATTCGCTCTCAAGGCTTTGTTAACTAATAACATAATTATGTGTAACTTGTTTTCTGAATTAATAACTCGGTCAGTTTATGTGCATTTAGATTCACATTGTTTCCAAATCTAGTATATTTTTTGGGAAGCAATAAATAAAATTTTAATTTAGCTCTATGGTGATCTCTTAAATGTCAACCAATATAGCTACCTGAGGAAACTGTCATGCTGCGACACAAAAATTGGTATCTATGTACATTAAAAATGTATCGTTATTGCATTGCATTTCCAAATAATTATTCTTGCATTTGCATCATGGGAAGCTGTATTGCATTTTCTGCTATCTTTTCATATTCTAATGTTTTCCTGAATTCCCATTTTTAGTATTTCTGGACATCTCCTTGAAGACATCTCATACCTTTATCTTTCATGTGTCTCAGTACTCGTCATTATTCTTAAGCTTTCTTTTGCAGCAACCAAATATGGCATGATCATCCACCAAGTGCTTTGCAATTATTACTTTGCATGCTGTATTATTAGCATTTCTCGAGTCCTTTTTGTTTTAATAATATTACCCAAGAGTTCCAAATTAAATAGTTTGCTTTCAAATTCTCTATAAATGAGTTCAAATGTGGGAAGAGTTTGTACTTTGATCAAGTTACATTTGCTGTTATCTTTGTGGATGCATTTATCGGTCTCACAATCATCACATATTTTAAGTTCCAATAATTTTTGACAACATTGGTCAATATTTTGGTTGTTCAAGTATTTCTGTAAGTTGAAAGAATAAATGTACACTTTCTTATTTGGTGTATGCATGTACAGGCAACAAATGCCTATCTTCAATTCTTGCTCGGACAAGCTACGAAAGTACTTTTTGAGTTTGTGAAAGAAATGCCAAAGCCTCCAACAAAACTCAAGCTGGATTTCTCCTCCCTCCTTGGGCCACTCTTCTTTACATGGGTTATTGTACTGCTGTTCCCTGTAAGTTCAATCAAAATTTTCCTTTTCTAGCAGACAATGTTATTAGATCCCTTTTTTTTTTTCCTTTTCTAGCCGTCAAAAAAGTTCATATATATTTTCAATTGCGCAGTAAGTTGTTCATAGTTTATCTTGAAAGTTTTAGAAGATCGTATCATTCCTATCTGAGCACCCATTTCTAATAAAATGTTAACTGTTATGAAATGTTAAATTATAGATTTTGCTATTTTTTGCTTTTGAATATTTGACGAATAACATCATTATGAATATTAAAGATTGAAATATTAGTGCAAGAACGAGTGGAACTTGTCATCATATAAATCATAAATACTCAGATTGAGAGGCTATAACTATGATGGCCATCAACTTTTCTTTTAAGTTTCAGAATATTGTCCTCTGCATTTCCATCAGCCTGTTTGCTTTTACAAATTTAATGGTCACCGTTCGTAGTTTTCATTCCATATTTTTAGTGGGTCTGGAATGACTGTTCTATGTAGTTACATTGATTTATTATTTGCAGAGGGTTATTTAGTCTTTTAATTTTTGGTGTATTTTATTTCATTAGATTATGTACAACATATTAACAGCATAAATGTTGCCAATTACAATTCTTATTAGTCCTTCTTTGCAGGTTATTTTGACATCTTTGGTTTATGAGAAGCAGCATAGACTAAGAATTATGATGAAAATGCATGGGCTTGGTGATGGACCTTATTGGATGATATCTTATGCATATTTTCTTGCAATATCTTCAATCTACATGGTTTGCTTTATGATAGTTGGCTCACTCATAGGTAGTTTATTAATTGATGAATTGAATGAAATTTTTTATTTTCCTTTCTTAAATCCCAGAAATTGTTATACACTGATATATTTGACTTCCAGGATTAAAATTCTTCACATTAAACCACTATAGCATCCAGTGTGTGTTTTATTTCCTCTACATAAACTTGCAAGTCTCTTTGGCTTTCCTTGTTGCTGATTTATTTTCAGATGTGAAGACTGCTACAGGTTTGAACCTGGCATATAAAAATCTAACTTATGAGCATTTTTTTATCATTATTGACTCAAATTTCGTAAACCTACATTTTCCAGTTGTGGGGTACATGATGGTATTTGGAAGTGGGCTCTTGGGTGGCTTCCTTTTCCAGTTTTTTCTCGAAGATTCTTCATTTCCAAGTAAGTACTTTCAGCATAACCAGTCTTTGAAAATTTCACTGGATACATGAGAAACTAGATTGATTATTTTTTGTGTCATCGGTTACCATATATATTTGAGCGATTTAGATTCTTTTAGTTTAAATGACAAATCTGAAATGCAGTTGACTCTTTTTGCAGATGTTAGTGTTCTGTCATAACAAAATTCCCATATTTTGCATGTTTTTTTATTCTATTAACATAAAAAAAGCTTCATGATAGTGTGTGTGAACTGATTGAAAGTGAGGAAGAGAGAGGGGGTCCAAACTGATTGTTTTTGTATAAATATATAAAAAGGTTATATTTAGAATTGGTAAATTCAAAGAGACTTTCTCCACCTGATACTGGAAACGTTAGTGAGCTAATGTGAATTTGCCATCTTTGGAAAGAAACTTGAAGAAAGACACTGTGCTATTTACTGTCAGTTAGCTTTGACAAATGAGGCTGAATTAACTTGCGTTTTCACCATTAGGGACAAAGACTTTAAGGTTCTCTTTTCTTTTAAGCTTTTGAGGAAGTGCCACAACAATTTTTGTAAATCCAATATTTGAAATTGAGAAAGGGTCTGGTGAACTGAAGAATAGTGATTGGTAATTTATTTATAGATGTTACAGAGAAGTTGTTTTTTGGAATAATGAAATGGACTGAACAATAATGGATAATATATTATAGTTTTCTTAATTTACTGAACCTTCATTTCAACCTTTTCGTCTGTAGTACAACATTACTGTTTCTGAGCACTGTTCTTGTATGTGTAATCTATGTTGCAGAAGCTGGGATAATTGCTTTGGAGCTATATCCAGGATTTGCCCTTTATTGTGGGTTATATTGGTTTTCACAGTATTCCTTTAATGGAAATTATATGGGAACTGATGGAATGCGATGGAAAGATTTAAGTGATAGCAACAATGGAATAAAAGATGCCCTTATCATTATTGCAGTGGAATGGTTAGTTGTTCTTGGTGTAGGGTTTTATGCAGATCAAGTTGTGTCATCTGGAAAGGGTCCTCTCTTTTTCTTGCAGAAGCGCCAAAAGAACCTCAATATTAGGATGGAGAGGCAGGGGCCTAAAGTTATTGTACGAATGGAGAAAGTTGACATTGAACAAGAGGTAAACCGCTAAGCTGCACTTGTATAGAGTATAGCTGTTAGTTACAGCTACTGAGGATTCTAGCATTGAATTATTAGATTTTCGGATGATAATTTATATTCCAGTAATCTATCTCATTTTGATTTCTACTAATATTTGTGCATTGCCATTTTCTATATATTAATTTTCTTCATGAAGATAAATTTGATTAATGATTACCATGCATAAGTGGTATTATAAGGTATGCATTACACTGATTTATTGCTAATTGACCTACGATTTGGATATTTGTTCTCATCTCTAATCTGTCATTTCAATAGCTGCATCCCCTTCGTTAATTCTGACTTTTTGACTTTGTTCATTTTACTTCAGAGGGAGAAGGTTGAACAATTATTACTTGAATCGAGTACAAATGAGGCCATCATCTGCCATGATCTAAAAAAAGTATATCCCAGAAGGGATGGAAATCCTGAGAAATTTGCAGTGAAAGATCTCTCTCTTTCTTTGCCACAAGGGGAATGCTTTGGCATGCTTGGTCCTAATGGTGCCGGCAAAACTTCATTCATTAATATGGTCAGTTTACAATATTGGTTCTTTTACTGCAAAAGATTCTTCACGATATCAGATTGTAGTTTATTTTGTTTGTCCATATCATTTAGTGTGGATTCCATATAGCTATTTGGTTTCCAGACAGTTTGCTTATTTTGAGCATGCCGATATGATATATCAATTGTGTACTATATTTGTGTTTTCTATCATATGAATACAACAATTATGCGGTTATGATCACTACTCAATCGCTCTGTATTACTATTTGCAGCCTACTCTGGGATACATTGACAGGGAGAGAGCATTTACTTTTCTATGGAAGGCTTAAAAATCTCAAAGGTGCTTCCTTAATACAAGTAAGTGTACATAAATGCTGGTTGACTTTACTCATAGCAAGCCAATCTCATGAAACCGAAACTTTATACATGTTATTTTTGTTTTCTCATCAAGTAGAGACTAGGAACTATCAAATCTTCACTTGAACCATCCTAAGGTTTTAGAAAGAGATTGCGAATGAGTTATAAGTCTATGTCTGATTGCTAATAAGAAGTTTTTTGGACCCAATGACAGACCATAAATTTGACTTAGAGGTCCAATTAACAATAGTAGAATATCATAATATACATTGATTGTTATCATCCTTTACATAATATTACAACACATAGCAAATTATATAGGAGTCTTTCGCACAACTATTGTTGGCTTAATTACATCTTAACATTAAAAAATAAATAACTGAAATCAATGGCATCATTACATTCATTTCCTTTTATTCTGATTATCAGTCCAAACTCCCAGAAGGAGCTTTACTTGTCTTATATTACCTTGTTATAGGCTATCAACAGATCGGATCATGAGACAGTGACTTTATAGCTATAGTTGTTCCCGTTTGAAGTTATTGTATGCTGATTTTATTACTAGCATTTCCAGTTACATCTTATTGATTTATGCTACTAAACTAATCATTTCACAATCTACCATCATTTCGAAGTATTATGCAATTACCAAAACACCCCTACAAAATTTCTAATTTCCTTGATCCAGGTGCTCCTCTGGAACCCATGTGGGTATGTCCCTTTTTGTTAGTTAGTCATGTCTTGTTTATGTCTTACACAAATGTGCAAGTGTGGATGAGGACCATTATCCACAAGAGATGAGAGTTGTAGATGGAATGTAAATAATTTGTCTTGTGACTTACATTATCATAACTGCACATGATTTTATATTTTGATACAGGAAGTGGAAGAATCACTTAAGAGTGTGTACTATTTCATGGTGGGGTTGCAGACAAACAAGTGGGAAAGTATAGTGGAGGGATGAAGAGGAGGCTTAGCGTTGCCATTTCACTTATAGGAGATCCAAAAGTACGCCTATATTCTCAACTTTCAACATTCAGATTTAAATTTTCATGAATGTGTACTAAAGCTTATTGTACTGAAATCGATTCTTAAAAGGTGGTGTATATGGATGAGCCAAGTACTGGACTCGATCCTGCTTCAAGAAACATGTTGTGGACTGTAGTGAAACGTGCAAAACAAAGCAGAGCTATAGTTCTCACCATTAATATTTTTGCTCGCTTTTGTGCTTCCATGCCCATGAACTGAATTACAAACATCAGTCCTAAATAAATCTCTATCCAACTGATGCATCTTGTTTTATACCTCAGCACATTCGATGGAAGAGGCAGAGCACTTATGTGATCGTCTTGGTATTTTTGTGGATGGCAGCTTGCAGTGTGTTGGAAATCCTAAAGAGGTAATTTAATCTGAGCCCACTATATCTCATAGTTTTCATCTTCATGCCATTTTTATTTATATACATCTATTTTCTATACATCATCTAACAAGCTTAGTTTTTCTATCCACTGATCTGAAGAATCGTATAAGTATAACCTGTAAAAATAATGCTACCGGATACAAGTTTTAAGTTAACACCCCATTACTAGTTCAGAGTGAGAAGTTGTCTTGTCCATACCAATTTATATGTATCAAATAGTAAATTTAGTACAATGGAATATACCTGAGAATTGCATAAATGCATGTTTCTTTCTAGTTAATGAATTCATATCAATATTACCATTGCAACTACAAAACTGGGATTTGGTTGAGCTAATTAGTTAGTTATAACAATTACAATTAGTCGAACAACCTATACACTTGCTTGCATGCTTATCACTTACATGTTCATTTATTTTATATCCAATGACAGCTCAAAGCTAGATATGGAGGATCATATGTATTAACTATAACAACATCCCCCGACTATGAGAATGAAGTAGAGAGTTTAGTATGTAAACTCTCCTCAAATGCTACAAAAATATACCAAATGTCGGGGACACAAAAGTTCGAGTTGCCAAAGCAGGAGATAAGAATAGTGGAAGTGTTTGAAGCAGTTGAGAATGCAAAGAGAAGATTCACGGTTCAAGCATGGGGTTTGGCAGATACTACACTAGAGGATGTCTTTGTTAAGGTTGCAAGAGATGCTCAATCACACACCCCTCTCTCATGAACTCAGGTGATGTTTGTTTTCCGAGTGTGTTTTGCTAAACTTAATGAAAGAGCTTTATAAGCTCTTACATTTTATGAGATGTTTTTAGAGCTTATAAGATGTATCATTTTAGTATCGATATAAGTTGTTGAAGTTTTTGGATAAATAAGATGGTGGAGCTTGATGTTAGTGTTGATAATTGTGTAATTTCAATTCTCAAATTCACAGGTGTTTTAAAAATGAAGATCCTATTTTTCTATTAACGAGTATCAGCACGTGTGTCGCACGTGGAAGATAAATTTTTTAAATCAAAACTATTATATTACTATCAACCTTAAATAATATTTTTTTTATAAGGATATACAATCTATGTTAAATTAAAATAAATTCAAAAAAAAAGTATAGTAAATTAGAGTTCTATTCATAATAGAACTCTATATAGTTTTAGTTTAGAATTCTAATGTAAAATTATTTAAAATTACTATTATAACCTTAAATAAAATTTTTAATAAGAATATATTAGACAATTCATATTTTGTAAGAAATATACATACTTTTTATATAGGTAATAGATATGTTGAGATCTCCTTACTTTTCAAAAAACAAATAACAACAATAACAACAACAACAACAACATCTTATTTTAGTATAAAAGGAGGATGTAACTGCAATATATATATATATATATATATATATATCATGACTTTTTACAAAATTTCAAATTTATCCCAAGTTTTCAATAATTGCGAAAAGTCATCATGAGTTTATTCACTATTAAATTTAGACCACATTTATATTTTTCAGTGACTGGAGTCACGTGTTCGACAAACATGCTAGATTACATGTCACCTTGAATGTCACATCATATAATGATTAAATTGCAAAATAAAATTACAACATTTCCAAAACTATAACTTAATTTTAACTTCTATATAATTAGTAAAAAAGCCACAATATTCATTTATTGTTGCAGTTCGAATTTATTCTTTGATAAGTAGTTCATATCTCCAAATAATTTTATATATGAGATGCTACATTAACCACACAATCTTAAAAAAATATCTTATCTATATCAAAACGACATTGTTTCAAGTGCATTTTAATTTGAATATCTTTCTTTAGTTTGAGGATAAAATAAATCACCTCACAATTACAACCTTAATTTTTTAAAAATAAAATTGTTTCCATGTTTTCTTTTTATTGTTTAGATCAATTATTTAACCTTTTTTTTCTCAAAAAAGTTATAAGAGCTAATATATTTGTATTATATTTGCAAATATGTAATTGCATAGTTACAAAATAAAATTTTCTTACATCATTTGACAAGAAAACTGAAGAATAATTTAAATTGCAAAAATGAATGAATATAGCGGCTCTTTTTGTTTATTATAATAAAATTTAAAATATAATCATGGACAAATGTAATCTTACAAATTCAGAATAAACAATATCAGTATTTTTATAAAATGATATTATATTATCTTCAAAAAATAAAAGAGAAAACATATTATCATTTAAGTTAAATATATCTATTTCCAATTAACTAAGCATAATGTAAATTTAATTTTCAAACTAAATATCTATTCAATTGCCAAACTGCTTATTTGATATTAGTCTACTTGCAAATTACTTTGATAAAGAGGTCCCAGAGGTCTTTGTTTTGCAGCGAAAGTAGTTTCTAAAATGGAGAATCAACTTAAGGCTCCAATTTATTCATATCACATGTGTAAATATTGACATTCTTTAAACATACGGGGACGCGACATGAAATTTCTAAATCATACGCATGTAACCCCAAAATCCTTTCATATCCCAAAAAAAAAAAAAAAAAAAAAAAAAAAAAAAAACTATATAGAGGAGTCTCATACAAAAACAAAATTTAAATATTTTTTTTTATGAAAAATGTTAAAAGGTCTATGATGAACAACTCTTAATATGTCCACCATTTGTGTAATAATCTCATCTCCAACTATATGAAAAATGAAATTAATAGATATATTATATTGGATGTCTGAACATGTGGACAAATTAATCAAGATGGATAGGGTAGCACAACTAATAGTGCAAAATATTAAAACAATAATGAAAGATCCATTCTTAAAATTGTTTGTGGAAGCTGTCTTCCACGAATTATGGGTCAATCATGATAATTATAAGTAATTGATATAAATATTCCATTTGAAATGAATATCATTATTATCACTATAATTTATTGAGAAGGACTTGGGTGTCTCGGGGCACGAACCCAACCCAACCCGGATCCTATATCTATATATATATATGTATGCCTTTTCTAGAGCCAACACTTTCTCCCATCATCTTCTTCACGTCGACAACCATCGGATTTCTAACCGATATGGTGGTCTGGATTTGATTTTGAAGCTGCTTGAACAACCTAGTCGCGTTCCTTTGCTCTTCAGTGAAGGCTGGATTTTGTTTACAATTGACAATATCCCCGTCGCCGCCATGTACATGATGGTGGAGGACAGCTTGAGCGCTACTGCTGGAGAGCCACCGCTGAATGGGTGCGGCGAGAGTCATGGAGTTGATGAATGTCAAAAGAAGATAGTTCCAATTGGTTCTCTGATCTCCTTGTTGGGATGAGAAATTATTTTTAACCCTAAAGATTATCATATTTGTAGATAAAAGTCACATATATACAACATAAAAGTTTTTCAACCTAAGGTGAAAAAAAAAAAAGGTGCACGAGTCCAAATCAATCCGAACCCAATTACACGTGAACCAAGTGCACAAGAGACCAACTCATACTCATATTGACCAATTTCTTTTTTTTTTTTTTTTCATATTTAGGTGGGGAGTTTTTTTAAGGGGGAGACCATTACCAAAAGAGAATTGTTCTTATGCACCAGTTGCATGGATCTATATTTTTGTAATTGGACGTCCGCTGGTCGGGTTGGGTCTGGTACGACCCTGATCCGCATGCAAGTTAATTTCTTTTTAGTTTATGAGGTAACTTTTATGTTATATTAGTATAATCTTTATATACAAATATTATAACCTTTTAAGTTATAGACTCAGACTTTTGTCAGCATATGTAAAATAATATAGTTAAAAACTTTTATATTATATTAATATAACTGTTATATTATATTATAACCTTTATATAAAAATATTATAACTTTTATGTACTTAAAGAATAATATAAGGGTCATGTTATAATATAATATAAATGTTAATATTATTATTTATAAGGTAACATTATTACAACTTAAAGATTTAAAGGGTTAAAAGGTAAAATAGGTTATAATGCCCTATAAAATATTAAACTATCAGAATATAAAAGTTATGCGAAATTAACTAAAATGTTAGACGAAATAACTAAAATGTTAAGGTGCGGAATTAGGGTTTGAACCCGAATTTGGAGGCGCGTGTCAGCGCATGGTGGCACGTGCTAGCACGTTTTGAGCGTGAAATTTAGCTTTCGGGTCATATGACCCGAATTAACCCATGCAACTGATGTATATAAAATTGGGTTAATTACAAAAAAAGCATGAACTTTAAACGTTAACATCATAAACGCTCAATTAATTATAAGTTATATCAATTCGACACATAATTGGGTTTATCGGCTTAAATCGCTGATTTGGAGCTCGATATCATTCACACCATCCCCATCACAAGTCCATGTGTAATTTTATTTCCCAATCATTAAAAAAAAAAAAACATGTTTTCCTCCAAAAAAGAGAGAGAGAGAGAGAGGGGGATGAAAGATAGGCTCAGATCAATGGGTGAGGCAAAGGGATTACGATCCCACCATGGCTGCTGAACCACGGTTGCATCTGTACCAGACGCCATCCGGGTCGCCACGCCAAGATACGATCTCTCTCTCTCTCCCATTGCCATATCCATCAGCTCAGAAGAATCATGCGTGGTCATCATCACAACCCTTCACTTCATATATATATATTTGCATGTGTAGAGAGAGAGAGAGGTGTAAGTGTGGGTGTTGATGGGGGTGTTAATAGCCCTACTGAGATAGATCCTCTTCCCAGTTCTTGCTAATATGCACTAGCATATATACTCCTTTCTATTAAACTCAAGAAACATATGTATATATATATGTAAGCCATGAAGGCTATTGAGAGAAAAAAGAAAAGCAGCTGTAATTGATTCCAAAATCATACAAGATAAAATGTGGAAATGGAGAATATATACAGCTTGTTCCCTAAGCTAGCTGTAACAGAAAATAACAGAAATAACGGCCTAGCTCACACTGAAGAAGATGGAGAAAACGTGAGAATGAAGAAGCAACTCAGTTAGTATCTAAAAACAACTTTATCAGAAAAGTCTAAAATACCTCTAACCAACAGATCTATTACCTATATAAAAGTATGGATATTTCTTACAAAATATGGATTGCCTAATATATCCTTATTAAAATTTTTATTTAAGGTTAATATAATTGTAATTTGTGATTTTCATATTTAAATAGTTTTATATTAGAATTATAAATCTAAATCATATAGAATTCTATCATAAGTATTAGGACTTTAATTTATGGATATTTCTTACAAAATATGAATTGCTTAATATTTCCTTATTAAAGATTTTATTTAAGTTTATAACAATAATTTGTGATTTTCATATTTAAATATTTTTACATTAACATTTCAAACCAAAATCATGATCTATTATAAGTAAGACTCTATTATACTAGGCCTTTAATTTATTAGATTTTTTTGAATCTAATTTAATTTAATATAGGTTGTATATCCTTATAAAAATTATTATTTAATATTAGTAGTAATATAATATTTTTTATTTAAAAAATTCATCCTCCACATGCGACGCATGTGCTGATACTTGTACTAATAAAAGCGCTAATATGAATAACCCGTTTCTTCCTCACTTCAGCTTTAGCCAAGCACGCATGCAGCCCAGAGACATAGCCATGTATATCACTATATCCAACAGCCCCCCTAAAGTAAGAATGGGGGAAAATCACCATTCCTAACTTGGAAAGAAGATAAAGAAATCGTGTAGGCCCAAGAACCTTCGTGAAAACATTTGCAAACTGAAACTGAGATGGAACATAGAGAAGGATGATAAAACCAGCCTTAAACTTATCACGCACCACATGACAATCAATCTCTAGGTGTTTAGTACGCTCATGAAACACTGGATTCGCAGTGATGTGGATGGTTGTTTGATTGTCACAATGAAGAGATATCGGGAGAGACACTGGTAGCTTGAAATCATGACATAAAAATGAGATCCACTCTAATTCACTTACAGTAGCACTTAAGGAGCGATACTCAGCTTTGGCTGTGGATTTGGATACAGTATTTTGCTTTTTACTTTTCCAGGAAATGATGGAATTACCCAAAAACACACAATATCTAGTAATAGAACACCAAGTATCTTTGCAAGCCGCCCAATTAGCATCACTATATGTTGATATATTCAAAGAAGACTTAGATGGATAAAACAAACTAAGGGTAGGAGTTCCTTTTAGATATCTCAGAATATGGATCAAGGCATTCCAGTGAGATGTATGAGGATTAGAGACAAATTGGTGCAGCTGCTGCACATAATAGGTAATGTCTGGTCTGGTAAGATTGAGGTACAACAACTTTCCAATAACCCTTCTGAACTTATCAGGATCATGTAAAGGATCTCCATCTTCTAAGGTCAAATGTGAACCAGGAATCAAAGGTGTGGAAGCTGATCTGCAACTTTCAATGTCATTATCTCTCAAAAGATCCAATATATAATTTCTTTGGCATAAGTATGTACCATCAGATCCTCTTGCTATTTCCATTCCTAAAAAATACTTGGCATACCCCAAATCCTTAATGGTGAAAGCCCTATCCAAGAACACCTTCAAACTCTCCATTTGAGCATTATCTGAGTCTGTTATTAAAATATCTCAACATAGACCAAGAGAGCCAAAAATGAAGTATTTGTAGCCATGATGTAAAGACAGTGATCATGGACAGATTGTGTAAAACCATATAGTAAAAGCTTAGCTGATAATTCATGATTTCATTCCCTAGAAACCTGTTCAACCCATATAAACTCCTTGTGAGCTTACAAACTTCCCCATGTTTAACTGCTGCATATCCTTCTGGTGGTTTCATATATACCTCATTGTGAAGATAACCATGCAAGAAAGCATTATTGATGTCAATTTGATACAATGGCCAATGCTTCTATGTAGCAAATGCATTAAAAAATCTCACAGTAACCATTTTAACCACTGGGGAGAAACTTTCAGTGTAGTCAAGCCCATAAACTTGGTTGAATCCTTTGGTTACAAGCCTAGCCTTATATCTCTCAATGCTGCCATCAGGTTTAAATTTGACCTTAAACACCCATTTGCACCCAATTGCCTTTTTACCCTTAGGTAAAGTAGTGATCTCCCAAGTGTTATTCTTCTCCAATGCAGACAATTCTGCCTTCATAGCCTCAACTCACTCTTTTTGATTAGCAACCTTAGCATAAGTTGAGGGTTCTTTAATGCTATATACTTGGTTTAAGTAATCCACATATGTAGAGTTAAAGACAACATGCTTATGCAAAGATGTATTGGGTGAAGTAGATGTAGTATATGTATGATTCAACACATAATCACTGTGCCAAATAGGTTGGTGTTTGGTCCTGGATGGTCTAGTATGTGAATCTGTGATGGGGTTATTTGGCAAAGATTGATGAGATTGAGGAATGTCAGATTGATTTAGTGAGGTACCGTCTATGCTGGAAGTATCTTCAACACTTGGAATGAGAAGGATCAACAGATGTAGGAGGGTGTGTAGAACAAGAATAAGGAAAATGTGTAGTTAAGAATTTGACATCTCTAGATACAAGAGTTGTATTTTGATCTAGATCATAAAGAAGATAACCTTTATTTCCTAAAACAAAACCAAGGAAAACACACTTGTGAGATCTAGGAGGGAATTTGTGCTTGTTAGGATGAATGTTTGCAGAATAAGCTGAGCAACCAAAAGGATGAATCTGTGTATAATCTGGTTTGTGACCATGCAAAGCTTCAAAGGGAGTTTTCCAGTTAAGGACGAACATGGAAGTCTATTCACAATGTATGTGGAGTATAATATGGAGTAAGGCTAGAAATGTGTGGGTAAATTAGAACAAAACATCATGGATCTTACAATGTCAAGTAAGGTCCTATGTTTTCTTTCTACCCTCCAATTTTGTTGTGGTGTGTAAGGACAAGAGGTTTGATAAATTATACCCAAAGTTGCAAAGAATTCAGAGCATTGAGCATTAACAAATTCAAGACCATTGTCACTTCTAATGGTTTTAACAGGTTTTTGAAACTGTGTAAGCACCATATGAACAAAGGATTTCAAAATGTTAGGAACCTGACTTTTATGTTTGAAAATATATGTTCAAGTAGCTCTACTAAAATCATCAAGTATGGTCAAGAAATAAGGAGTATTAGTGATGGATTCCTCTTTGCACGGTCCCCAAACATCAATATGAATGAGATCAAAAGAAGCAGAAGCATTGACACATGAATTCTGAAAAGGAAATCTATGAAATTTTCCCTTAAGACATGAATCACAAGATCTTATTTGCTCAATCGATTCCTGAGTACAAAGAGATTTAAGGAAATCAAGGTGTTCCAAAATACCTACAGAAGCATGTCCTAATGACTGATGCCAAGTAAGAAGAGAAGCTGAATTACAAGATGAAGTATGTAGAACAGAGGCATGATGAGCATTGTTAGAAGACTCTTCCACTATATATAGTTTGCCTACCATCTTTCCAACAACAATGGTATTTTCAGTAAGGTCCTGTAAAATGCATTTTTGTGAAATGAAAAGGCAGTTTATGTGTGACGTACTGATGAGTTGAGGTATGGACAAGAGGTTATATTTAAAAGAAGGTATGTACAAGACATCAGTAAGGATAATATCATCATTGATATCAACTTTGCCAGTGTGAGTGACTTTTAGAATGGGTCCATTAGGTAAATGTACAGATGTAGGTTTAGGTAGGATATATATGGAATACATGATAGCCTTATTATTACACATGTCTACTTGCACCAGTATCTAGAATCCAAGAACCATCACTTATGCCTTCTACTACATTCAACAAATGATAAATGTTAGGTGTAGATGTACCTGCTGTGTTGACAAACTGCACATAATCATTATCATTAATCTCAGTACTTTCTCCAATCTACTCTTTCTCTCCAAAGAACCTCTTCAACTCCTGCTGAATCATCCTTGAGATATCAGTTGAAGTAACTGAACTAGCAGATTTCTTTTCATCTATAATACCTTGTGTATTTTCTGCAGTGTTAGTACAATTTGCATATCCTCCTGAACCACTGTTTGAGCTAGTAGTATAATTGCTATAACTAGAACCAGTATTTCTTTGTTCCTTGAGTTTAATATACCAATCTGGCACTCCATGAAATTTGAAACACTCAGATATATCATGACCAGGTCCATAGCAGTATTGACATATAAGTTTCGCTTTCTCCTCTTTAGTTCTCCTTATGAAGCCTCTACCTCTTCCTCCTCTTCCATCAGTCTGAAAATTAGATTGTCCTCTGCCTGCAAAACCCCTTCCATGACCTACTCTTCCATTTATTCCTCTTCCATATCTACTCCTGCCTATCATTGCTGCATTCTCATATCCTTCACTGAATGTTATATCAATATTATTTTGTTGTTCAACTCTTATTAAAATAGAACAAGCCTTATCCACATTAGGCAATGGTTCCATTAAGAGGATCTGTGATTTGATAGGCTCATATACTTCATTCAAACCCATTAGAAATTGTAAGAGTTTAGTCTGCTTTTCAGATTCAATCACATTCCTTTTAATAATGCAATCACAGATAATAGCAGGTCTCAAATTATCAAGTTGATCCCACAACTTCTGAATTCTAGAAAAATATACCATAATATTGTCATTACCTTGATTAATGGTGGAGATCTCTATCTGAAGTTTGTATAGCAGTGGTCCATTTGATTGACCATATCTTCTAGCAATCCTCTCCCAAAGATCCTTTGCATTTTTGGAGTAAACAAAGCTTTCCACAATATCCTTTGAAAGAGAATTCAACATCCATGAGACTACCATATAGTCATTCTTCTTCCAAGCTTCATAAGATTCATCAGTTTCAGGTGGTTCAACAATGACTCCATTGATAAATCCTAGCTTTGATTTGGCTCCAAGTGCTATCGTCATGGATGTCTTCCATGATAGATAGTTGGTACCACTTAGAGAGTTAGATACTAACATCATTCCTGGACTATCAGAACTTGCTATGTGGAAAACTTCACTATCAATTGTAGATCTGGAATGAGTAGATCCCAATCCGTTTCCTCTGTCACCGCCGACAGTCAATGTCGGCCAGCTACTATTAAACTGATTCACCATTCTATGGCTCTAGTACCATATTAAAGCTCAAGAAACATATGTATATATGTAAGCCATGAAGGCTATTGAGAGAAAAAAAAAAGAAAAGCAGCTGTAATTGATATCCAAAATCATACACGATAAAATGTGGAAATAGAGAATATATACAACTTGTTCCCTAAGCTAGCTGTAACAGAAATAATGGAAATAACGGCCTAGCTTACGCTAATGAAGAAGGAGAAAATGTGAGAAGGAAGAAGCAACTCTATTAGAATCTAAAAACAACTTTATCAGAAAAGTCTAAAATACCCCTAACCAACAGATACTAATAAAAGCGCTAATATGAATAACCCGTTTCTTCCTCACTTCAGCTTTAGCCAAGCATGCATGCAGTTCAGAGACATAGCCATGTATATCACCATATTTCTTGAATTTCTTCCAAGAGTGGCAGTGTTTACCATTTTGCCTCTGGCTTCGGGCTCAGATCCATGGAAGGGGGCAGATAGAAGAAGAATCGGACCACGCCATGGCTGCAACAAAAACACCGGTTGTCCCGCCAAGATACGAGCCAGTAAGTTTATTTCCCAATAATTTTATTACTGACCAAACGATATGAACTTGTTGAGTTAGAAGAAGATATCTTTTTGAGCAAATTATTGGGTGTGATTTTCCCCCCAAATCTTAGTTAGGATTCTTGAAGAAAGTAGTATGTTGAAGATACACAATATGCTTTTAATTTATTGTGAGTTTTTTTAATCTAAATTACACATGGATTGATGACTGGGATGATGTGAATGATATCAAGCTCCACATCAGTGATTTAAGCCTGATAAGCCCAATTATGTGTCAAATTGATATAAATTATAAATTGAACGCTTACGGTGTTAACATTTAAAGTTCGTGTTGTAAATGAAATCGAACCCTAAGTTCGTGTTTTTTTTTTTTTTTGTAATTAACCCTATAAAATATAAATAGTTGTGTTGCCAAAAATACATGTCAATGTTGTGTTTATAAATATATATTATCTCGAAGTAAGACTTATGTGAATCAGGTGCATGGATCTGCACCCGGGTGGAATTTGGGTCAGGGGACCCGCTCTTTTTTTTTTTTTTTTTTCACGCATGGTTTTTGAAATTTTGCACATACCAATAGGTTATGTTAGACCTACCTTGACGTTATGTTAGACATACCTTTGAGCTATGTTAAACCTACCTTTCTACTCAGATTTCATACCTTTTCTTTTTTGTGCTTGGTTTTTGAATTTTGACACCTACCACTACGTTATGTTAGACCTACATTTACGTTATGTTAGATCTACCTTTATGTTATGTTAAGCCTACCATTCTGCCCAAATTTCATACATTAATTTTTTTTTAATAAAAACTCAAGGTTTGACACATGTACCATTACGTTATATTAGACATACCTTTGTGTTATGTTAGACCTACCTACATAAGGTAGGTCTAACATAACACAAAGATAGATCTAATTAAACATAAATGTAGATCTATTAGAGCGAATTTGGGTGAGCTTTAACGCGTGGGGCTCGTGAGATAACTTTTTTTTTTTTGGTATTTTGATCAGGTAAACCCTAATACATGAATTTACATTTGTGCAACCGACTCATTATATGTTTTTGTCATTATCTCAGTGTTCCTTTCATTTAAGGAACATGGGAAACCACCAACAATTAGTCAACCTCAAACAAACACACACTACCAATTAAGTTAATTAATTATGTGAATGAATTCCTACAACTACCCTATATTCCTATCGAATATATTATATTGATATATATCTATTCCTGACGTATCAAAATTTTAATATATTTATTTTTTTCATTTTTCATATAAATAATTAATTCATTAATTTCACTTTTCATATAAATAATAATAAATAACATTATTACACATCAATCATCAATTTATTAAAAAGTCCCAAAGGAGCATTTTAGAAGTTTCTGAATTTCAATATAATTGGAATGAGTGCAATAATTCTCTCAATAGAAAAATGAGAAATTTAAGTTTGACATTTACCCACGCATAAAGTCACATGTTTTAGGGATTATTTGATAATTAATTAATACTATTATCACAAAAATCGATATAATTGGAAATTACCTAATGAAGGAGGTGGAGGTCAAAGTTTAAGCATTGCGTGAAAGGACAATAACGTCATTTTGTCTGTCCATAAATCTTCTGTTTAATTTAGAATCCAGAATTCATATACAACGGTGCAAAACTGAGTGTCAAATGATCAGCCAATGCAAAATCTCTTGATTTTCAGAGAGAGAGAGAGAGAGAGAGAGAGAGAGAGAGAGTTCTGATTGCAGCGCTCTGAATTTGGAAGATGGAAGATATGCCGAATGGGCGTTCGAGTTTCTGGACTCAGGCGAATGCTTTGATGAGGAAGAATCTCACTGCTCAGGCGAGTAATTCTTCAATGAATTATTGAATTTAGTTTTTTTTTTTTTTTCCTGTGAATAAAATTGATGGAAATTTTAGTTTCAACTTAAGATTTCGTGATTGGACAAATCTTTCATGCAATGACATTTTACTGGATTTAACCCTTGTAAAGTCAAAATATCGAGTTAGAGATAGGTTGAGACTTGAGATCCTTATGTTGATTCGTGGCTTATGATTCATCATTGTTACAAATTTATTGGCGTGGATGATTGATAATGCTGGGCAATGTTTTGAGGAAAATGCTTCAGATATGTATGAAGTATGAATTTATTAGATTTTGTTCTTATTGATGTGCTTTTTTAGTCCAATTGATGTGTCAACTACATAGTTCTGTATGTGTATAAAATATTCTTATCATGGAAAAGATTTGTTGTTTTTTTGTTGGGTTCAAATAAAGTAAGTCTCTAAGTTCTTTGCTTTGTCACAAATGAACTTGAAGTGTTAAATTGTGTCCCTCCCTTTCTCAACCCTTTCTCGATGGAGTTTTTCGAATTTTCTCCATGTCTAAGCTTGACTTCTTGCTGCTCGGATAAAGATCTTGTCTGGGAACAAAACAGGTTTTCCACAGTCAAATGTCTTGAACAGGATGTCAGTGTGAACTTCTAATACTAGGAGTCAAAATCTTCGTTTTCACTGTTAGTCTAGAATCCTCTTGTCATCCTTGGCGTCTGCGCATATCTTTTCTTGTCCTTCTTACTGACCATATGTAAGCGTTAGGATGACTATTGGCTTGTACTGACCCGTCCAGACTTTGAGGGTCTGCCTTGTACCTGATTAGGATAAATGTACTGGAATGCATTTCAGTGCAAACATTTTTAGACTCTAATTTTATGTCATGTAAGAATTGATGGTTGTTTTTATCACTTTAATCTCTCTTTTTAATGTATGATGTTGTTATATTAAGGTTGAAAATTGTTTTTCTATTCAAAGTATATGTGATTTGATAATTTTTGTATAAACTATGAAACTTTTGTTATGTATTTTAAATTTGATGCATT
This sequence comes from Scutellaria baicalensis, assembly GCA_005771605.1. NCBI lineage: Eukaryota > Viridiplantae > Streptophyta > Magnoliopsida > Lamiales > Lamiaceae > Scutellaria > Scutellaria baicalensis. The sequence continues at coordinate 26,803,691 of CM016722.1, read as the reverse complement.
TTACTATATCGGAAAAATTCTGGAATGTGTCTGATACAATATAATGCATCAAATTTAAATATCTAATGAAAACATGGAATGATTCACAGCTTATACAAGAATGTGTAACATCAAATTTTCCATTAAGTTAATATAGTGATTGAAATTTACATCTTTATTTGTTCATTGAATACACCTTCCATATATATGTTTTCTGGTTATGAACATGGACTTTGCATTTTTTTAACCGACCATATGCTATATATAGGCTAGCCATCAATTCATATTGGTGCATGAATATGTGAGTTTCCATTGGTTCCTCTATACCTACTAAATACTTGGTGACCATTTCGACCTCTAATAGTAATATGTGTTTGTTCCAAGCTTTGTATATATTCCATTTATATATTCTTTCTGAATTTGTTATCTTACCAGACAGATTTCTGATGTTTGATTATACTTAATTATTCCAGGTAATTTTCAATTCAACATAAGAATATAAGCTCACTTGATATCTAGTTATTGGTCATTAGTTTGAGGTTGAAATTATAATATTTTAAATTTCCATAACAAAGGTCAATGAAAGCACTTAAGTTTTCAGTGTAGGGTATCATTTTGTCTAAGGTAACAGTGTTCTAAATTGCTTTCACTTTCATGCTTTTCCATTGCAGAAAAGGAATAAGAAGACAAATATTCGACTAGTCGTATCCCCAATTTTCATCTGTCTGTTGCTTGTTCTTATCCAGAAGATTGTGGACAATGCATTAGATAATTTCTCAAAAAGTTGTGGCTGCATTTGTGTTGATACTGACGAGAATGGCCAATGTGAAAAAAGATGTGGGTTTGAATACTCAAGTTTAGACCAAATGTTTAGGTGTCCCATCCCTCATCCTCCGGAATGGTCTCCCTTGTTACAACTACCAGCACAGCAGTATCGTGCAGTGAGAACTGATTTTTTATCATACGGAGACTTGGCTGATGATTCATGCAAGAAAACTAGTTCATGTCCTGTTACTATGCTTATTACAGGAAATAACCAAACATTTGGAAAAAGTATGTCCATCTTATTTAGTATGAATAACTATCTAATTCCCTGTGTTTTTTTCAAGGACATAATAGGGGTTTTAATGCTTATCCTGTGTCTTTGATAGGTGTGGCTGGAAACATGTTTCCGAGATCATTAAATATAGATTTCTCTGATATTCTGTACAGCCAAGCCCATGATGCCTTGGTAGTTGTATTTCTTTTACATTTTGTCCAACTCCATTATAAATTCGGTCTTTTGTTAGTGATGAGACAGACACTTCATAACTTAAACTGCAAATGGTTTGGTAAACTTTTGTTTCGTAATGGCTTAATGCAGAATTCTGGTGTTACAGGGTACTGAAGTACAGACTGAGTTTGTCAACTTTTTAGATCCAGCTTATTTTTCAAATGTTCCAGTTGACTATGTTCTACCTGTTTGTGCATCAAACTCTCAATTTTCTGTTCCTATCCCATTTGGCTCTTCTACATTACTGCAAGGTAGCTTTTATGATTAACCTTTTCTTTCTTAAATACTCATCAACTTTGGATAGCAGAGATTTTAGTGTGTATTGTATTTCACTTATTTTCTTAAATTTTTACCTTGAGACTTCAATTTGAATTTTTGCGTACTGATTTTCTTAGATATCTTGAAACTTGACTTCTATAAAACTCAGAGTTACGCTGCATTCAAGGCTTGTATTTATGGCGCAATAGTTCTGTAGAGATTAATGATGAGCTATACAAGGGTTATCATAAAGGAAACTCAGAGAGAAAAATTAATGAAATTATAGCAGGTTTGTGATCAAGATTATCAAGAATACAAGATTGTGAAATATATTACCCTGTTTTTATGTACGTTACTTAATTCATTGTTCTACTTCTACTTTTTCCACAGCCTATGATTTTATGAATTCAAATGAGAATCATTTCAATGTTACGATATGGTATAATTCTACATACAAGAATGACACAGGCATTCGACCTATTGCCTTTACACGGTTGCCTCGTTCAGTAAATTTGGTACCTAAATTATTACCTTCTTTCATGCATTGAAATTGTGCATTCTAGGCTCTGTTGAACTAATGAGATAGTTCTGTATATCTTGGTTAATGAACTAATAACTTGGTCTGCTTATGTGCATTATGGGTTTCTTAATTCCTCAATCACAACAAGCCTAAGTATTTCAATGATTCACTACACATTATATTCAAATTTCATTACTCCCTCAATCCCAAACTTAATGCCTGTTCTGTAAATACATTAGTTATAGAAACATGACTTTTATTTGGGACAGATGGAGTATATTTTAAAGAGGAGAAGCATATTGTCTATTAAAATTATTATTATAGCTCAATGGACCTCATCCTGCTTATATTACTTAGATGGAGTATATTTTATAGAGGAGAAGCATATTGTCTATTAAAATTATTATTATAGCTCAATGGACCTCATCCTGCTTATATTACTTAGATGGTGTAGTTTGATATGTTTAACTGTTGATCCTGTTAGCATATATATTATATTAGCTAAGAACTACCATGATTTCTCAAGTATCTCCAATCTAGCTACTTGATGAACATGAAAAATCTAGGTGACTATGAAAAATCATTTATGACTACCAATTCGTTCTTCCCTAATAATTTATTCAAGTCTGGAAATCTATTTCACATTATGGAAACCTTATTACATTTACTACCTTCTCTTCAATTTTTTAATTCATATTGCTACATTAAAGAATAAATTAAACATGCTTATTTAGTGTATGCATGTACAGGCATCAAATGCTTATCTTCAACACTTGCTTGGAGAAGCTACAAAAATACTTTTTGAGTTTGTAAAAGAAATGCCAAAGCCTGCAGTGAAAGTGAGGCTGGAATTGTCCTCCCTCCTTGGGCCACTCTTCTTTGTATGGATTATTTTGCAGATGTTCCCTGTAAGTTCCTTTTCCCTTTTAAAGCAATGTACTTCAAAATTTCATCTCTTCAATTGGTTAAAATGTACTAGCAGAAAGTGGCATAAGTTCTCTTATGGTTATACTTCATTTTTTTTTGTTGACAATAAAGTTTCCGTACAGTTTTCAATTCTACGCATTAAGATTTCATGGTATAATCTTGAAAGTAGGATGTTAGAAAATATTATATTCCAGCACCCATAGAATAAAGGCTGATCGCTTTGAAATGTTAAATCAAATCACAGAAGTTTGGCCTCTGCATTTCCATCAGTTTATTTGCCTTTTACAAGTTTAATGGTTGCCATTCCAACCCTCTCTGTTTATACATCTTCAATGACCGATTTATATGGTTACTTTTTCTTTTGTTAGTTTGCAGAGGGTTATTGTGCATTTGTATATAATTTTCATTTTTGGGTGTCTTATTTCACGAGATAGTGAGCAACGTAATTAGCACCTTACAATGCCAAGTACAATTCTTATTAGTATTTCTTTTGCAGGTCATGCTGACATTTTTGGTTTATGAAAAGCAAAACAGACTAAGAATTATGATGAAAATGCATGGACTTGGTGATGGACCTTACTGGATGATATCATATGCATATTTTCTAGTGTTATCTTTGATGTACATGATATGCTTTGTGATATTTGGCTCAGTCATAGGTCGTATTCAATTAAGGAATTGTCACAATTGTATTATCCTTCTTAAATTTTCTGAAGTTCTAAATCACTGATCTATATGTGTATATATGACTTCCAGGGTTAAAATTCATTACACAGAATGATTACAGCATCCAGTTCGTGTTTTATTTCCTCTTCATAAACCTGCAGATCTCTTTGGCTTTTCTAGTTGCTGATTTTTTTTCAATCGTGAAGACTGCTACAGGTTTGACCTCAACTCAAAGATCCATCATTATCTTTATATTCATTCATTTGTTTTTAGTAATTGTATTGACTCAAACTGTCTGAAACCTTTCATTTTCAGTTGTCGGGTACATGATAGTATTTGGAACTGGGCTTTTGGGTTCCTTCCTTTTCCAATTCTTTCTCGAAGATTCTTCATTTCCAGGTAACTAAAACTTGTTTGCATAATTAGTCTTTGAGAATTTCTCAAGATTCATCAGAAACTAGTTTTTTTTTTTTTTGAGATGTGGTAAAGTCTTCTTGCAGAGATTAGTGTTTTGTCACAGCAAAATTTCCATTAGAGGCTAAATTGAATTTGTATATTCACCTTCATGGAGAAAGACCTTTCAGTCGTCTATCTCTTTTTGAGCTTATCAATTTGTGTAAATTGGATATTTGAAATCAAGAAAGGGAAGGATAGTGATTTATACTATAATTCTAGAAGTTACACAGAGTTTGGAATTTTGAAATGGTCTGAAAAAAAATGGGGAATAGATTGTTTTTAATTTCGTAATCTACTTATCCTCCAGCCTTTTTCATATGCAGCAGCGTATATTTGCTTCAAAGTGCAGTTCTTGTACGTATACCTTATTAGCCCGTGACTGTCTTTCCAATATTGCAGAAGCTAGGATAATTGCTATGGAGCTATATCCAGGATTTGCCCTTTATCGTGGGCTGTACGAGTTTGCACAGTATAGCTATAATGCAAATTATCTGGGAACTGATGGAATGCGATGGGAAGATTTAAGTGATAGAAACAATGGAATGAGAGATGCACTTATCATCATTGCAGTGGAATGGTTAGTGGTTCTTGGTGTAGCATTTTGTGCAGATCAAGTTTTGTCGTCTGGAAAGAGTCCTCTGGTTTTCTTGCGGAGGCACCAAAAGAACCTTTCATCATCTTTCCGGAGACCTAGTTTGAGGCAGGGGTCTAAAGTTTTTGTACGGATGGAAAAAGTTGATGTTGAGCAAGAGGTAAACTGCTAGGCTGCACTTGTATAGAGTACATCTGTTAGTTACAGCTAGTGAGGATTCTGGGATTGATTTGTTAGGTTTCAGGGTGATATTTATTTTCCATCAATCTTCATTTAGATTTGTACTAATATTTGTCCATTTTCCATATGTTAATTTTTGAACATGAAGATAAATATGATTTATGTGTACCATGCATAAGTCGTTTATTGTAAGATCTGCATTAAACCATGATTTCATTCTAATTGGCATATAATTTTGATTTTCTTATCACCTTTTCTAATCTGTAGGATTGATTGTTTTATCTTTTTGAAATCTTACTCTTTAGTTTGTTGTTTTACTTTAGAAGGAGAAGGTTGAACAGTTACTTCTTGAATCGAGGACAAATCGTGCCATCATCTGCCATAATCTTAAAAGGATATATCTCTGTAGGGATGGAAACCCCAAGAAATTTGCAGTAAGAGGCCTCTCACTAGCTGTGCCTCAGGGAGAATGCTTTGGCATGCTTGGTCCTAATGGTGCCGGCAAAACTTCATTTATTAATATGGTCAGTTTAATCATGGTTCTTTTAGTAGAAAAGATTCTTCTCAAAAGTTCATTTTGTTTGTACATGTAATTTAACATGGATTTGGTATAGCTAATTGGTTTCCAGAAACTCCTATTTTGAGCATGTCGATTGTAATACATCCACCAGGCACCACCTTCTAATTATTTATGCATTGAGCAGATGATTGGGCTCATAAAGCCAACATGTGGAACTGCTTATGTTCAAGGGCTAAATATACAGACAGATATGGACAAAATATACACCAGCATGGGTGTGTGTCCCCAGCATGAGTAATCATCAATTTGCTCGTCTCTCCCTGTGAATTTAGAAGATCTTTCATGTTAATAATTGAACAATTTTTTTTGTAAAAACTGTTTGCAGCTTACTCTGGGAAACATTGACAGGAAGAGAGCATCTTCTTTTCTATGGAAGACTTAAGAATCTCAAAGGTGCTTCCTTAATACAAGTGAGTCCACGTTATGTAATTTCACCCGAACCATCCCATGATAATTACAAAATATTGGCATTGACAGTGAGAGGATTACTTATGAGTTGTTAGTGATAACAGCTTTGTCCAATTGATTGTTAATGTTTGACTGAATGTGCAAGTAGGGATGCAGATCACTGTCACTAGATACACGAGCTGTAAGAGATATTTCTGTAAATCATGCAGGTTTTTCTTAATTTCACGTGATTCTATATATTGATACAGGCAGTGGAAGAATCACTCAAGAGTGTGAACTTACTTCATGGCGGGGTGGCAGATAAATCAGTCGGCAAATATAGTGGAGGGATGAAGAGGAGGCTTAGCGTTGCCATTTCACTCATTGGAGATCCAAAAGTACGCTTACATCCTCAACTTTCCACATTCATATTTATATTTCATGAACGTGCACTATAGCTTATTGTACTGAAATCGGTTCTTGAAAGGTGGTGTATATGGATGAGCCAAGTACTGGACTGGATCCTGCTTCAAGAAACATGTTGTGGAACGTACTGAAACGTGCAAAACAAAACAAAGCTATAATTCTCACCAGTAATTCTTTTGCTCTCTTTTGTGGCTCTATGCTGATTAACTTATCAATTTTTCAATCAGTGCACATTTCTTGATTTATAAACATCGGTCCAAGGTACATTAGTATTTATCTCAGTGATGCATCTTTGTTTGATATTTCAGCACATTCAATGGAAGAGGCAGAGTATCTATGCGATCGTATTGGAATTTTCGTCGATGGCAGCTTGCAGTGTGTCGGAAATCCTAAAGAGGTAACCTAAATTTTAGCTACCAAGTCAATCCAAGTGCACTTTATCCTAAGTTTTCATCTTCATAAATCATTTATTTATAGCCAGCAAATATAAAAACTCACCCAAATCACTCAAGAACATAATGCAAAAAAAGAAATTATTGATTTCAAATCCATTCTTCAAATCCTTCCATCCAAACAACACCAATGTCCATGATTCCTTTTCCATTTTCTGCTTGAATTAGTAACCTTTGAACTTTTTGATGAATCTCTCTCTCTCTGCTCTTATGTATAAAAAATCATAAACTATAATCTTTTAAACGAACATCTAGCTCACGTTACGAATTATCTTTACATGACCTATCCAATGGTGCTACGAATGATCTGCTTTTGTTGCAACAATAGGCATTTTCTATTATATTCCATGCCAACTTATCTGTTCATTTATCTTGTAGCTCAAGGCTAGATATGAGGGCTCATACATCTTCACAATGACAACATCCCCTGAACATGAGGAAGAGGTAGAAAATGTGGTACGAAACCTCTCCTGGAACGCTACCAAGATATACCAAATCTCTGGGACACAAAAGTTTGAGTTGCCAAAGCAGAATATAAGAATAGCAGAAGTGTTCGAAGCAGTTGAGAATGCAAAGAGACGATTCAGAGTTGAAGCATGGGGTTTGACTGATACTACATTAGAGGATGTTTTTATTAAGGTTGCAAGAGATGCTCAATCACACACCACTCTCTCATGACAACTATGGAGGCTAACTTTGCCAATTCCATAATATGTTGCAGTTTATACACACACACACACACACATATATATATATATATATATATATATATATTCTTCTACATGCCAGGCATCTATAGATAAAAAAGAATGATTTTATTCGGACATGAAATATATTTCAGTGTTGTACAAGATAAGAAGATTCAAACACGTGCTCTATGCATTCAGCTCATGTAGTTAAAGTGGATGTGTTTGTAATATCACGAATGTATACATTATATGATTTTAATACAACTGACAACGTTAGTATTTTTTTTGTTTAATTTAAGTGGATTTAGTTAATATCACGAATGTATACATTATACATGAGATTGTCTTGCGAATTATTTTATGTGAGATGGGTCAATCCACCATCCATACTTTTCAATTCAACTAAAAGTTTATGAAAATAGGTTTGATTAGTGGGTAAGAATGATTCATCTCACGAAAACTATTGGTGTAACCGTCTTATACAAATTTTTGCAAGGAAAAAAAAAAGACCCGTGAGATTGTATCAAAATTGTGTGGTCCTAGCTTTCTAGGAATATAAGAATTTTCTTTTTGATGTCAAGAATTTAGTATTTAAATCCACGTAATATATATATATATATATATATATCATGTTTTCCACCTAATATATATCATTTTTTGAGATTGATGAGATTGATGGCACACGCAAATGCTTCTGTGCATCAGGTGCATGGATCTGAATTGGTGCAATTAGGGCGACCTGACCCGGATCCGCGCACCAAAGTTTTTCCTTTTTTTTTTTTTTTCGCTTTAGACTGTTATTACCTTTATGTTGTAAGAATGTGACCTTTATGTTATATAAGTGTGACCTTTATATATATATGTTATGACTTTAATGTTCAGTAACTTAGGAAAAAAATGAAGATTTTCAGGTTTTTTTGCTCCAAATTGAGACCTTTATGTTGTATTGTTATGACCTTTATGTATAATTCTTGTGACCTTTATGTACAAATATTATGACCTTTATGATCCATAACGTTAAAAAAAAAAATGGAAGTTTTCAAAATTCAGCACATTTTTAGGATGGAAATAGGTGCAACTAATATTACATAAAGGTAAATATGTACAAATTTTGCTAAAGGTAAAGGTAAAGGTAAATTAGTGCAGAAAATGCAAGTTTCAGCTTACACGCGCAGTTGTGAAAAAAATGATGTATCTCACAATCTAGAAGTCTGAATTGGAAGCTCTAAATTTCGTAGGAAGCTAAGGAAGAGATCTACAACTTTTATGTTGGACACTTTTCCCAATTTGTTCTCCAAGAAAGCAGAGTATTAAGAGAAGACGGAAACCTTGCATTCGATTTTTTATCGTGACAGAGCTCTAGTATTTTGATCATAACATTCTCTAAAAAACTGCTATTGAGGTGAAATTTATGTCATTGGAAAGCTAACTTCAAGACCTACACCTGTCATGAAGACCTTGAAGTCAAATTCGATATTGTGCACCAGCGCATGATCGTGTCATGAGACACGGTCGTGTTCAAGTGTGCAAAATCATATATTCTGATGCACGGTTGATCATATCCTGGGACACGGTCGTACGTCTCCGAGAGACTATTTTCTCACAGAAACTTGACTTTTGAACGTATTTTACACTTGTAAACCATCTCGGAGACCTTCAAGATGATATATATACCCAAAATCGTTCCAGAGATCGGAGAGGACCATTCTTAAAGTATGAAAAATATTCATTTAGAAAAAAACATATAATTTGAGAGCATTCAGAGAGAAGGAGAATGTTGATCCCAACTAATCATGAGCACATCGATTTATAGAGGTTTGAAGGTGGAGTAATCCTTCTACATTCTCTCTTCTCCTACACAAGGAGGAACTTTGTTAGGTCAAACGGTTGATTTACACAAGCCTCGTTTAGACAACCTAAACCTAACAAGAATTGTCAGTCTATCCCATTCAGGGTTACTGCACAGTGACCAAACTCATCTAGCCCACACAGAGCTCTTGTTCTTTCTACAAAAAACGTAAATACTTGATCAGGAACAGCCTCCGATCAAGCAACTCCTTAACAGTCTAAAGAAAAAGAAAGATTCTTTCAACAACACAGGCAGCAAGCTTAGGAACAATTGAGCTCTTAAAGCTAAAGGTAGCTTGCTGCTAGACTAGACTTGAAACTTCTAAGGATTAAGAGTTGTGCGTTCATGTTTCAAGTAAACTTCAAGTTCTAGTCTTCTTCTATTTATAGGCGAGGGAGAAATCTGCCCGTTAAAGAGAGCTTCCTCTTTGCAGCATGTTCGAGGCAATATAACTTTTTCTTTTGATTAATCCGTACATAGTTGTTGTGATTGTACGTCTCTATTGTTGCAATTGTCATACTTCAGTCTGACATTTCTTCAGACTTCCTTTTTGCTTTATTACGTGGCATCTTTTGATTGGTTAAGATTGCGGATGTGTCTAACATAAACCTTGTAAACTTGCTTCGAGGTAACTGCTTCCGAGCAGTTTGCTGATGCTTCTTGGTTCAGCATCCTTGTGTAGTGAGCGTCCAGTATCCTTTTCAAGCAGCCTGCTGCAGATACTTGTACTGAAATCGTTTTTTGGTTTTTCTTATACAGCAAGGTCCTCACACTTCAGTCTTGATCATCAGGCCTCCTGATCCTATACTTAGAGATTTTTACAATAGAATCTAAATACATAGGATCCTAGGCCCTAATCTATTACATGTTTTGTCTTCATCAAAATCTATACAATGTTCCTTACAATAGGCTGCCTTTCCAGAGCAGAGGTACACTTAGGCTATCTATATAAAGGGATCACTTAGAGGTTACATATCAGAGCAGTCATTGACAAATCTTTTTGGTAACGTGCATGCATAAAAAGTGGATCACCTTTCCAGAAATAGGCTACCTTTTCAGAACCCTAAAAAGATCTTAGCCGTCCAATCAGAAGAATCCAAGGGTGGAAAACCAGCTGTTTACCACGCACCTCAGAAATAGGAAAAACTATGGAAACTGTCAACACCTTTATTGGAAAACGGCGAAGCAGTTAATGAGATCTTTGAAGATCTAACTGCAACAAGGAGTATCTCAAAACTCTATATATACATGCACTCTTTATTCTTCATAAAGCATATATATATCCTCTCTTTATCTCTTATCCTCTATACTTCATGGAACTCGATTGTTGGAAACCCTTCTCTTCATTCCTTCCTCACTGCACCTTCTCTGCAAATCATCAACCAAGCACATCCCAAATCTTATACTGTCATCCTTCACGTTTGACACTCGCTAAGCAAACCCTTCTCAGAAGAGTTGATCTTCTAGCTTTCAACTCCCATCTCACCTGCAAGAACCTGCACTCAAGTTCTTCTCTTCAAGGTAGGGGGATAGAGCTAAGAACCCCTCTCCAGCACCCCAAAGCGTCATCTTATTGATGATGTTAAAAAGGGGGAAGAAACTGCGAAGGGTCATGGAAGATCAAAAGATTTCCAGAGGTGGAGAAAAAGAGATTTCACCTCTTCTATGAGGTGAATTCTCTTTTGAGATGCAAGAGAATCAGAAGGGGGGGATAGTTAGAGGGATGAGTAGAGACTGATGGAGAAGGATAAGACGGCATCAAGCTACTAGCGTCTGAACTTCTCTGATTTCTCACTCGATCTCTAACAAACGAATTTCTTCCCCCTCTCGCATCGCCTCTCACACCTCTAAACAACTCTCCTCTCTAGCCAAAGAGAAGAAACTATTGGGAGCAGGTGACTGCATCGAGTGACAGGAAGGAAGACAGAAAGAGAAATGAGTCAGCAGCAAGCAAAAAGGGGAAAAGAAAGAAATGAAAGAGCAAGAAGAATAGAAGAATGAGTCTAGATAGGATGCTTAGTGTACTTTACTTAACCGTTCTACACTGTAAATGTCTTATCTAAATAAAATTCTTCTGATCTTTAAAAGCTTATTCCTTGTGCCCTTTCTTTTAGACTTACATGTGATTTTTATGAAAATAGTTTGCTCTATCATGTTATATCATAAATCTGCTTTCTATGCTTAAGTGATTATATTCTTTTGATCTTCTGTAAAGGTTTTGTCATCATAAAAAATGGGGAAATTGTTGGAAATATTTGAAGAAAGTTTTGATGAGACAAAACCTTAAGTAAGTCTAATAAGCATAACCAATCTTAGGAGAGGTTACTGCAGAAGATTAAAAGAAATAGAGAAAGTGTTAAAAGAAGGATACTGAAGAGAATGGTTGAAAAGGATAGGGTAAACTAATTATGATACTTGACTACAAGAAGCTACTGGAAGAGACCTCGCTAAAGCAGAATGCAGCGAAACAGGAAGCTACCTGGAAGACCATGCCGAAAGCATATTGTAGGAGCAGCATGATACAGAAGCCTCAAGCTACCTGAATGAGCAAGCCAGAGAAGGAAGCTCTAGAGTGAAGCAATAGGAGGAAGCTACAAAGCAGGCATGGGAAGAAAGTCAAAAGTTACCGGTAGACACAAGAAGTTATTGGTAGAGAGAAGAGAAGATGAGTCAATCAGAAGAAGACACGTGGAAAGCGAAAAGCTAGCGTGTGTCAGGAGTGTGGCTCATCAATGATAGAAATCTGTCTACCTTTAACGGACAGATTTCACAACAACCTATAAAAGAGGAAGACTGAAGATTGAAGATAAAGAGAGAGAGAGTGTGTAAGAGAGAAGAGAAAACGAGCATAACAGAATATCCAAGCTCGTAGAGAGAAGCGCTAAAAGAAGAGAGAAGAGCTTAACAGAGAAGAAAACGCAGAAAGAGGGGGAAGTTAAAATAGAAGAAAAAAGGGTGTTCAAGTAAAACAGAAGAAAAGAAGAAAAGTTTGAACACTCCACACCCCAAAGACGCACACTCAGTCAATCAGTCGAGCAGCAAGCTTCAGCAGATCAATCTGCAATCGAAGGTCAAGCTTGCTGCACCCAGTTGAAGAAGAAGAAGAAGAAGACAAACTCCTTCTAAAGGACTGTCTTGGAGTACTCAGTGCGAGGAGTAGAGTCCTGTTGAGTTTTCCTCTTTCTAGAAGAGAAAGTGAGGACCCTGGCTAGGTAGATTAGGATCCTGTGTGGGTCAATGGGAAAGTAGACAAGCAGCTGTGTGAATGCTTGCTACTTATTTGTTAAGCGTGAGTTGTAATAGATAGGTCTATATAAATCAACCAGCTTAACAAAAGTTCCCTCTTGAGAAGAGGCAGAGAGGATGTAGAAGGATTACTCCACCTTCGAACTTCTATATATCCTTGAGTCTATGTGTGCTTATTGTTTAACCTGCATACTCCATAATAAGCTGCATATCTTCTACTTGGCTCTGTAATGAAGCTTCCACAATGAATCTAATTAGTAACCTCCCAAAAGGTTATTGATATATTCTAGAACCAAGACGATAGAAGTGAAGAAAAGTTTGAAAATCTGAATAGGCTTATTCACCCCCCCTCTAAACCTACTACCGGCACTTTTTGGGGACCAACAAAGAAGATTTCAAAAATCGAGGAATCGAGAGATCATCGTTTTAATAGAGTTTTTCTTAATATTTCCTTTATTGTTGGATAATTTTAGTTTTGATATGATATTTTCAATCTTGTCTATGAGTTTGTCAATATTAATGTCTAATTAGTTTTCTATGGGTTTCTAGGGCTTGTTAGTAATCTGATTTGAATTTTGATGGACCTTTAATTTCAATTCAATTTCTTGATTTTTATCCTATTCATGCATTTATGGTTTGATTGCTTATGTGATTATGTGACCACTAGTCGAACATGTTATAGTAATTAAGTCAAAATTCAAGAGAAGAGATTTAATTATGGAACAGTAAATACATGACATATATAGGTGGAGTTAGATCGAAAGATTAATGACCTATGTGATAGAGATTTTCAATTCTAGCTACTTTTGGCAGTTGTTTTGCTTTATTGTATTGAGTTGAGATACCTCTGATAGCATAGTAGTCAACCGATTAACTGACTCGAGAAAATTGTTAATTTGGTAATTGTGATTGCTCATATAGGATAATTAGTCTTTAATTGGATTGGTCAAGTGATATCATGATGAGAATTGGATAAAAGCATGTTCGAGAACCTGTCTCAATATATCTGTTTGTCTTCGTGGATTTTTATGTTTTTGTTTTAAAATAATTAATTTGAAATTTGTGATATTTGACAGCCAAGATAAAATTAGGGGTTGAATTTAGGTAATCGATTATTCCTAAATAGTAGTCTCTGTGGGATCGACCTTGCTTACCGTGTCTACAAGTACACTTGCGTACATTTTTTAGTGACGCAAAAAAAAAAAAAAAAAAGGTCACCATATTCAATTTTTTACATTGTTAAATAACTTTATTCTTGTAGTGTATAATCATTTCTAAATGAAATTTAAATGCCACCAATATAATTTAACTGAGTTTATATTTTTTTGTGATATAATGTATGATGTGACATTGTCAAAAACATTTTAAAAGTAACATTTAATTTAAAAGTGTATAATATATAGAATTTTAAAAATAATATATATATATATATGAAAATTATCATGAATATATGTATACTTATTCGTTATGTGAAATATTACTAGAACTAGTGCATCGCAGGTGTGTTAATTGCTAATAAAAAAGTAAGAACAAATAATTTTGTGCACTAGTTGCCTGTCTTGATTCATGCAATTGGGCTGATCTGACTCTGATTCGTGTCAATTTGATTTTTTTTATCTTTTTTCTTTTTATATATTGTTTTTGGTGTTAAGATATTTATGTTGTATTAGTGTGATCTTTATGTATAAATATCATATTCTATAACTTAGAAAAATAAATGAGGATTAAAAAAAAAACATTTAGCGCATTTTTGGAACAACATACATTTATGTAATATTATTCATCCATTTATGTGATATTAGTTGCACCTTTATATATTAGATAGAGGTACGTTTATGTGTAAATATTAAGATGCAACTAGCAGAAAGGTATACGTACAAAATTTGGTGAAATTATTCATTATTTTTCTAAGTTACAGTACATAAAAGTTAGCATATTTGTTCATAAAAGTCACAAGTATATAACATAAATGTCACACTAATACAACATAAATGCCACAAACCTGGAGTGAAAAAAAAAAGTAAAAATGTTACATAATGATCATCATACTTGTATATAAAGATCACAATGTTATAACATAAATGTCATACACCTTAAGTGAAAACAGAAACATGAAAGATCAAAAGTACTAATATCCGAATCAATCTAAATCGACCCGAATTGTACAACTAATTCACAAAAAAAATGCTAAAATGCCCACGGTGGACAACTCTTAATATGCCCACCGCTGACATGTGTAAAGATCTCATCCCCTGATTATATGGAAAGTCAAATTAATTGATATGTTAGATCTTCACCACATCAGCGGTAGACACATTAATATGTATCCATGGTGGGTAGGTTAGCAGGACTGCTAATTCACAAGTACATATAATTGTAACTCAAATATAAATTCAAAATAAAGGATTAATATAATTAAAAATATTAGTTTACATAGTTACTTATATATTACCATCTTAAACCTTGACAAAAGTTGAAATATTGATGATTAACTGAAAATTTCAATTTAATACTTAATTAGGCAATTCCTCAAATTTAGGAAATGTTATACCAAATTATAGCCGAATCCTTATAAACACAAGAAATTCAATAGTAATTCATCAAATCCTTTCCTAATAAACAGAAGAATTCTATAAATAAGTGCGGCCAAGTAAAAATTCTTGAATCAAATCAAATTTTTGATCTCAATGTATCTCATGGATTACTAATCATATATATCACTTTATATATATCTCATTGTGGACATTTATTATACATAGTAAGTAGGCTTTATCTTTTCAAAAGATATAATGTAGCACCATTTATTGGGCCAACATCCACGTAACAGTCATAATGCCCTCCCTCTCCTCTCTCTCTCTCTCTCTCTCTCTCTCTCTCTCTCTCTCTCTCATAACAGTCATAATACCCCTCTCTCTCTCTCTCTCTCTCTCTCTCTCTCTCTCTCAAATTAGCCTTATCTCTTTGTTTCTGGTTTATTCGTCTATTCCATTTTTTACTCATCCATTTAAGTTTATATACATTTGAGGGTGTGTGTTCCAGTACACACATAGCACCTTACATATCATAAAAATTGCAGTCTTGTTAGTGAATATAGGGTTTGTGACAAAACAAAGTTGAAGAAAAGATGGATAAATTAGGAGGTTTATATTTGTTTGTAATGGCATTTGCAATTGGCAAAATGATGAGTGAAGAAATTGGTGTATATGAATTGCAGAAAGGGCATTTCTCTGTTAGCATCACCAACTATGGTGCCACTGTTCTCTCTCTTCTCCTCCCTGATAAATATGGTATGTTCAATTATATATATAACTATTTATACTAATATTTTTTTATTCATGATTTTTTAATTAGATCATCATTCCACTTATTATTAGATCATAATTCACTTTGAAATATTGTAATGAAGTTTTGAATGATGTATATAATGGCTTGCAGGTAAACTAGATGACATTGTTCTTGGTTATGGCTCCATCAATGGCTACAAGGTCAGTTTCTTTACAATCTTTTTTGTTTCCTAGTTTTGGCAGTTTTTGAAATTTTTATTGAATTTGATTTGGTAAAATTTATCTTTATGGAAATTAATTGTTGTCTTTTTTTGATTTTATTCCACTTTGGTAGCTAGGGTCCATCCTCATAATTCATTTTTTTATTTAGGGATAGTGATGTGGAGAAAAAAAAAAATGTTTTGAAAGAAAAGGTTGAAAGAATATGACCTATTTGAAATGGAAAATTACAAAAAATTAAAGCAAACAAATACTTGCCCAACAATTTCTATGACTGTATCGATGTTTTATAAAGCAATTCTTAAATATTTTAACAATATATTTGATTGATTTATTCTGGTAAAGACTCTCAAAATTCTCCTGTAAGGTGATTTTTAGGGAGAGAGAATGAGGGAATCAATCATTATCCATTCAGTTCACACTTTTTCACATTAATTTAATTAGTATTATTATTCTTATAGAAATTGGAAGGGGTGGATGTGGATGCATTGGCCATTTTCATAAGTCCTATTGAAAAGGACCATATTTATAAGTTTTCAACTGTGGAAGAAAACATAGAAGAAAGTGATATAAAACAAAGTCTCCACTGACACCTACTTAGCAAAAAATAATTAAATAAAGATGATAAAAACAAGGGACCTAATTAATATATGTGTCTTTATATATATATTAAAGCTGGGAACTTTGTCCTCTTTTCAAGTCACATTTTCACCAAATTTGTGCAGAAAAATACTTATTTATGGGAATAAAATAGTGCTTAATAAATTCAGAATAGCAAAATTTGTATTCATCCTTGCTTTCATGTTTATATATGCTAGCTATTAACGAGTCTCTCGTGAAACTAAACATAATATCAGCTATTAATTATACACAAAAACTTATATAAGGCAATTACATTAATATATTTCATGAGACGGAGCCTCATTAACCAACTTTCATAACCCCATGTGTAATTTGGATTGGGGATTGGAGTTCAAACCATTTTTGGCCCATAATTATCAGAATTTTCAATTTAATATCACGATTTATTATGTTAAGTCAAATATTGGTAAATTTCATAGGAAATGTTATGTGTCATATTTTTATTGATGGAATTTCAAAATCAGAATCTCAATAGAAATTTCACATAACATTTTCCAACAAAATTCAAAATTTTTGTGCTAAATTGGATTGAAATTGAATGGATTCTTAAAATTCTCAAATGATGGGACTTAAATGAAAGTTGTGATAATTATAAGACCAAAATTGGAAGACATCGTAGTTATGAGATTAAAAATAATTTTAATTCTAGTTGATTGTCGGATCTTTTCTCTCGAAACAATCTCTCAAGAGTTTTACTCACAATGAAAGTGATGTGTAATTGCAGAATGACTCAACCTACTTTGGAGCCCTTGTGGGAAGAGTTGCAAATAGAATTGGAGGTGCAAAATTCAATTTGAATGGCAAACTCTACAAATTGCCAGCTAATGATCATGGAAACACTCTCCATGGTACCAATTAATATTTTCCTATTTTTAATTTCTTGCAAAAAAAAAAAAAAGATGAATTTTATTAACTAATCATTGTAATGAAAATAAATGGCAGGTGGTAGTGTTGGATTCAGTGATGTAATATGGAGTGTTGAAGATTATGTGAAAGACAGCCACTTAACACTCACTTATCATAGCCACGATGGTGAACAAGGTATGATCAAATGAGATATATATTATACTCACTTTGTTGAAAGAAAAATGGACCATATATATAGCATTCCAATGTGGAAAATAAACTTAAAATGATGACTTCTACTATAAAACAAACATAATTTTGTTTCCAAGCATTTGATCTTTGATTATTTGAAGCTCATGAAGAAAAATCACTGTCTCTATAGCATGTGAAGCTGGAAAATGCTATAAAACTAGTAAAGATCGATGGTCTCGTTTACTAGTTTTTTTTTTTTTTTTTTATGTCAAGATGGTCACAAAAACCCATGTTTACTGATTCTTTCCCCTCAACAATTCTCCATCCTCATAAAAACATCACCAAAAAATCTATGGATTTAAGGAGGGATTTGCAATGGTGTTTGGATAGACGTGGATTAATGAAATTCATGGTTTTTATTTTAACTAACTTTGAAGTCATTTTGATGGATTTCAAATCCCCTCCAACTTGAATGGATTTCAAATGAGTATGGAGGCAAAAACGAATGATATTATTGTCTTAAAACAATTAATGTTTATTAATGATGGATGCATGATGTTATGACAGGATTTCCAGGTGAAGTATCAGTGATGGTGACATACATGATGATAGGATCAAACAAACTAGGCATAAAAATGCAAGCCAAAGCAATGAACAAACCAAGTCCAATAAACCTAGCATCCCACACATACTGGAATCTTGGTGGCCACAAAAGTGGAGACATATTTTCACACACAATCCAGCTCTTTGCTTCCAAGATCACCCCTGTCGACACCAACCTCATCCCGACCGGGCAGATCTCCCCCGTAAACGGGACCCCCTACGACTTCCTCAAGCCCAGAAGCATCGGCAGCAAGTTCAAGCAACTGCCTGGTGGATACGACATCAACTACGTGCTTGATGGGGGGGCCGAGAAGCACCTGATCAAGGCGGCTGTGGTGCACGAGGGCAAGACGGGACGAAAGATGGAGCTGTGGACCAATCAGGTTGGGGTCCAGTTCTACAGTGGCAATATGTTGCCTAAAACAGTGGGCAAAAATGGGGCTGTTTATGGACCTTATGATGGGTTTTGCTTGGAGACTCAAGGCTTTCCTGATGCTGTTAATCATCCTCAATTTCCTTCACAGATTGTGAATCCTGGTGATGAGTATTTGCATGTTATGGTTTATAGGTTTACTGCTACTTAGTTCATTTTGTTGTGTGAATTTGGGTAATTGGATGATTAATAAATTGGTGTGATTTGTTTTATGATCGTGATAATTGGACTAAATTGGTTGTGATGGTATCACATGACATTATTCAAAAAGTGAGGAAGTTTATGAAAGAATCAAGACAGTATTCGTAAGATCGTTTTAAACAAGTTTATGTGTTCTCGAAATCCTATGATGAGATTTGTTTTAGAACTTAAAAGTTTTGATGTAACAACATTTATTTTATAACAATAGGAATGTGTGTCATCCATATACAATAATATTAAAATCCACTTTTCTTTTTTTCCAAATCCACACAAATAAAATTTAGTAATAATAAAGATGAGGTCCCTTTACATGAAGTACAACATTTTGCGTTTTTATAAAGTTAGATTCAAATTATTGGTGACCAATTCAATAAGCTTTTCTCTGATCTATTTCTAGTTTTGATCATGTCGTTTTGTAATTTATTTTGCTTTACGAACATGATTTGTGGCTAGGGGTCTCATGATGGATTTCTTTTTGAATATTTAGTTTTAAATCTTTCCTCTAATCCATGCTATTTTATTCATGCTTCCTTGTGCTTATTCCATGTATGAGTTCTGGCCAAATTTATGCATGCTCTAATTAATTGGATTGAGATCGAGAGAAGATATCTGATTATAAATTTGGGAATGCATGACTCAATTAAATTGCCTAGATCGAGAGATTGGTAAATAATTGGGGTGAGAATACAATTTTAGGAGCTTTTGGGAGTTGATTATTAACTGCGAGTTAGAGATACATACATTAATAATTAATCAACAGGTTATGTTGCTCGAGAGAGAGGTTAATCTATAATCGTGATTGATCACATATAATAATTTGGATTTGAGGTTGATTTCTGCTAGATTAGTAAACTTGATTGAAATAAAATGAAATTATAGTCATAGAATCCTTGTTTGAATCTAAATTTTCTTGATATTTGCTTATTTCATATTTTATTTCATTTATTTGTCTTTAGATATAGGTTTTAAATTCAATTCTCTCAATTCAGTCACCTAGATAAAATTAGGTAAATTAATTATAGGTAGTTAACTAGATTCTAATTCACTAGTCTATGTGGGATCGACCTTGCTCTCCCTATCTATAGTTGACACCGTACACTTGCGGTACAGACTAAAAATAGACCCTCGAAAAATGGCTATGCAAGTGAGGAACAATATATATTCTTGAAAGAATTTAACTTGGTTTGCTCAAGCATGAAGTTCAGGAATGACCAACGATCAAATTAATTTGAGGGCTTTTATATACTCAGTGAAGGACTCAACAAAGGATTGGTTGCATTATTTGACAGAGTCTGTCACCACATGGGCTGAGATGGAGAGATTATTCTTGAAAATATATTTTGCTCTTTCTCGAGTAATCAGTATACGAAAGAAGATTTATGGTATAATGCAAATGCATGGAGAGTCTTTTTATGAGTATTGAGAGCGTTTTGAAAGATTGTCCACAACATCAGATATCTAAAGCACTCCTAATCCAATACTTTTACGAACGATTGCTGTGGGTGGATAGAAACATGATTGATACAGCAAGTGGAGGATCGCTAGCCAATATAACTCTAGAAGCAACAAAAAAGCTTATTTCGAAGATGACTATGACTTCACAACAATTTGGTGTTCCACAAATGAAATCATATATGAATTTGGGAGATCACTCTAATTTGTCAAGTGGGAAGAAGTTGGAGGAGTCGAAAAAGCCTGTAGGGATTCTAAAAAACGAAACAGGAGGAAAATTATGCTGAACAGTTTGATATTGGGCCTCTAGTGTCGAAGCAGTTATCTAGTGTCTAAACTACATAATATGTACAAATAAAAAACAATTTGTTTTAAAAAAAATCTATTAATTTGGTTCCTATTTCTTCCAGGTTGGCAGCGAAAGAAAAGCCAAAAAAGACGGAGAAAATTTTGAAAATCGATGAAGTGAATTCTGCCTCTCCAGCTAGTGTCAAATTGTTAGAGAACTCACTTTTGGAGGAAAAATTATGTATATTGAAGAAGTATTCGTATTGGATGAAGTCCAAACACCTTTTCAAGCTCTTCCAATCAATTTTCAAGAGTTGAAAACCATAAAAAGGAGGAAGCACCTAGATTATCAAATTGAGTTTGTGTATTTGGAGTTTAGTTCATCCTATCGTCTTGTGATCAATGACCTATTTCTAGCCTATACCGCAAGTGTACGGTGTCAACTATAGATAAGGAGAGCAATGTCGATCCCACAGAGACTAGTGAATTAGAACGATGTTAACTACCTAATTTTACTAAGGTGACCGAATTAAGAGACTTGAATCTAATTAACATATATCTAAAGACAAATAAATGAAAGAAAATATCAAACAAGCAACTATCAAGAAAATCAAATCCAAACAAGGATCCTAAGACAACGATTTCATTCTACTTCAATCAAGTTTACTAATCTAGCAGAAATCAACCTCAAATCCATTTATTTTATGTGAGCAATTACGATTGTAGATTAACCTCTCTCTCTCTCTCGAACAACTTAACTCGTTGATTGATTATTAATGTCTGTATCTCTACCTCGCAGTTAATAACCAACTCTAAAAAGCTCCTAAGATCGTATTCTCACCCAAATTATTTACCAATCTCTCGATTTAGGCACAATTTAATTGAGTCATGCATTTCCAAATTTATAATCAGATATCTTCTCTCGATCTCGATCCAATATTTAAGTAGAGTATGCATAAATTTGATCAGGATTCACACATGAAATAAACACAAGGAAGCATGAATGAAATATATATCATGGATTAGAGGAAAGATTAAAATTAGATATTCAACAAGAAATCCATAGAATTATTCTCGTGTCCTAAGATTACGAGACCCCTAGACAAAAATCATGTTCGCAAAGTAAAATAAATTACAAAACGATATGATCAAAACTAGAAATAAATCAAAGAAAAGCGATCGTTGGTTGCTCCTTTTGACTCTTGAATCTTCAACTCCTTGCTTGCTCTCAAGATGTAGATGTATATTTTTTTGAATTCTTCTTGATCTATGAATGTCCCTCCCCTTGTTTTGAGTCACAAAGTCTCAATTTATACCTCACAATTAGGTTTGGAGTAGAGTTATGGTCGAAATGGGGTCTAAAACGGCCAAACGAAATGCGGCCTGGCCAGATTCGGATGACCAGACCCATATGGAACAACGAAACAGATTTTCGTGTAGAAAAACAAGTGACTCGGGTCGGGTCGAGGTTTCGAATTTCGCTGATTACTCAACTCGTGCATTGAGACCGACCTCACCATGATAATAACTTCCGGACTCTTTTTTACCCGTTTTGAGTTTGAATTGGACTTTTTGTGTTTTCATAAAGGTTGTAGCCCTTGAGGTTTTCTATCTAATGCCACTAATTTCAGCCCAATATCCATTTCCTAAACGAAGATATGCCCAAAATACTGGAACCCTGTCAAGACGAAAATTAGGACATTCTTGCACAACTTTCCATTTCTTGTGATATTATTATTTCCTTGGAAGCCGAATTGATGAAAACTTTCAACATGAAAGTTGTAGAACTCTCACTTAGCTTTCCAACATGACAAGAATCTTCGAATCTGGACTTTTAGAGCTCGAGATATGATGTTTCTTCCATAACTGCGCGTTTGCTACTCCATGTCTCGTGTCCAACTTGACATTAAATTCCATTGGACTTTCATTTTGTGCTAAAATCTATCAAATTTCTTTCAAATCAAGCACAAACGTGAAATCTTAAAAAGATAATGAAATCTAAATAAAAACCCACTATTGCATGCTTTTCAACACAAAATGATATGAAATTAAGCCCCAAAATGCATCAAATAACGATGTTATCATCTTGGTGATTAATGCATTTAATGAATTCAATTTAGAGAGCTTATTTTAGGTTGTTCAATTAAATAGGGTTAATTAGTGATCTTATTCTAATTTAACTAATCTTCAAAGACGATTCGGTTTAATAGAGTTTGTTGTTGGACTATGGGTGATAATTTCATGATAATCTGAGATAGGGGCGTAAAATTGATTAAGACAAAATTGATATTGAGGGATAACAGAACTGTTAACTGAAATGTTTTCCATCCATTGATTTGTTGTTTAATTTGCTTTCCAGGTTCTTAGTTTATTTAGTGATATATAGTTAATCAATCCAAACCCCACATCTTTTCTGTTTCTTTGAATACATAGGTGGTATAGTTAATTCTTCACTCCTCGTGGGTCGTCTTTGACTTGCCCTATCTACTAGCTAGTTTATGAAGGATATTTAATTAATTTTATCGCGTCACGACGTAACGTTTAATTTCCTAATTACCATACCAAACCATGCCTCTATTTCTTTACTTCTATAAAATTTCTTAAAGAAAGGTGGTGAAACTAAATAAACATTATAAAGGCATGACATAATGCTCGAAATAATAGTAGAGAAAAATGAAATTAGTTATAAAAAACAAAAACAAAAAAGAAAGGAATGTATTTAACTTAGACAATGTGTTAAAAAAAGAAAGGAATATATATTTAGACAATGTGTTGATTCTTGTAGGAGGGAAGATTTTCAAGAATTTCCAACACACACGTCATAGGTGGTCGGTTTTGGGGTTGGTGATGTACACAACGTAGTGCAATATTTGCAGCAACATATGCACTTCTTTTACAATATTGTCCTTCTAATTTGGTGTCCATTATTCTTAACACTTTACCATTATCTTGAACCTCAAATCTTACCCAATTTACCAAATTTTTCTCCTCTTGAAACTTCACATGGTCTATCGCTGCTCGTCCCGTCAGCAACTCCAGCAGCACCACTCCAAAACTATAAACGTCGCATTTTACTGTTAATTTACCTAATATAGATGTGAACAAAGAATAAAAAAAATTAATTAGTTTTGGTTTCATCAAAAATAGAATTCAGCATTTATGTCATAAAATTGAGATTCAGATGTAGATGACCCAATCTGGATTAATTGTAAGAATAATAAATTCGATCCATATCATATGATATGATTCATGTATTGAAATTTTTGACTAATTTGAAATAGAGTAGTGTTCCCATGCACCAACTGCATGGTGCAACTGGGTGCACAAGTCGGATCCAGCCGAGACTCGTGCCCTTTTTTTTTTGACATCTATGCGGTAATTTTTTTTTTTTTAAAATTATGTGGTAAATTTTTTTTTGAAATTTATTTGGTAACATTTATATTATATGAATATAATATTTACATACAAATATCATAACTTTTAAGTGATATTACTTGTACTATTCTTTATAAAAATTCATGTAGTACAATAATTTAACATCTTTGTTATATTATGATATTTGTTATGTACAAATATCATAAATTTGATATAGTACTTTATAGCTTCAAGAAAAACATAAATGTATTACAACATGAATATAATATCGGTAGGTTTAAAAGATATTATATGTATGTAATAAAATGTAATTAGTTAAACTAGCATCACAAAAATATTACATTACGAAAACATAATATAAACTATAAAGGGTGGGCCTACCGTAATATGAAAACATGTCGAAGTGTGAAAGTCATCTTTCGAATCACCAGACTCAAATTGTACGAACCAGATACATATTATTTGAAAGAAGAAAAAAGATAATACCTGTGGTAAGATAATGTGGATCACAATAACCTTCAGTGCCCATAACTCTTGTAGTTTCATGAGTCTGCATATTTGACAGTCCAAAGTCTGAAAGTTTTGCATTAAACTCCTGAACCAACAAAAACACCAGTATAATTTTGGTGAAATACAAATACTTTCTCAAAAAAAAAAAAAAAAATTACTTTTACCATTTATAAATATTACTAAAAAAACTTGTGTGAGATCGATGGATCATTTTTACTCATAAATCAAACTCATTTCCATTAACTTATATACTAATTGTAAAGTGCGGGTTGTGGGGTTGACCCGTCTGACGGATCATGTTACGTGAGACAGTCTCACATAAAATTCACTAAATTAATTATAGTTTGGTTAGAATAAAATGGACTTACATTATCTAACAAAATGTTAGAAGTCTTAAAATCGCGATACACAACAGGTGGTTCCAATTGGTGCAAGAAACACAGCCCTCTTGCTGCACCTACTGCAACCTTAATTCTTCTTGCCCAAGAAAGTGGTGAAGCATCTTCTGAAAAATATTGTTATTATTTTTGAATTTTGATTAACAATCTATTTCAAATGGATTGATATAAAGAAGGGGAAATTTCAAAATTTTGGTACCAGATGGAAAACATTTTTCGTTTTCGAAAATTTAGTGTCTCTTATCCAATTTTGTTCTTCTATATTTTAATTTTTCCAATTTCAATCCAATTTAATTTAGTAGGAATTTTCAAAATTGCTGATGTGGCTGTTGGAATTAATTTTGCCACCACGTCAGAATTTTCAACAAACATTTTTTAAAATTTCTACCAAAATTAAACTGATAATTAATGAGAAGAAATAGAAATATATAGGATCAATATTGAACAACAGATACTTAATTGTCGAAAAATAAAAAAATATCTCACATCCAGTGTCAAAACTGAAATTATAAACCGTATAAAATTTATAAGGTTAGAGAGAGAACTTTATAAGGTGAGAGAGAGAGTACTTGGAGCGTAGAATAAGAGATCCTCCAAACAACCTCCGGACATAAATTCATAAACAAGAAAGCGATCTTCACCAATTAAGCAATAGCCAATGAGTTTCACTAGATGTGGATTATGAAGTCGACCTAGATAATTCACTTTTGACTGTAATAATGTCAAAATATAGGCGACACATTATTAGAAATGTACATATTTACATCAACAAAATTCTCTATTCCGCATTGATAATTCATCTGATGGCATCATTAATTATCATATGACATAAATTGAAAATAATAAAATATACAAGATGAAAATTCAATCGAAATAGAGAATTATATCCAAATGATTATCTAGGATGGAAAATTCGTTTTTCACACGAACATACTCTTCAAAAGTGTTTGCAAACAAACAATAGTTTTTTAACAAGTGTACTCTACACATAAACTCGAATTAGATTTGGGAAAGGGATGAAAAGAGAAACAATCCAACCACTTAAACGACACAGACTCTAAACCCTAACAAGATTCAGAAAAAGGAATGATGAGAGAGAAACTATCCAACTACTTAAACAACACAAAATACGAGATGATAAACCCAAACAATATTCAGAAATAGGAATGAAGAGAGAGAGAAACTAACCAACCACTCGTTGTGACCCTGGAATCCATAAGGTATGAGCTTCTTGATAGCAACAGGCATACCACTTCCTGGTTTTGCAGCAGTTAGGGTTTCCTCATCCAACCAACCCTTATAAATGCAACTTAATTCATCTCCAAGCAGACTTTCCTTGCAAAAATTCGAAGCAGCTCTTCGTATTTGGTCGAATGAAAAGGCCTTTGGATATGGAGATGATAGAATCTCACCCTCTGATGTTGGCATTGGCAATACACATGAAGAAGAAGAAGCTGCTGCTGCTGCTGCTAATGATGATTTTGGAGGTACTAATGGTGTCGCTATCGAGCTCGATTCTGCGATAATAATGGGAGTTTCTGGCTCTGGCAATGGCAACAAACCAGCAGCCTTGTTGTGGCATGTTTGGCTTGCAACAATTGGAGTTGGCAATGGATGGCTCTGTCGGACACTTTGACTACTGTACCGTTCCATTGAACCTGAAATTTTGTTCATTATATATATATATATATATATATATATATATATATGAGAAAACATCATTTTTCGTCCTCTAAGTTAGGCGTTTTCCAATTTTGATCCACTAAGTTTCGAGAATCCAATTTCAATACAGTAACTTCATTTTTTTTCTGATTTGAGTCCAATTGCTGACGTGGCAGCCGGAAAATGCCTACGTGGCACCAAACCCTAAGCCCCAATTTTTTCCGGCTGAAAACGGAGCCACGTCATCGGCCACGTCAGTAAAAATATAATTAAAAAATTCCAAAAAAAAAAGAAATCAAAAAAAAAATCAAAAAAAAGAGAGGAAAAAGTCTTCTTCTTCTCCACCTGCCCCCGCCGCCCCCCACAAAGGGAGTCGATGTTGTGCCGCCGATGGGATTTCCAGGTTGAAGAACGACGTTATTAGATCAAAGGGAGTCGCGTTCTTGAACTCCGGCGACGAGGGCTTTCTCCTCAGCCTCACCTGGGCCGAGAGGCTCGAGGATCTTGATCGGGCCACCAACGCCGTTTCCCGACTGAACAAGAAATGCAGCGACGAGCCGTGGGGTCACCGGCGACGAGCCCGTCGCCGGCAGGGTGGTGGAAGTCGAAGAGGGAGGCGACGTGGTGCAGGGGAGGTGCTGAACTTTCCGGCGGAGCCTACGGCGGAATGTCGTTGCTCGCCGGTTTCTCTATGCACAGAAAATCGACAACGGCGGCGGCGGCACGACAGAAGGAGAGAGGGAGAGGGAGAGAAGAAGGTTGGGAGTTGCAGTTGTCGGGGGGGGGGGGGCGGGGGCAGGTGGAGAAGAAGAAGACTTTTTCATCTTTTTTTTTTTGATTTTTTAATTTTTTTGATTTCTTTTTTTTTTTGAATTTTTTAATTATATTTTTGCTGACGTGACCGATGATGTGGCTCCATTTTCGGCCGGAAAAAATTGGGGCTTAGGGTTTGGTGCCACGTAGGCATTTTCCGGCTGCCACGTCAGCAATTGGACTCAAATCAGAAAAAAAATGAAGTTACTGTATTGAAATTGGATTCTCGAAACTTAGTGGATCAAAATTGGAAAACGCCTAACTTAGAGGACGAAAAATGTTGTTTTCTCTATATATATATAGGTTTTGATTTCAAAGAATTATGTACTTTTTCAGATCAAAGATGAGTATATAGAAAATGATCAATGAATATATCCTAGGAAATTCATAATGTGACCCAAAAACGTATATAATCACTTTCACATGTAAACATATGGGTAAAATTCAATTTTCGTCCACTTAAATGGCTACTGTCCATTTTTCGTCTACTTATTTTCGAGATTTTAATTTTCGTCCACTTAAAGCCAAAATCGTCACTATTTGGTCCATTGCCCACCGGATGGGGGAAAGTGAGATGCAATCGCCACCTCCGATGGAATTTTGCTGAAGTGGCATAATATATCCTACATGGCATTATCTCGACCAATCCGCATTTTCTGAATTGTCATTACTCATTTACATATATAAATATATATATTTGCAGATTGGTCCCTGGAATTAATCCAATTCTCAAAATCAAACCCAGCCCCCTCTCCCCTACCTCCCAGTCGCCTTCTTCACTCCAACCGCCACCACTGCCGGCGACGGGCCCACCGCTGACGACAACACACTCATCCAGACACGACGCCTCTTCTTCTCTCCCACCCTCTCTCTTATTCTTCTCTCTCTATTTATCTCAAAGCCTCTGCAATTCTCCCTCTCTGTCTTTCTTTCTCCCCACCGCCGTCGCCGGCGACGCTCTCACCCTCTCTCTCCCTCTATCCCTCTCTGCAACTCTCTCTCTCTCTCTCCGACGGCGCTGCAATCGACCCCTTTCCTTCTCCTTCAATCGAGCGGCGAGAGCGGTGGGGGTGAGGGATGGCGGCGGCGAGTGAAGGCGGTGGTGGTAGACCTCTTCTTCTCTGGCGGTGGTAGACCTCTTCGTAGATCCCCTTTTAATTTTCTTTTTGTTTTCTTTAGAATGATGTTTTTGGTTTTTTTCTTTTTTAATTTCTTAAAATTCAATTTGTTTTTTTAATTTATTAATTAAGAAGAAATATGATGTATATATTAAGAAGAAATATTAATTTGTTTTTTATGTATATATTAAGATACCATTTAATTTAGAGGGAAATTTCTTTCAACTTATGACTTAGGTCTTGTCTAGTTTTTCTAATCATTCATGATTTTAACCATTTCAAATTTTCCTTTGAATTTGCTCGAAATTCTGATTTTACCTACATGAACCTGGAATAGTGGAGTGAAATTTTCAATTTCGGAGTACATGCAGGGAGAAATTAACATTCCAGGCAATAGGATAAAATTACAAAAGTGAGAGTTAGTGAAATATGTGTTACCTGTATAAAAGTATTGATATTTCTTACAAAATATTGATTACTTAATATATCCTTATTAAAGATTTTATTTAAGGATATAATATTAATTTATGATTTTCATATTTAAATAACTTTATATTAGAATTTAAATCAAAATCATATACAATTCTATTTTGAGTAGGAATTTATTATATTAGAACTTTAATTTACTATAGATTTTTTTTTTTTGAATTTAATTCAGTATAGATTTTATATCTTTATAAAAAATTATTATTTAAGATTAGTAGTAATATAATATTTTTGATTTAAAAAAATTCTTCATCCACGTGCGACACACGTGCTAATACTCATATATGTAAAAGCTATTTTATTTTCTTGAATATAATATCTAATATCCTTCTACATGCAATATTTCAGACATATGAGATGGAATGGCATCTTTACTGAGTGTAATAAACGGCAATGTAACTTAAGTTTTCGTTATAACATGTTGTTTCTCAAATTAAATATATATACATACATATCTAAATATGGGGTAATTTTACTATACATTAATGGTATTAATACACCAGCATTTTTTACTGTGGTAATTTTTACACAATGCAACTTTTGTGTTTTAGGTTGTGACTATGGGCTGGATTGGACCTGCTTACTTGGGTCACTTTCAATTAATTTTTTTCATTTCATTATATATTGAGCCATTGTTGAGACCATAAATTTTAAATAATATAATTATAATATATTAAAGAAAAATAAAATATATATTCAAAATATATAAATTTATGTTAAAATGTATAAATTTCATGAAATAAAATATTAATTAATAGATTATATACTAAATAATTGATATTAGTAAGAAAGAATTTGTGGTTGATTAAATAATATGATATTAATTTTGCTAGTAAATTTGATTGAAGTAGAATGAAATTATAATTGTAGGATCTTTGTTTGAATCTTGATTTTCTTGATAATTGCTTATTTGGATTTTTTTTTTGATTTTGTTTATTTGGTTACATATTTAGGTTAATTTAAATCAATTCTATGAATTTGGTCACCTAAATAAAATTAGAAAATTTTGATTTTGTTTATTTGGTTTTATATTTAGATTAATATAAATCAATTCTCTCAATTCGGTCACTTAGATAAATTAGGTAATTTAATTGGGCAATTAACTAGGTTTTAATTCACTAATTTCTCTAGGATCGACCGTGCTCATCCTAGCTATAGTTGACACCGGGCAGTTGCGGTATAAGATAAAACTAGACAATAGAATAATACCTTTAGAATCTTAATGGTTTTCAATTTCAGATATAATGAGCTATAATTTAAGCTTGTATTTTATATTTAAAAAAATACTAATTTGAGATGGGTTAAATTCAATTTTAGTCCATTTAAAAAGACATTGTCCAATTTTCGTCCACCATATATGGAAGCGGTTTTCAATTTTAATCCAATTAAGCCAAAAATTGTCACTATTTCGTCCACCATGGAAGCAGTTATCAATTTTTAGTTTTCAATTTTAGTCCAATTAAGCAAAAAATGGACCAAATAGTGACAATGTTTGGCTTAATTGGACTAAAATTTAAAACCGCTTTCATGTTGGACGAAAATTGAATAGTGGATTTTTAAATGGACTAAAATTGAATTTTCCCAATTTGAGATTGATGATATTAATATTCACAAATAACTAAAACCAATATAATATTTTTTGAGTGTGGTGAATAAACGAGTTCTAATTCTTTATTCTCAATTCTAAATATGATTTTACATTATATAACTATTTCTATTAATATAATAATAATTAGCACAATATATATTATATAATTATTTTTCTGAATATATTAATAATTAAGTCAGTATATATATTAAATTGAAGTAAATATTAGAAGTGTGTTCGAGAGCCTATTTCAAGTCTATACCGCAAGCGTCTAGTGTTAACTATATGACGAGTAAGATCGATCTCAATGATCTATAATAATATTAATTTACTCAATTTTATTTAGGTGATCGAATTGAGAGAATTGACTTAATTAACATATGTCTATGGATAAATAAATGAAATAAAATATCAAATGTAATGTAATTTTTATTAATATATTATTTAACTATTGAATATATAATTTCTAATTTGTGTGAATATAGTTACTTTTTATTGTCTATACTATTATTTATAATAATAATTTCTAATTTAGCTAATAATAATAATATAGTTACTTTTTACTTATCTCCTCCATTTATAGTAACTAATCTCCATTTATTAGCTAATAAAAAGTTACTATAAATTGTTACTATAATGATTATTAACTAGGTTTTAATTCACTAATCTCCTCCATAATAATAATATAGTTACTTTTAATAATAATAATAAAGAAAAATTAGATTGTAAAATTAGACCATTTGAGGGGAATCTTTGAAATTTATTGTGGTAACTTTTCAAGGAAGGTAAAAAGGGTAAAATAAAAATTAATGGTGAGGATATAATGATTTAAGATATAATGGCTAAAACCTATGGTGTATTAATATCATTGGTGTAGTGTAGAATGACCCCTAAATATGTGTCGATTTACATGTTAGATGTATTAATTAAGTTTTCTTATATAAATTATTGATCAGGGAATAATTTAATTTTTAGAGTTCACATTTGTTTATAATATATAGTTCTCAGTGAATCAATCATATCAAACTTCAACCTAATTAGAAATCTTAACAAAATTTATTAAAGTTGCAAGCGTTTTTTATTTTTCATTTTTTTTAATGAAGAATAGAAGAATATCCTTTTGAAAACACACCATATAAACCTAGCTAGAGATAAACGTAATTCAAGATATATAAAGACCATTTTTTCGGACAATAAAATGAACAAATTTCTCATCAAAAATTAGAAATAGTAAGAATTACTTGATAATTCTTACATGATTAAAAAATTATGTTGAAACGAACAAACAAACATGTAGAGATCATAAACCTGAAGGTGGTGGTCGATTCAAGGTTCTCTTATGAACATCCTCCATTACGACGTTCTCAAATTCGACAATATTTGATATTTGCGATTCAATCACATTCAACGTGTCATTACGATCATGTTGAACATTGTCGTGATGGTGATCTCTTCGCCCTCGAATGTGAGTTATTTCTCGAAAACTACCAATTGCCAACACAACTAGCCTATTTCTTCTAATGCAATTGCCCATACTAAGAAAGAGGCTAAACACCTTCAATATTTTACCATTTTTCCTTCTCTTCCTCCTCATCTTCTTTTGGTATTGAGTGTGAGAGAGAAAAACATTTTCTAGAGAGAGGAAAGGAGAGTATGATATATTCACGATACTGAATTTTGTGGGCAAGACAAGCCACAATTTTTGTCACATTGAAATATGATTAACAAGAAAAAGTTATTAATATTGCTAGTATTGACCACCTTTTCTTTGAATTTGACATTTTGGATTTCAAGTTGTCTAGCACTTACTATCACTATAAAGAGTTTAGCTGACCAAGTCAAGATTTGATGGCTTTTGAATATGGACGTTGGGCAAATTGGACTAAAATATTATTATCGGTTTTTTCCATCCTGCACCTGGTGGAGCACACTGAATGTATCATGTGTTTAATAAAATATTCTTCCATTTCAATTCTACATTTAAAATTACAATATTAAAAATATAAAAAGAGCAAATTGTACACATAAGATGATCTGATGATACAACCAGTGCACTCCATCAATCGAGTGTAGGATGCGGTTCAAGTTAAATTATTTATATTCTATTGTATTTTAGTCACATATATATTATTTTATTTGTAAGTGCCATATATAGACACATGGGTGTATATATGTAATATTATGTTGTATACTTAGGGTGAACTAATATTAATTTAATGATGATCAAGAACAAATGCATTTTTTAGCTCATGCCCTTTATCATTTAAATATGTGATCTTGTACATTTATTTTGTTCCATTATATAAACATGTGAACTTTGAATTTACATGTGTTTTTTATTTATTTTGTTTTACTTATAAGCCTCGGAACCTTTTCAGTTATATATAGACCTTCTACTTCTATTATTATTCACATAGAGTTATTTTACTAAAATAATCAAGTGAATCGAAATTTGAGAAGCATGGGCTTAATGACGTAATAAAATATGACAGTCCAAATGATCACTTGTATGTATAGCAAGATATATCAATGTTGAAACTAAAAGAAAACTAGTATACTAAAATTAAACAAATAAAATTTGAAAATTCAAACGTTTATAATTAGTCAAACAAAATAAATGTACAAGGGCTGAGTATTTTACTAAGCCCTTGATGTTAAAATTAACAAAATAAAGTTGACAAATATAATAGGGACTTGATAATCTACTTTGACAAAATAATGATATGATAATAAGACACTATAAGAAATCGAAGACTGTTTGAGAAAATTTTGAAATACCAGTCGAATGGACCCAAAAAAATAAAACAAATTATAATGGTTTTGGATAATTTCAAATTATTCGCAACAATCAACTCGAAATATTGATTAAAAAAAATTGATTTTAAAGAGTTATTTATATGATATCATTTATGTATGTCATTTAGTTTTTATTTATATCTTGATATTGAGTAATTAAATATTTATGTTTAGTAACATCTAGTGCTAGCTGTAAATATTTTAAAATTTCACTAATTTTTATTAATAAATAATAACTTATTAAAGTACCAAACTAAGAATTTAGTCATATATTTATTTTGACCATATGGAAAACAAATTATTTCTATAATTGATGGATAGATTATTTTTATATATATGGTTTCACACTAATTATAATCATTTTGTGAGTGCAATTTGTTTATTTTAATTGAAATTCTTTGTTATAAGTTCTTCCAATTACCCATTTGAACTCTCAATATTAACCTTATATTAAACAGAACTGAATTTTATAAATAATTTGGTACGAGATTTTTTTATCTGATTCAATGTCTAAAATTCAATTTTCTGAATTCTCCAAAATTCAGCTCGAAGCAAAGGACTTTAAATTTTCGAGCGGATCAAAGTTGTGTGAAATATTATTACTAGTATGTAATTATAATGGCACACATATGAACAGTAATGAGGACTGGGTCTGATGTAACTTTCAACTTGTTTGAATTAATTTATACTGTTTGAATTAATTTATACTTATTGAAAATACCATATATGGTGGAATTTTCTTCCTATCACACATATACTATTTACAACATACCAAATTAAAGTGTTGGAGAAGATATAGTAGATCAAAGCCAATAATGCACTATGTTTAACCACTACTATAAATAGTGGTTAACATAATCTATTTATAAATAATTAAATAAGATCTTTATATAGTTGGCAAAAACTTATATGCCCCTGGGGCACATAGGGGCATGAATCTAGGTGTTATATACATGTTCTTCAAGTGTTATATATATACTATATAGGTGCTATGTTTTTTGGTGTTATAAATATATCCTATAGATATCATATGTATATAAGAGTATTCATGTGATATCTGAAGAGTATATACATGATACATGTAGAGTATATATTTAACATCATATGATGATTAATTTGGGGGCATCATACCCCTGCGGCACACAAGTGTCACTCTATATAGTTGGTTTGGTTTGTTATTGTCGTGGGAAACACCAAAAACAATCAAGCAAACGACAATTCAAATGAAAAGATTATCACATAAAATAACAAATCAAGAATGAATAAAACACAAGAACAAACACACCGATTTAGAGTGGTTCGGCTCGGGTCCACTTGAGCATACGTCCACTATCATGAACTGAGGAACAACTTTATTCAATCACCACCAAGATCCAAGAACAAATTGCAAAATCACTCAAGAATCACTCAATCTAACTTGATGATCACTGGCTCAACTTTCTCACT